>OZ004601.1:49797637-50223836 GCA_963924605.1 Malthinus seriepunctatus
CGTATTTACGGTCGAAATGAAATTACATACTGGCGATAGTAATAGAACTGGGATAATGGGGTTAAAGAAAAAACAGATTTTTAGAATTTTTCATGCGTTTCCCTTAAATTTTTACGTAGGTAATAGAATTTGATAAAATTCGTGATAACGTTTTTAGACGTTTACACGAAAAATTTTTGAATAATGGTTATAGCCTGGGGTTTTAAGTTCATTTTTCAGCAAGACCTTGAACAAATTGATGGTCGCAAGCAAATTTTTAATATTTTCAGTTTTACAGGGTGGACCACGAAACTTGTAGCCATTGACGTTTTTTCCTGCAACCCAAATAACAAATATCGTTATATATAGTCTAGCTCAGTCTCTAATCTGTCCAGCGACATGAATTAATCAAGCCACTCCCACAAAAAACGTGCAATAGAATTATTCTATTCGAATTTTGAAGTTTTTCTCTACCCATTTCATTCAATTTATTCCTTCCTTTGCCCTTCCTCTCGAAAAATTAAAATAAATAATAAATTTTACAAGGTTACAGGAGCTTAAATGGTACAAGAAAGTATTAGACTTCCTGTAGTGATGCTAATAAAAAAGATAGTGACCTGGAGATCCTCTACAAGTAGATGGAGAATTATTTCACTCGTGCATTCATTGTTACGTTCGTTTCGCAGCAGAATTTGGGGTAAATGAATTTCTGATTTTTCTCCACGCATTTCATTCAGTTTATTCCTTCCTTTGGCTTTCCTCTCAACAAATTAAAACAAATAATAAATTTTACAACGTTACAGGAGCTTAAATGGTACAAGAAAGTATTAGACTTCCTGTAGTGATGCTAATAAAAAAGATAGAGACCTGGAGATCCTCTACAAGGAGATGGAGAATTATTTCACTCGTGGATTCGCTATTACGTTTGTTTCGAAGCAGAATATGGGGTAAATGAATTTCTGATTATTCTCTACGCATTTCATTCAATTTATTCCTTCCTTTGGCCTTCCTCTTAACAAATTAAAACAAATAATAAATTTGACAACGTTACAGGAGCTTAAATGGTACAAGAAAGTATTAGACTTCCTGTAGTGATGCTAATAAAAAAGATAGAGACCTGGAGATCCTCTACAAGGAGATGGAGAATTATTTCACTCGTGGATTCGCTATTACGTTTGTTTCGAAGCAGAATATGGGGTAAATGAATTTCTGATTATTCTCTACGCATTTCATTCAATTTATTCCTTCCTTTGGCCTTCCTCTTAACAAATTAAAACAAATAATAAATTTGACAACGTTACAGGAGCTTAAATGGTACAAGAAAGTATTAGACTTCCTGTAGTGATGCTAATAAAAAAGATAGAGACCTGGAGATCCTCTACAAGGAGATGGAGAATTATTTCACTCGTGGATTCGCTATTACGTTTGTTTCGAAGCAGAATATGGGGTAAATGAATTTCTGATTATTCTCTACGCATTTCATTCAATTTATTCCTTCCTTTGGCCTTCCTCTTAACAAATTAAAACAAATAATAAATTTGACAACGTTACAGGAGCTTAAATGGTACAAGAAAGTATTAGACTTCCTGTAGTGATGCTAATATAAAAGATAGTGACCTGGAGATCCCCTACAATGAGATGGTGAATTATTTAACTCCTGGCTTCGTTATTACGTTCGTTTCGCATCAGAATTTGGGGTAAATCAATTTCTGATATTTCTCTACGCATTTCATTCAATTTCTTCCTTCCTTTGGCCTTCCTCTCAACAAATTAAAACAAATAATAAATTTTATGAAGTTACAAAAGCTTAAATGGTACAAGAAAGTATTAAACCTTTTGTAGTGATTGAAATATTGAAGATAGTGACCTAGAGATCCTCTACAATGAGATAGTGAATTATTTAACTCCTGGTTTCGTTGTTACGTTCGTTTCGTAGCAGAATTTGGGGTAAATGAATTTCTGATTTTTCTCTACGCATTTCATTCACTTTATTCCTTCCTTTGGCCTTCCTCTCAACATATTAAAACAAATAATAATGTTTATAATGTTACAGGAGCCTGATTGGTAGAAGAAAATATTAGACTTCCTGTAGTGATGGAAATAGAGAAGATATAGTGACCTGGAGGTCCCCTACAAGGAGAGAGAGAATTATTTCACTCGTGGATTCGTTATTACGTTTGTTTCGAACCAGAATATGGGGTAAATTAATTTCTGATTTTTCTCTACCCATTCCATTCAATTCATTCCTTCCTTTGGCCTTCCTCTCAACAAATTAAAACAAATAATAAATTTTATTAAGCTACTGGAGCTTTAATGGCACAAAAACGTATTAAACTTCTTGTAATGATGGAAATTTAGATGATAGTGACCTGGAGATCCTCTACAAAGAGATGGAGAATTATTTCACTCGTGGATTTGTTATTAAGTTTGTTCCAAAGCAGAATATGGGTAAATTAATTGCTGATTTTTCTATACCCATTCCATTCAATTTATCCCTTCCTTTGGCCTTCCTCTCAACATAATAAAACAAATAATAAAGTTTATAATGTTACAGGAGCCTGATTGGTACAAGAAAATATTAGACTTCCTGTAGTGATGGAAATATAGAAAATTGTGACCAGGAGGTCCCCTACAAGGAGAGAGAGAATTATTTCACTCGTGGATTCGTTATTACGTTTGTTTCGAACCAGAATATGGGGTAAATTAATTTCAGATTTTTCTCTACCCATTCCATTCAATTTATCCCTTCCTTTGGCCTTCCTCTCAACATATTAAAATAATTAATGATGTTTATAATGTTATACAGGAGCATGATTGGTACAAGAAAATATTAGACTTCCTGTAGTGATGGAAATATAGAAGATAGTGACCAGGAGGTCCCCTACAAGGAAAGACAGAATTATTTCACTCGTGGATTCGTTATTAAGTTTGTTCCGAAGCAGAGTATGGGGTAAATTAATTTCTTATTTTTTTCTACCCATTCCATTTAATTTATTTCTTCCTTTGGCCTTCTTTTCAACAAATTAACAGAAATAATAAATTTTGTAATGTTACAGGATCTTGAATGGTACAAGAAAGTATTACACTTCCTGTAGTGATGAAACGATAGGAGATAGTGATCGGAGATTATTTACAAGGGGATGGTGATTTATTTAACTCATGGATTCTTTGTTACAAGTTTTTAGAGGAATAACACGAGGTAAATACTTATTTTTCTTTACTACTTCCATTCGACGTGTAACGTCTTCATTCCCTTTGACTTAGCTTTTGTATAGTTTGTGATCGTATTATTGACATAAGTCTGTTATTTGATTATTAGTAGTATCAAATACTTATTAGGTATATTAAGCCAAATCCTTATAATGAGATTGGTTACACGTACTGTATAGAGTAAAATATTTTATCAAATCAATAATCTTAATTACTGGCGTTAAAAGGCAATTTATGTCTTTTATCACTGATGTAAAATATGCGGTATATAATACAGCAGCATTAAGGTAAACATTAGAAAACCTTGAAGGATATTTTTCATTAATTTGAGCCAACATTTAATTTAAATTTCCATTATTATGGTAATTTAAGCTGTGTATAATAAAATTTTCTGCGCTAATATACTTGCTAAACAAGCAAGTAAACTGGTAAGGGGGCACAACTTGAGCTGTGTACAAGAGACACAGAAGGCAGAACTGCTCATTAGTAGAATCATATTTTAGTTTAAATGGGAAACCAGCTGGCGCCTTATGCCCAACTCATTACAGTTATCAAACCAAATCTATCTTTCCTACCTTCAAATTTATTTACGATTATTCGATTAATAATATTCAAACACAATAAAATTGCCGAAATCCACCCTAAAAAAGATATAAGTAAATAAGCGTTTAATGGAAACAAATTTATCGAACTGGAATTTTAACCACCCTTAAATACTAAATCAAACGCTTCGATACTTTGCTTAAACATTTTCACATCGGTATTTATGCCTAGTGTGGTTGAATAAGGACGTTAAACACGTCCTTTAATCGGCTTCATTCGAATAATAAAATATTGAGTTTAATACGGTTTTACCACAAAAATGATATACGACGAAAAGGGGCGAAATTATTTAAATACCAAAAAAACGATGCCTAATTTATACAAATTTAATTACTAAAAGTGTTTGGTTTTAATTTAAATTGTTTGTTTTAAGCGATGTCAGAACACAAAGGATGTGATATTTTCAAAAAAAAATAAATTTTAAGCGATGAAACCAAAATTAATATTTCGAGTTTTAACTGGTATAAATGTTAATTTTAAATAAATTCCGTAATAATCTTTCCACGTTTAGTTTTCGTCGTAATAAATATTCTCTTTGAAATGCTAACTTACAACATTATTTGTGATGTATAAGATTACCGAGTTCTGGAAACGCACCCTTAATTGATCCATTAAGAGATAACATTTAAAGATAATTTTCTTATACAGTGTGTGTTTAAGAAATTTTAAAACGACTTTCTAAACGGTTTGAGCCATTATCGAAAGCTGATTTTGTAAATGAAAGCAATGGTGGGCTGAAAAACCCTTTGAAATGTCCCTTGAGGTCGTACCACCTTAAGGGAATTTTGGTCTTACATAGAAGGCCCTGAGAGTAGGAAGTTGATAAAATATTTTGGCTAAGGAATATTAGGACACTCTAGAGCAGTGTTTCCCAACGTGGGGCTCACGCCCCACAGGAAGGGGGGTAATTTGATTGTTAACGAGGGGCAATTCGAAAATGGACTCGTCCAGAGTTTAAGTTAAGTTTAACCTATCACTAAAGTTTCTTCAGAGAACAATTCAATTATTATGTCAAATAATGACATGATAATTTTAGAAAAACTTAGGTGAGGCTTGGCACAAAAAGGTTGGGAAACACTGCTCTAGAGGATTTACTAGCTTTAACGATTATTTTTGATAATCCAATCGTTTTCTTCTGCTTGGAATCCCCTTACGCTCGTAGACGATTTCCATGTATAAATTGCTGTTTGTGTGATCTATAAGGGCAAGACTCAAACGTATGGGACCTACAGTTGACTGTGGGATCTAAAGCACTAAATTGGGTGCTTTGTCCCTTAAATAATTTCAGGGATACTCACGGGACACTGTGGCCTATATAAGCATATTCACACACTGGGAATGGTAGATAATTCCAGATGTCGAGCATGTGATTACGAAGATGAGACCGCTGAACACATGCTTTGTCAGTGTTCAGTTCTAGCGTCTACAAGAGGATTCGTGTTGGGGGTCTTCTAGCTCGACATGGCCAGAATAAGCGTCACTCCTCCCCCCAGAGTTCTGGAGTACATCCTAAAAGTGGGATGGCTTGGGACGTGATGGGCCTGGGAAGACTGCTTGGAGGTGTACAATGGGTCTAAACAACTGGTCTAAGTTCTGGGAGCTTGCTCCCCCTCCACTAATAATCCAGAATCCATTGCTTCCTTCCATGTAGAATATAAAATTTTAATTAATAATTTCTGTTTTGTTTTAGGTACGAAGCCAAAGCTCTAACATCCCTACCACCGTCGCCAGAAGCTAATATATGAACCCTCTTTTAAGGACCATGCAGGGTTTCTGAATAGTCAATGCAGTGGTGCTTCTGTGGCCAGAAAAAATAGCCATATTTACTGGGAATTATGGGGACTTTCGGTAAGTGGGCTAACTTTCTTTCTACCACTGATTACTTCCTGATAAAATCCTAAGATACCTCGCGACTTTCTCTACACACTGTATATTCTTATTAAAAGCAGCCAAGTTGATTACTAATAATATATTAAGAAATATTTATTAAAGGGGGTGTCTTATTACTAAAATTGTAAAGTGGAATTACTACAAAACAGTTGGAAGAGGGAATGGAAAGTCGTCGGTTGAGATTCTTAATGTATCACACATATTCATAATGAAGCTTCATAAAGCTCCGAGAGCTTGTCTTCTAAAATTAATTTAACATTTAACAAAGTTAAAGGACATAATAAAAGTGACACTTATTAATTATTGTAGATAGAAAATGTAACAAATTATGTTTAACTTTTAGAAAAATTAAATTTGTGCGTGAACTCGAATTTGGGTTTTAACCTCTCGAAGTGGAAAAAAATATTATTTATTAGGGTATACAAAACAAATTGAGTTAAAGAGAGGTTGTGTCAACGATTTGGGGTTTTTGGGTTAAATTATCATGATGTTTATTTTTCCGCCGCCCTTTTCACTGTATATCAATGACACAAAAAGAAAGTTACAATTTAACAAACAACAATATAAACCAATCAAGAACCTAACGTAATAATTGTACAAAACAAAACAAAAAAAACACAAAAAGAGGGTTGTAGTTGGTAATTAGAAAACAAAAATATGGTTAGGAGGGTTACGGTAATTTAGTAGGTTGATGGTAAAGATTTTGAAAACAAAATCTCTTTATAAAGTGGCCCTCTCACAACTCACATGTAGGCGAGTTTATCAACCAAATTTTACAAGTAGCGTGACACCAAATTAATCGCCTTCTTGGCGACCCTTCTACTAGGTTAAAATTATTTCGAGTTGAATAAACCGCCTCTAAATATTAAAGTAAATAGCAAGTGCAAACAAAATCTACTTGTGCATATTCTGGTCGTATTAAAATTTGTTTAATTAATATTTGTAACAAAACATATTTAATGATAAATGATAATTGGAGATACGTTTAGTTACATTATAAAATAGATAGGAAATAATAATTATATGTTGCAATAGTAGAGGATTTTATATGCCACGATGTTTGTGATAAATCATTCCAACATTAATAGTACTAAACGTAGGTATAACCTATAATCATTTATATTATTTGTCAAATTTGTTGTATAAACTACTAAACGTTTCAATAAATTTTCCCAACAGTTGAATTTAGTTGGAGAGCTTTTAATTTGAATCGTTACATTTTCATCATTTTCAATCATACTCAAAATTTTTATTTCTGCATCAATCAACTATTTATTGACCAGTAGCGTAACGAGGTTCCCATGAGTCTGAGAACGAAGTACTCATTATTGGACTCCACTTTATAATTAATCAGTAACTCCCCTTTCCCTATCAGGACGTTCAAACTACTTCAAGTTACTATTTTTGAACACAAGCCACGAGTATATAAGAGACCTGGCACCGACTGCTACGCCACTGTTAATAATCTGCAATTCGATAAAATACTGAATTTTGAAACAACAACATTTTTATAATTTCCAGTCTGCGCTATAAAGAGTCTCATGAAGAGAACTAAAACTTTCAGCCAATGATAACTTGCATTTATTTATGTGTATTATTCATCACATTTTCTTTTGAAATGAAATATGGAAGTTTAAATTAAATTTCCATTGATTATTGCAACGCGTTTGTTTGTTTCAAAATAAACGGTTAACTGATGATTGATTTCAATAGATAAATCGGTTGCAAATTATTCACTATTATCAGTAGTGCTTCTCCTACCGCAATGCTTTTATTTATTATTTTTTTCGTCTCCTGAAAAGGACTGAATTTTAATAATACAGGTGCAGTTCATGGGTAAAAGAAAATTTTTTTGTAATCGTCTCTTTTTAACCTTATAAAAATTGTTGTTTCTCTTTGTGTTTTGGCTATAAAGGGGCAATAGTCAAGCAAAATTTTACTTTATCACTGGCCAATCATTATTCATTAAACATGAACAGGTTTTAACCGGTCGTCCTTTCTCAGTTACAGTTCCTGACGGGCCTATCAATTATCACTACACATGAACAGTTTTTAACCGGTCGTATTTTACCATTTACCAAAAATTACCATGTGTGGTGTTTCTTAGGACTGGTGCTCACTACACACGTTGAGCCCTCTTTTCACGTATAGTCTGCCAGCCATGATCAGCCGGGCACTTATTATGTGAGATAATAGCAATATCTAGAGCTTTAGCAATAACTATTCATGTGTGTTAAATTCCTATAAGTGAAATACATAAAAACTTAATGAATTTCCTGATAATTATGTGCATGAGATTTAAATCATCTTATCCATTTCCAAGTTTATCATCGATCAACATTTTTTATTTGCTCTCATAAAATATATAAAACGATCAAAAATGAAATTGTATTGATACTCTCTCGAGATGTCTCAAGGTTACAGAGATTAAAATCTAACAATCCGAAGTCGGTCTCCTCTCTTATTAGCTGATATTAAAAAGAAAATTACGAATCAATATTGGATAATAGTATAAAAGAATACAAAAGATAATAATAAGAAAGATATGTAATTATCAAACAACATAAGGTTTTGTTAATAAAAGAAATAATAGGTTACGATGTTTCTTATTTTAGGACAGTATGATTTATACGAAATTATGCTAATTTTCAATAGTAAGGGTAAGACCAAGAGTACTCTTTTGTCGGTAAATTATTTTTTGCATTAGAACTACATAGTGGCTTGACTGGCAACAGCTTCAAATTTTAAACCAAAATCACCCAGGTTTATCTCTTCGAGAGTTAAAACACTTAAAAACACAAAAATCTCCAGTCAGGGCCGATGAGGCAAGCTTTAGGGTTTTCTGATCAGTTTAAAATTTTGCAGGCATTTTTACCTTTCTATTAGGAAAATTCTGAGGCATGAGAATAATTGAATTTTCTATACAAATAAAGACTACCCTAATGTTCACTTGTCTCCATTAAAAGTTTTTAGCAGACGTCCTGTTGTTAAATCTTTCAATAATCTGAGTTATTTTGGCTTTGTAGAGGTGTAAGTGGCAAAAACTATTCCCTTTACTTCACTCTCTTGGGTTCCATGAACAAGAAAAGTTTAATAAAAAAATCATAAACGAGAAGAACGTTCGGAACAATAGCACACTCGAAGGCTTTTATAGTCTGCACTTTTAAATTCATCGATTGGTTATAGATAACTTAAAATTTCAATTTTAAAATTGGTACATTCTTCAACATTGGTTGTAACTCACTAAAATATTTATCTTGTTGAACTAAGTTCAAACAAACAGATCCATACAATTTATATAGCTTAAATTTCAAAAGATCCGTATTAAAATTTTATTCTTTACTTTGCAAACTTACATTTAATTAAAAATTCCCAGACTTGAACTTAATTAACAAACTAACAAACTGGATATTGTTCCAACTTGTTTACAAACTTAATCCAAAAATAAGAGAAAAAAAATTTAAATCGGAAACAAATGATTTGAAATCCGGGGCCCCTTTCGTTGATTAATATCAAAATTTTAATTAAAATTTTATTTCGTTTTATTGTAATTAAACAATATACGAGATTATTAAAATTAGATTAAATAAACCATTAATTATTCGGCTCGAAATAGTCAAAAGAGGTATGTGACGAAAACTTGGCTCTTTAATTTCAATCTCACTATAATTTAATTTACGATTAAAGTCACATAAATTAATTAAAATTGTTTTTCCTTCGTCCCTTCAATATAGTCCATAATAAAAATCTCATTTTCTTTCTAAGAAAAATATTGGAATAAAACGAAATTAAATATAAGTTGTGTTGGTATTGATAAGAAAATTTCCTCAAATAGTATTAGAAAAGTCCATGTACTTTTTTTTTAGCAAATCAGCAACATGGCAAAAATCCTCTGGGATATTAACTCGTTTTTAATATTTTTATATTTGCTATTTTTAATACAAACCTGATATAAGCTGCAAAACTCCTGCAATACGAGCTGTTCCAGAATGAACTACGTAGGTAATGCAGCAAGCAGCAGCTGCCGTTACTGCAATCAAAAGGCTAAGAGCACTACCCGTACCCACCAAAACCGTACTTGTTTGCCACCAGGGACTCGGTATGTCCCAAAACCTGAAACAAACAAAATGAAAAACTTAATACTACAGACACGAAATAAAGTTGAAACTGAAAGTTATACATTTTCTACTTTCAAGCTAAGTAAATGTATTCTTATCTCCTTACGGACTTGTGTTATTTAATAATTCATTTTAACAAAAGTCATTTTGAATGTTTTCACAATTTTTGCTTTTTTTGAATATATCCTTTTCCTTCTTTCTTATTTATTTATTTTTTTATTTTTAAATAGAGCACAATATGAATAAATTTGCTCTTAAATACGTACTAAAAATGATTACTTTATACAGGGTAGTTGAAATTCGTATGGATATGGATATGCAGGGGTGATAATCTAGCTTATTATATCAGATAGAGCTTGTAGGGTTTAAATTTAGCAAATTTGCACTATTTAATGCTGATTATAATCCAAAAAGAAATTTCAGCTATCTAAAATGGTTTAGCTAAACAATTTAAATTTGGAAAATCAGCCATAGTTTCCTAATCCTATAATAAAAAACATAATCACAGGGAATGCGCAGTAAGGTCCGAAAGAGACAGAGATATAGACAAAAAATATAGAGAGAATCAGGTTATCTGTCACCATATGTCAATATTAGAGGGGGGTCATCTGTCACCATATGTCAGTGTTGGGTTGGACAGCAGGTCTGCTATCGTGCCCTGAACCGCCACAAAATAACTTCGAAGCTGGTCTAGGACTTCATCGCATCACTGAACAACATTTCGACGAGTAATGCTCTTGAAATCTGCTGAATCAAAAGGCACCAAGGTAACGCAGGCAATGAGAGAGCAGATGAGCTGGCAAGGTAGGGCTCGCGCTCCTACCCGAATGGGCCAAAACCAATCCAGACTCTGGCGGTCAGCACTCTCAACGGCCTCATAAAACAAAAAACATTAAGCTCACATAGATATATGTGGTCAAAAGGAACGGACTGTGGACCTGTAGACAAGGCAAACCAGCAATTGTTGCTCCTTCCACACGACACGTAGAATACTACCTCAACCTGTCTCAATTTGTCCTGTTACAGGACATTGTAAGCTAAACAAAAACCTTCACACTCTGGGACTAATTGGTAGCCCTAGATGCAGAGATTGTAATCAGAAAAATGAAACTGCGGAGCGCAAGCTCCACAAGAGCTTAGCTCGTGTCCTGTGGTAGCATTACCTAGAGGATCTATACTAGATGATTACTGGCTGGATATGGCTAGAATCAGGGACACCCAGCTGCTGGAGTTATTACTCTTAAAGTTGGGATGGCTCGAGGAGTGTCGAGGAAGAACTTCTGGGGAATTTGCAGAATGGGCCCGATCAAGAGATCCCACTAGCAGTGTCAAGAAGGAGGATTTGTCACGAAATGTCAATGTCAGGGGGGACCATCTTTCACGATATGTCAATGTCAGGTGGTCACCTGACATTTTATTTCATTTTTTCACAATCCATACGTTGTAGGTTTTTAGGCTTAGGCTTTAGGTTTAGGTTTACGTTGCTCTTGTCACTTACAGACATAACTGACCACTTAAGTTGGAACTAATTCATTTCTTAGCTTGGGTATTTATTCCAAAAAGATGATCTGCTTAAGAAACTACTCTCTAGGCGTTTGAGAGGACAGTTTGCTAGCCAACAGAAGAGGTCGGGATTTACAAACAGATTTTTATAAAATTTTGTTGCTCTTTGCTCTTGTGTGTTGTAGAACTCATATTAATGATATTTTGTTCCTCCCATAAGGATTTCAGTTTTATCATACACGCAATTTTTCAACGTTTAAAAATAAAGGTATTCCTTCATACTCTCATGAGATACAGCTCCAACTACTGACGTAGATGAAGTAGCCCATGTTGAGAGTTAAATTAAACTCGTGAATGTTTTAATAGCTCGGATTCCCGTTTCAAGTGAATTCGAATTAAAATAGTTAATCCCTCCGAATTAACAAAAGCTCTCAATTTGGATTTTTGAAACCCAAGTCTTGAGCTTTTGGATTTATTGTGACCCTTGTAAGACGCTCATTGACTCCTTGTCAATGGTTTAACCTTTTTTGGTATGATTTATTCTTATTTAGCTTCAGGATTTTTTATGCATGGATAAAGTTATCATTGGTTGCCCGCATTCGATGCCGGACGTGTTCCTTAGATCCTTGATGAACCCGTTTTCTTACTTTAAGTTTTTTTAAATAATATTTAGGAGGGTCTTTTAGGAACTCTCAATAGTTAAAACGTCTCTAAAGCTAATACAAGTCTTGAAAGTTTTTTGTAAAAATAATCTCGATACATTTCTGGATTGCTTTAGCAGAAAACGCGATTTAAAACAATCATTGGATAAAATAATAAAAAAAGTTAAAGTTTTGAAATTTAATGTTCATAAAATATCTTTTTTATATTAAAAAGGAGAGCTATAATTAAAAAAGTTTTAATAGGAAGAAATCAATCGTTTGGTAAAATCGACTTTAAACAATGAAATAGATTAGGTGTGATATATCATCATCAAAGCGCGAATTTTGGGTTTCTACACATTTCAAACTGAACGATTCAAAAGATCGTGGATAAATATGAGGGCAAAAATGTAATAAATCTATCTTTCAATAGCATTAATAAAATTTTCGACTAAAAAAAAGTTGGTCGATCGCATTTAATTTGTGAGGGAAAAAACTAATTTCAAGGTAAATTTAATTTTATATCATCCTATTGAAGATAAAAGTTAATTTGATAATAAAATAATTAAAGAAAATATGAACTTTACGAGTAGAATAATATTTTCTCTAAAAGTTAATTAAAATAAAGATTTCTATTTAGATAGTCGAGCGTAATGTAAAAGACGATTCAACTGTATATATTTTCAGGTTGAAGATAAAAGGAATCTGTGTTGCAAATCATAAAACTTGTGAATATTTTATATTCCATTTCAGTACGACGTCCTTACACTCACCGCATAAAATTCATTAATAATACATTATTTGACCAACTTTTCAATTTTACTCTAAAAAAATTTTCATAGATCATTTTCACTTCATTCTTTCAATATGGAAAGGAGGTAATAAAAAAACGAACAAGGACTTGATTTGATTCAACTCATTTACAAGGGGATTTAGTTTAGGAGGAATTTCTTGGACAGGCGGTATCCGTATTTAAGGCTCTGAGATGCTTTCAACTCATCTGTATATTTGATGAACTTTCAGAATCAGTTTAAAAAATTCAAAATGGTTACCGAGATAACGCCAAGAACTTAACATTAGAAATTATGTTTTGCGACTGTAGTTTTTAAATAGTTCTCCGTATGCAAAAAAAATGTTGAGGAAAATTTTAAGTAGGCCAAAAGAGCTATCAAACGATACCAAACTCGACCTTTTATCACATCGACGCCACGCGTCGCGACGCACAACTTTTATTATCATATGGGAAACTATTGTTTTTTATACAAAAAATTACTCAGTGGGCGTTTTTAAAATTGGGTACTAAATGAGAGCTTTTTATATTGTACTTTTCTTAATTAACAAAACTTTTCTGGTTATGTTATGTCGAACGTTGAACGTCGCGACGCCTAGCATCGATGTGCGATAAAAGGTCGAGTTTCATATCGTTTGATAGCTCTTTTCATCTCCTAGAATTTTTTCCTGAATATTTTTTTCCAAAAGGTAACCATATTCAAACTAAAGTCAAAAAACAAAATTGGCTTTCAGGTTTATTGACATTATGCAACTTTTTGCTAATTTAACCAACTTTTCGTAACTCATGCGATATCACAATGTTGGCACCACTTAAAAAATTACCTTTACGCATTTAGCTATTATTTTCATTTTTAATCACTTCTCGACGTTTAATTTTAATAGCACAACACTCTTAAGTATTTTAATTTACTATTAAAACCAAAACGGACTCTGTAGCTGACGTAAAACAATACAACTTTAATTCTTGATTAGTATCGTTAGTTTTCTTCCTTAAGGATATGTAAGCTGAAAAAAGGGTCGTCTAGTGCATTTGACATGTAGGTAAAGCAATACAGATGAAAATTCCTAACGACTGAAACGTTGGAAATTTGTTGTAGGTTAATTTGGAACAATGCAAAAGAAAGCTGTCGAGCACAGGTGCACAAGTTAATTGCAGAATAGTTAGTTTCCCTTACGGTTATATTCTTATTGTAGCACAATATTATACGTACTCCCAACAAGTTCCTACACTTACTATAAAACGAAAGTTATTATGTCGACGTTGCTGAAAAGTTTTGCAAATTTCACTTATGTAAGTAACAAGAAAAGTTACCTGTAACATTTATGACAGCTTTCTAGTAAGATTGATTTTATACTTAAATTGATTATTGGAAGGTTCGATGTTGATAAAAATTAAATTAAGAAGTACACCGATGTCATGTCATATTCTTTTTAAATTACACAAGTAATCAAAACTTTAATAAGTTTTAGATATCTTACGTAACTACTTTAACAACACGATAACTAGTTTCCCACTGTTCCCTAACATAGTGGACTTTCCACAACTTGTGTGTAAATGCAAAAAGAAGAATTACAGTGTAACGAAACAACGTAACTCGAAATTACTAATGTTATTCGATATCAAAGCTCCTAAATTAATTATGCACAGAATCTCATCAGTATCACTATAGCGAGTCTGTTTAAATGAACCACTAGCGCACTGTACGGTGCAGTAAAAGAAAATTATATCATAAAAGCTCGAGAGTGCATCAGAGGTTTAACCATTAACTCGCAGTCACGATTCAAAGTGTTCTAGATACAATCTTATTTTGATGGCGTATTATTATTCCTTCTAAATTATCAAAACGTCTTTAATCTCTAGCGCTACGATAGTCCCAGTACTTGAAGTTTAATCCCTCTCGAGTGGTAGATTATTAGACGATGTTTTGTCGTAGAGCTGTCTGTAAATGATATCTTGTCGTACTTAGATAATGATGAATTTTTGATTCTTTTAGTATGGAAATTTGCTAATAGTTGAAAGAAGTTGATAGCGATGAAATAAAACATTTAAGCCTTGTATAAATTCATTAATTTATTATCGTGGCTGTCTACTGCTGTTGCGATCTACGTGGAATAAAAATAAAAATTTCACATTCATTCTATAAGATTCAACGTAGTTCAACTATGTTAATTAGTCTAAAATTATTTAATTAAAATGTGTGTAACCAGAGTTGTCTGGGAGCCGATTTAAGAAAAGTCCCAGGGAATCCCCTGCCGGGCGTAAGAGACGACCAATCCGGACCCTTGTCCTACGTATTATTTCTTTTTATCACGCGATTTTTCTATCTCAACTCGTTATCTGTCTTGCATAGTTTTACTAAGGGTGCCCTACGAAGGAATGCCTTCGAAGGAATTTAAAGGGTAAAAAAATCTACATAATGTCTGACAGCCAAGCTGCGATAAGGGCACTCAAAGCCAATAGCTTTGAGTCATTATCCACTTGGGAATGCAGACGATCTCTCAAAACTCTGGCAAGGGGCAACAAAGTTGCCCTTCATTGGGTGCCGGGTCACGAGGGAATTGAAGGAAACGAAATAGCTGACGAACTAGCTAGAACAGGCTCAAAAGCCCTCCCGATTGGACCCGAACCATTCTGTGGACTATCTAGAACACATAGAAAGGCGGAGATCCAAAAATGGGAAACTGAGAACAAAAATTCTCACTGGAACAACGCACCAGGACAAAGACAGTCGAAGAAATTCATTAAGTACTCGACCACGAATGGTATCAGTGAGGTATCACCTAAAGAAACTGGGATTGGAGGATAGTGACATATGCAGACTCTGTGAATCGGAGATTGAATCCGCCGAACACATTCTCTGCAATTGCGATGCATTAGCTCGGCTTAGGCTGAAACACTTGGGGCAGGCTCAATTGACGCCTGAAGAAGCGAAAAGTAAACTTCTCAGGGACATTCTATGCTTCGCTGGCAAGATTGAATTCCTGAGAACATAAATACGAGTAGGGTTATGAACAAAAGATCAATACTGGTCGCAGTTCTGTAAGGCTTAGAAGCGAATCGATCCCTAAGTACAATACAATACAAGGGTGCCCTACATATTCCTGAAACTCTGACTTTTCCAAAAAAACTCCGGATTGTAACTTCCTCTCATTAGATCCCCATTTTTTAGGGGAATTCAGGCGTTAGTAGGGAACTTTAGGGTATGATCTACCCTGGTACTGCATTTCAAGTTTATAGAATCCCTACACTGTAATCTAGCCCTTCACTGTCATGTTCAGCAGTTCTTAAGTTTTGTTTTTGCATAGTTTGTCAATGAAGAGAAACTCTAGCCGACCATACATCGACATTGACGGAGTCGTGGGATCGAGCCCCACTAAGGGTGTGGGAATTTTAATTCCAATAAACCCGACTAATACCCTCCTCTAATTAAGTAATAGGCCCAGGGGAGTAGAATAATAGAAAAAAATTGAAGAGTTTACCAACAACTGTGTATTACATCTGAACTGCTAGTTCGCTTGCAATTCTCAAGCATGTTGTTTGAGTTTCGGTTAAGCAATTTTTTTATGTGGTTAAAGTTAAAAACGGTTGACTGTATAATAAAAGTGACCAGGTTGGTACATTTGAAACCTGTTTACTTTTTAACTGAGGCTCAAAATACCGACCCCTATAAGCTTGGATGGATTCTGATGCTAGATTGCTTCATTATTGCATTTTCGGTTGCCTTCGATACTACATTGACTGGAACCGTCATCAATAGGATCTGAGAATTCAGATTTGCTGAGATGTCTAATTCTGTTAGTCATTTATTTACCAGACATAAATGTTATTGTTATACCCCTATGGATTGCCGTCACGTGAGTCATTTTCTATTAACAGCTATCAACACTGTAATTCAAACGCTTTATGGTACATTTGTAACTAGGCTTAACATGTTTAAATATAAAGGCTGCGCCACACATACAGGCTTACCTTCTAGCCTGAACAATGTCTAGACGCTCTAGTTTTGCCTTTGCAGGCCACCTGAACGATGTCCAGACGCTCTGGTTTGGCCTCTGTGTAGGCCACCTGCACAGGCCAAACCGGAAGGCAAGTCCGTGTGTGTGGCGCAGGCTTAATCGGTCGTAGCTCTTTATAGACAATAGCTCCAGTGTGCCTAATCCTTTAAGAGAATTAATGGTGGCCTAGATATAGAAAGAATCGTAGTCCTTCCATTGTTTTCAGAAACGAGTTATAGAAATGTGAATATTTATGGCTGAAGGACAAACGGATATTTTTCTCAAAAGAAAATATGCCTGTTTTAGTTTGTACCAAAGTTTTTGATCACACCATATTAATACACCAAAGAGAAGTTTTGGAGAGCCTTTTGCCAGTATTCCACAGTTCCACATATGACCTTAAAGTTTTTGTGATTGTGGAAGATTGCGGTCTTGTAGTCTTGCCTAATATATACTTATAAATAAAAGAGCGTGTGATGAAGTAGATATCAATAATTAATGAAGCACTAGGCGTATCAGCATCCCTAGAATAGTCAGTATTATCCGAAAACCCCATAATATGGCATGAGCCCCTCTCCTGTCTTTTGGTAAATCCAGACTTGTCTACAGATTCTTAGGCTATGACCAATCCTGGTACCAAAATTTAAAAATGATGCCTGCAAGTGCTTTATTAATTCACATTATGCTACGAGGTAAATAACATGAGCTAATGAAGCATTTCTAGGCATACCAAGAACTTTCACTTGGAAGAGAAGGGGGTCACACCTTGCTAGGGGCTTTCCAGAAATTTAAGATCTTTAAGAGTATGGTTTATTCTCTGCTGGAATGAAATTTTGTATGAGTATTCTTTGATGTTATGAAACTGCGTTTGTGTATGTCTGAGATTTATTGAAGCCCCCTTCGGCCCTTTAAAGGAAAAAGTTGTACCCTTTGACCCTCCAAAGGGTACAAACAGTTAACAAAATACTCTGTTGCAAGACTGTTATTTATTAGAAAAAGTCTCGTAGGGAAACCCGGATAAACGACTAGTTTAAAATAAAATCTCTTGATTCCTTCCACATCTCATCTTAGGTTTGCCTTGCTGAGCACTTTGATATGGAAAAAGTTCTTAAAATCAAAACGTTGTAGTACAAACACAACTTTTTTTATTTTTCAGTTAAATCCACGACATACCTAGAGAAGAATATAACGACTCTCATCCAGTTTTCCTGTTGAATTCTGAAGACTTGAGCTTCATGAGGACGACATTCAGATCAAGATGATAAATGAGCCGTTCGAAGGTATGCAAACTCTCAGAAACAGTACAATTAATATTAGTTACAACTAGTTTTTAACATTTTCCATAAATTCAAAAGTCGATGTCTCTGCAAGATACATTTAGAAACTGACACGATGTCTCTTGCAAGTTGCCAAAATGGGAAAATTACAGCTTGGAAGTTTGTTATTTTATTTTACATTTAAATTAACAATAAATCTTGTTAATAGGTAGTCAAGATAAGCAAGTTTGGTTGTCGGAAATGTTTTTGAATAATATAACAATTTTGTGGCATATTCAAAGTTAAGATAAGGTGAGATATTAGGTCACAATCCTCGAGGAAGATATAGGGGTGCTATCATAGCTTTAAGATATCGTTAGATTAGTACCATAAATACGACAGGTTGAACGGTGGTAATCTCCTATATTGCGACAACTACTTTTAACATACACCGAAGTAATATTTTGAAAAAGTTAACAATTTTGTAAAACACCCTTATGTTTTATTAACAATACAGGTCGAATTTATTTCAAACTAAAGCACAATACATGAAAAAATACTTTTCAAAAAAGTTAATTTAAATTATTTTTACACGGAGTTTGTTTTTAACTAACAAAAAAGTCATCTTGAATTATTAAAACCAAAGATAAATATGAAAAAAACCGAGATAAATTTTTCAATGCTTTAGCAAACAATGTAAACTCGTATCGCAATTTTTGAATTTTTGTTCATCTGTTGTATTTCAAATCTAAAGCTTTTTGCACAAAACACAACATATCGGTTTCCTCTTCAATAACTTTACTGATAGGTTTTCCCTTGCCGTGACCACTTTTAGTGTCAATACGAATCAACAAGGGTAGCGTTTGTTGTGGCAATTTGCCTATTTTGTCTTGAAGTTCAGAAATGAATTTGTAAGAATGAATGGGTACCACGCGATCGTCGTGATCTGCCGTTAACAAAAGAGTTGCAGGGTATTGATATCCTTCGGGTGGGACACGAACGTTATGTAATGGCGAATACTTAAACAAGTGCTCAAACTCAGTAGCGTTTTCAGAACTTCCATAATCCGATTCCCAAGCGTAACCGATTGTAAATTTGTGGAAACGAAGCATATCGAGTACTCCGACCATACATAAGGCGCAGCCGAACAATTCGGGAGTTTGGTTTATACAAGCTGCTACCAATAAACCACCGTTTGAACATCCTTGAATTGTAAGTTTGGACGAACAAGTGTATTTATGACTGATTAAATAACGGGCAGCGTATTGAAAGTCGTCGAAAACGTTTTGTTTATTTCTACGTTGACCCGCTTTATGCCATTCGCTTCCGTACTCACCACCACCGCGAATATTAGCGATAGCACAAACGCCATTAAAACGATCGATAAAAGTAAGTCTAAAAACCGAAAAATTTGGAATTAAGCTTATGTTAAAACCACCATATCCGTACAAGACGCAAGGATTATTGCCGTTTAATTCGATTCCCTTGCGATAAAAAATAAACATCGGTATCATTTGTCCATCTTTGCTCTTGTAAAACTCTTGAACACACTCATAATCGGATGAAGTAAAATTTTCAATTTTAGTCTCGTGAAATACTTTAGCTTTAATTTCCTTTTTATTAAAATTGACTCGATATATTATACCAGGATTTATAAAGGACGTTAATTTGAAAAACATATTGTCGTCTTGTTTTTTATCGTGAATTCTTTCTATGCTACCCAATTCGCGAGAAAATTCCAACACGACTTCCATAGTCGACATGTTTAATAATTTTAATAAGTTTGTCACGTCACGAAGATAACATAAGACTAATTTGTTGTTATTTATAGGTTCGGCCCACGACAAAACGTCTTTTTCGTCTTCCTTAACAAAAGTTTTCCAATTTTTTAAATTCGGATCCGCCAAATTAATTGTTATCAATTTATAATTTGGCGCAATCGCGTTAGTTTTAAATATAAAATTTTCACCTTCGTTCGTAACGTAATGAAAATCTGCGTAAAATTCCGTTACGACTCCAATCAAAGGTAATTTGCCCTCAATTTTTGTCTCTTTCAATTCGGAAAAATACAACAAATTATATTTGGTGCCCTTTTTTGGAGTTATAATTAAATATTTCCCACAATGGCTCACTTCTGCACCACATATAATTTTAGGATCTTCAAATTCGGCTATCATAACGTCATTAAATTGAGGATTTCCCAACTCGTGATAATAAACTTTTTGTTGTTCAGCAATCGTTATTTCTGAACCATCGGTTTTTCCAGCTTCGTTCAAAAATGCGCTATAAAAACAACCCTTATTACTATGATCCCAACTTACAAAAGAAAATTTAATTTTTTGCAAAACATCCCACAAACATTTCTTATTTTCCGTATTCATAAATTTAACCGTAATCCAATCGGATCCATTTTTGCTAACTCCAAAAGCTACTGTTTGACCGTCTGGCGAAAATTCAAGTTGGGTCAAAGCCTCCGTACCGTCGTCAGAAAATAAATTTGGATCTAAGAAAACTTCTCCTTCGTCTTGGAAATCGTTTAAAACGTAAAGTACGTTTTGGTTTTGTAGTCCGGAATTTCTCCATTGGTAGTATTGGTCTCCGCGTAGAAACGGAGCAGATGCTTTCGGATAATTCCAACAGGCTTTTAAAGTCTTATTAATATGTTGTCTAAAAAGGCAATTGTTTAAATATGGAATTGTTATTTCGTTTTGTGCTTGGATAAATTTTTGAGTTTCGTCCGTATGGGTGTCTTCTAACCACCTGTAAGGATCGGGCACTTCGATTCCGTAATAATTACTAACGGTGTCGCCTTTACGAACTTTTGGGTATTTTTGTGTCATTTTAATAATTTTAGCAGTGCTCAAACTTATCGCTTTTATTTTCATTCAATTCAATTACGAATTTTTATGCAATATGGATTTATGTAGGGTTACAACAGAGATTTATATTCCGTTCTAATGCATTTTCACCAAAATAATCTTGGAAAAAGAACATCTATTACTATAGATGACATTTAATCTTGTTTTTTGATAGAATCAACGTCAACGCTCATATGATTTTGATGTTAGGATAACAATAGGAAAAGTCTTACATTTCAAAAATCTTATTTGTGTGTGGAAGGGACGAGATATTATAAAAAGAAAACTCTAGTTTTTCTGTTTTATTTTAAACAATGTTCGATTAATTCGTTCAATTTCGAAAGAGGTTGGATTTGGCTTATTCATTTTTTTTAAAAAAGACAACTATATTTTATGTAAAATAGTTATATCTTAAAGTTATGTAGATGAGGGTGGGTTGGTATAAGAAGTTTGAATAAGTTGTGATTTTTGTGGTTTATCTGTTGGCGCATGATAGATTTATTTGCATACGAAAAAACAACACATAAAAATGCTTTAAAATTTCCATTTTTGTTTTATATTATTTACGATTCGTATGTAACCTCAAGTTAGCATTAATATTAAACTTAATTAATTTTATGTACAATGTATAAACGTGAGGTACTTAAAGTTTGTGGACCAAAGGCTTTCTCTGAGCAATTTTGTGGTTTATATCCTTGTGCATATTGCTTTTCATATAGTACCATAACATCAAGTTGAAATGAAGTGATCTGTAATGTATATGTTGTATGCTCAAATGGCAGTGTACAACAATTAGGCCAGATGATATCATCGTACCCCTAAGTGTATCTTTGTGATTATGTAATGATGTCGACATGAATAGATTTAATGGCTTTCACACACACGTATACACCACCCACATACGATTATTTCATATTGATGTAAACGGTTACATTAGTTTAAATTGCACATAAATGAACTGAATTTGTTAAATGGCACCCATAAATTAAATTTTTATCATCGCCATGATTAAGTTCTAACGATTATTATACGAGAGAGTTACTAACGACGATACCAATCAATATGAGTTTTATTATTGTTAACTTGAAAATGTTGTGACTAACTACTAGAGAATTTTATCTTTCAAGTTTTGAAATTTATAAACGTGAAAGCTCCATAAAGCTTCAGTTAAGTGAAACAAATGGTCTCAAAGTGAAAAATGTGAGATATGTGATAATCTCTTGCAATGTCAAACAATATAAAACAAAGTTTTGGTACGAAAGACACAAATCAAGTGTAAATTTTATATTGTTATCCATGGCAGAAGCATCAGCCCCATATGTTAAGGCAGGAATTGGGTCTGGGTTGAACAGATCTTATAGGGCTAAAAATTAACTTAAGCTTGGGTTTCCTAGGATAGCGGTGCCGTAAAATAGCGGCCATAATATGACTGTCAATGACGTCACAAAAAGTGTTATGAAGTAATACAAAATTTTTCTTTCTGCGCAGGTCGCTTAGATTAGGCAAGCACTCTAAACAGATATGGTCTCCTAGCTAGCACTAATATCTCATCGCTTTAAGGGCTGTTTCTAGACTTCTCCACGACGTGACGTCAGCAAGGTCATGTTGCGGCCGCTATTTGACGGCATCGCTATCTAGAAAACCCTAGCTTTAGTGAGGCCTAGTTTCACGGTTCCACTGCCTACTCCACCATCTTATTGACTAATTTCTCAATTTTTGACCATCCCCACTGCAGTAAATTATCATTGAAGTCTTCGAAAAGTGTGAGCCCTCTTCGTTCACAGATACCGCACTTAATTCTTTGGATTGTATTCAGAAATGACAAAATTACAAAAAAGTCTCTCTTCGGATTTCAGATACACTCATAGCAGCTAAATGTAATGTGTAATAATCTCTTCCCTTTCTAGGAGCTGTCTGTCCCGTCTTAGTTGCACCTGTGGCTCGTAATATCTTCCGATGTTTAATAGCCAGTTGCTTTCTTGGACTTGAGTCGATAATTTTGATGAATCCAGTTTTTGGTTTATGCCATATCCAGTATCCACCCCTTCATCTATTTTGCTTATCCTTTGTTACGTTTACTGCTTTTTCATTTATTGGCCCTTCGAGCAGGGTCCAATTAAGACAATTAGAGATCCTAAACACTTGAGATTTTTAAACCCCCTCATCTAAATTTATTCAAAATCGGCCTGAGTGACTGATTGATTCAGCAACCAACCGTTGATTTTAGAAGCATTTGCATATCTACTCAGTGACATAGATTGCAACACAAGAAGGACTTGGAATTGTTTGATAAAATTTGGCAAAACCATTTAACTACTCAAGGGTAATTATTGATTAACATTGATAAACATCGATTCTAGCAGGTGATCGATATCCTTCTGGATTTTTGTATCCCAAGCAACCTGCAATTCATTCTTGAAAGCTAACAGGCAGGGTCAGTGGAGGATTTGTTAAATTTGTCAGTCTTCTACCGATTACGTCCCACGCATGTTCAATAGGCGATAGGTTAAGAGATCTGGCAGGTCATGGCAAGACATTGACATAGGCCTCTCCAAAAAGGTTAAAAAAAGTTCTTGCGACATGCGGACGGGCATTATCCTACTGGAAAATAGGGTCATCCAGCTGCGGAATATATGGAAGAATATACGGTTCCACAATCTCATTGGTTCGTCAACGCTGGGCGTTCATATTGCCTCCACTGGTCAACAATTGATCTGGTACTGGAGAATCGGTCTCTTAACACCGTAAGCCTAAAGTGGAGGTCCTGCACCTCGTTAGTTCATTTTAGTCCTTTCGATCCCCTTTTACGACGTTGTTAACCTTCTCTGGTCCATGCTCGGTAACATCGCATGTTACGAAACGAAAAACCATCTTCGCGTAAGCAAAATTCGACCTCTTTCAAATTCCCTCAACTGGCGGTAATTTGCACGCATCCTAGGAACTTTACGGGTACGAGGGTAGATTGTACCTTAAATATCCCTAGGTAAATCTGATTTTCCAAAAACTCTCTGACTAAATAGAGAGGACTTACACCCACTACCAACTTTTGAGAAAGCCTAAATTATGTTCCATGGCCCCGTCAGTTTTTTTAAACACTTCATCGTTTCTACAATATATTTGGCACCGAGGAGTCAGCTACTATTAATTCTGAATTTGTACACAGACTGCCGATGACTACCCATGAGTAATGACTGCCTATGCTATGACTGCCATCAACTGGCGATGACTACCGTTGACTGCTCAATTATTGTAGATTTACTGCCGAGAGTGTATGTCCCCTTTTCTGTGATGCCTTAAGCTGGTGCTTAGTTTTCTTATAAGCTAATCCAACTCTGCCTTCGAGAGGCCAAGAAACCTACATCAAACCAACAAAATCGGCCATCTCAGGTTTCTAAAAATTTAAATACGAGTAAATTCATTATGTTAGTCTCTTAAGTGCCCTCGGCTGGAACTTCGTTGACTGCTAGCGTCAAATGCTGTGTGCTCTGCAGCCGACTGGTGTAAAATGATATTTTGAAGTCCCACCCAATTAAACAGAAAAAATACACGAAAGTCTGGAATATAATCTATTATTTATTTAATTTAAATTTAAGAATTTTATATTCACCCTCCATCGCTATATTTTGGACATTTAGGAAAATATTTAATAAGAATAAATTTGCGTATTATTAATACTAATTTGTTTAGCAAGAGATAAATAAGACATTTTTGGCATAGGTATGATCTTAATTTAAAATTCAAAAGGAATTTTATTACTTTATTCATTTAAGAATAAAATGTAGAAAAAATGTGCGAAATTTTATGAGGCGCTTTCCACCAAAGAAATGCTTTGAAGCATTAAACTTGTTTACTAAGCTGCTCACAAAGTAACAGTGTTAAAACGCATGTCTTATGGCTTAAAAAATGGGTCGTATTTAACCTAACAATGTAAAAATATAATTGGTTTCAAAAAATAGTGATTTGCCCATTAGAATGTGCATTAAAAGACATCATCATTCAAACGCATCTTAAAGCTACCTACCAGGCTCCTCCAAGACTAACTCCAGGGCTAACTCCCACACCAACTCTACTCCAACAACTCACTAACTCCCTGAGCCCATCGAGGGTCTTTCATCAGCTTGGTCTACGTGACCACTGAAACTGACGATTCTGCTGAATAAGACATTCTCGACTTATTACAAAATGTGAATATTGTAATCTTTTAGCAAACCATTGTTGCATTCCTTTATGCAATGCATTGCAATGCATTCTTGTTGCCGGTGTGTGGACGGGCCATTAGATTTTAATGGAAGACTATATTAGTGATAACTATATTTTTAAATATTAACTTTGTAGTTAAATTTCAACTTTTTAGTGTTATCTAGTAAAAGTTTTACTTTGTTACAGGTTACAGGTTGATTGATGCCTTCTGGAGTATCGACAAGGAAATAATAACTTCAGCAACGTAAAAAAAGGTAGGTAAGATTTTTATTTCTCAATACTGATGATAATATTTGCTGGTACTTTTTGCGGAACAAAAGTACTTACCACAGACTTTCCACTACGAACTACCCATTTAAGCGCTGAAGCTAACCCGTCACTGATTTAAAATGGACACTTTTTTCGAAACATATTTAATTTAACGATTTTTCTCAAAGTACCAACCCTCTTCCATTTATTTACGCCATCAGTCACAACCAAGGGAGTTGTAACATGGAGCGTTGACAAATTTCTCAATTTGACTAGCTTAGAAAAATCTTATGACTGTTATTTCTTCTTCAAGAAAAAAGAAACTTTAAAGGGTAAAAGACGCACTTTTAAAAAAAAAATTACCATAAATTTCTTATAAATTTTTTTTGGTTCAGAAAAAGAATAAATGTTTGAATTAACTGTTACATTGCATGATAATCATTTAAAGAGCTTTGATTTAATTGAATTCCCCAACTTAAAACTAATTACAATAATTTTATCTTAAATCGATGCTTAATTGGAATAGTTGGCAACTTAAACTTTTTTTGGTAAATTATCTAAATTGGTTTTAAAGTTTTTTAAAAATAGGGAACGAATAATAACGTATTTTTTTTAAAAAGAAATTATAATTAAATTAAGGTCGTCGAAAGAATGCGATTCAATTTGTAAACTATTCCAGAAGTCGAGCTAATTCACCCTATCAAATTAACTAACAGCAAGTACATACTATAAGAGCACCAAGGATAACTATTATATCCACCATCTTGAGTTGTAATTCTTAATTGAAATACTGGTTTTAGTTACTATTATCGTTTCAGACAATGTTGAAATTTTGCAACTAAAATTAATTACTACAATTAAAATAATTTATAATTCGTAGAAGAAGAAGAATTTTTGTACCTTTAAGCGATTAGAGTAAAAAACTGTTTTTTTAGGGAAGTTTTGTTGTTGCAAGGTAATTATTAACATTTCTTAAGATTTCAATTATGTTTTTAGAATAACTAAAGAGAAAATGCTAACAAAATGTAATATTCAAGTTATGTTAAGACAATGCTTTATGGCAACAATTTATGAAGCAATTTTCCTAAATAAAAAATATTGCTTCTGAAAACATGAAACTGTAAATCATTCCTTCTGTGTTCACTTTTTTAATGTAAATAAGAATTTCAGTTTTTAAACAACTCCAGTCGTAAAGTAAATATTTTTTTCATTTAAAAAATGTATATGGGTTGTACTTAAAAAATAGTATTCTCAAAAATACACACCATAGTACACTGTGGTGGTATTTACATAAAACTAATTTCTTGCTACTTGTGTAATTTTGAATTTGTAAATGAGCCTGTCAATTATTCTAATTCGTATAGTTATTGCATTTGACACTGGTTAATTAATAGGGGTTGGGAGGGTCCGTTTTAAGTCGTTTTCTAAATTGCACGATCCCTATTGAAGTCAATTTTCTGGACTTTTTCAACAGTATAAAACAAAAATTGTTATAATTTCAAGTAGTACGTCAACTTCAAAACTTTATCCACATAATGTAAGGTTCAAAAGAGACAGACATATAAAAAAGAATTAGAGATAGAGACAGTGGGGAGAGTAGGATAGGAATTGGAAAGCGGTCTGACACCATAGTTACCATGTGTCGATGTTACCATCGACGTAGTGATGTAGATTTAGTTACCATCTGTCACCATAGTTATCGTATCTCAAAAATATCAATCTGCCACCATAGTTACAATGTGATAATGTCGGGAGGGGTCACGATAGTTCAACGTCAGGGAGGGTAACCGTCATGTCATATATCTTTTAAATCTGTCATTTTATATGTCAGGGGAGGGTTATCCCATCTGGCATGATATTTAATCTGTAATTTCATCTGTCTTCACATTTGTCATGCAATCTATTATTCCTCTATCTACATATATATCATGTGTCATCTATCATGCCATATGTCATATCATCTGTATTACCATATGTCATTTAATCTCTCATCACATCTGTCTTGAAATCTGTCATCACTCTATTAACCTATATGTCATGTCATCTATCATGACATTAGTATCTACCTGTCATGCCATGTCATTTAATCTGTCCTTTTATATGTCATTTTATCTGTCGTTAGCACATCTATCATGCAATCTGCCATCCCTCTATTCATCTATAAGTACGTCATGTCATTTATCATGCCATATGTCTTGCCATTTAATCTGTTATTTTATACATCATTCCATCTGTTATCGTCATACCATGCCATTATAATGCATCTCACCTGTCATGTCATATGTAATTAAATAGGAAGTTTCATCTGGCATTACATCTGTCATGCAATCTGATATTCCGCTATCAACAATCAACATATATATCATGTCATATTTCATGCCAAATGTCATATCATCTGTCTTGCCATATGTCATTTAATCTGTCATCACATCTGTCATGCAATCTGGCATCACTCTATTAACCTATATATCATGTCATCTATCATGCCATAATATAGTATTTAACCTGTCTTGCCAAGTCATTTAAACTGTCTTTTTATATGTAATTTTATCTGTCGTTAGTACAGCTATCATGCAATCTGTCATCACTCTATTCATCTACACGTCATGTCATTTATCATGTCATAAGTCTTGCCATATGTCATTTAATCTGTTATTTTATATATCATTCCATCTCTTATCGTCATATCATGCCATTATAATGTATCTCACCTGTCATGTCATATGTCATTATTCATTAAATAGAAAATTTCATCTGGAATCATATCTGTCATGCAATCTGTTATTCGCCTATCAACAATCAACATAATATATATATATATATTATATATATATCATGTCATCTTTGATGCCATATGTCATATTATCTGTCTTGCCATATGTCATTTAAACTGTCATCACATCTCTAATGCATTCTGTCATCCCTCTATGAACCTATATGTCATGACATCTATCATGCCATATAGTATCTAACCTGTCATACCATATTTCATTTAATCTGTCCTTTTATATGTCCTTTCATCTGTCGTTATCACATCTATCATGCAATCTGTCATCCCTCTATAAACCTATATGTTATGTCATCTATCATGCCATATGATATCTAACCTGTCATGCCATATGCCATTTAATCTGTCATTCCATTGTCTTTATCACACCTTTCATGTAATCTGTCATCTCTCTATTCATCTATACGTCATGTCATTTTTTATGCCATATGGCATCTCAACTGTCATGCCATATGTCATTTAATCTCTTATTTTATATATCATTCTATCTGTTATCGTCACATCATGCCACTAGGTAGCCTCTCACCTGTCAAGCCACATGTCATTTAATTTGTAATTTCATCTAGCATCACATTTGCAATCCGTTATTCCTCAATCAACATATATGTCATGTCATCTATAATGTCATATGTCATATCATGTCATGCCATATGTCATATCATCTGTCTTGCCATATGTCATTTGATCTGTCATCAGTCATGAAATCTGTCATCCCTCTATCAATCTATATGTCATGTCATCTATAATTCCTTATAATATCTAACCTGTCATGCTATGTGACTTCATCTGTCGTTATCACATCTATCATGCAATCTGTCATTCTTCTATTCATGTATACGTCATATTATTTATCATGCCATACGGCATCTCACCTGACAAGCCATATGTTATTGAATCTGTAATTTTATATGTCATTCTATCTGTCATCATCACATCATGCCACTGTATGGCATCATCTGTCTTGTCATAGGTAATAATTCTGTCATAACATCTGTCATGCAATCTGTCATCCCTCTATCAACCTATATGTCATGTAATCTATCATGCCATATATGTTCTAACCTGTCTTGCCAAATGTTATTTAATCTGTCATTTCATCTATCGTTATTACATCTATTATGAAATCTGTCATTCCTCTATTCATCTATACGTCATGTCATTAATAATGCCAAATGGCATCTCACCTGTCTTGCCATATGTCATTTTATCCGTCCTTTTATATGTCATTTCTATCTGTAGTTATCACATCTATCATGTAATCTGTCATCCCTCAATTCATCTACATGTCATATCATTTATTATGTGATATGGCATCTCACCTGTCGTGCTATTATATGTCATGCCATTTGTCATTTAATCTGTTATTTTATGTCATTCCATCTGTCATCGTCACCACATGCCGCTATATGGCATCTCATCTATCATGCAATATGTCATTTCATCTCTCATTTTATCTATCATCTCATGTGTCATCCAATATGGTATTTAAGAGAGGGAGAGAGAGAAAAAGATTGACAGATAAGATGATATGACAGATTAGACTGACAGATAAAATGAGTCTACAGATAGAATGAGATGACAGATGAAATTCACAATTTATAAAAATATTAAAAATTTCGTTTTATTTAGTCAATTTTCCAGACTTCTCCAAAAGTATAACAAAAAATTGTTACAATTTAAAGCACTGCGTCAACTTCAAACTTATATTAATTAAAATTTCTCGTTAATTTGTCATAGATAAAATATTTCAATTGCACTTTTAAATAAAAGTTTTATAAGTAATAATTACGGTTATGTTTATCGAATAAATATTTTTCTCCATCGAGGCGTACGTTGGATGTTTTAGAAGTAAATCAAGTTTGATGATGGTAAATAAAAACCCCTATCAATCACGCGATGGTTCTTCCGTAATCAACATTCTATGTAGTATTCTCATGCTAAGCACTCCATTCAAGTTGTACTTAAATGCCAGAAATCAACTTTAATAATATTTTATTTCCAACGCTTTGCTCGTCATAAATTATTTTATAGATATAAAAATGAGGTTAACAGGTGGGTAATCGCTTTTTCAAGGGCTCTTTGAGCTACAATTTATAACTTTTTTCTAATAAATAAACTAAAAAAATTAAACTTTAGTTAGCCTAAAATGTAGATTTCAAAAATTAAATTACTCGATTTTAATTAGAAGTTGTACCATTAATAAAATTTTCTGATCGATTTCCTCTTACAGTAACAGGCTTTTCCTGCGCTAATATAAATGATAAAATGATCGTTAAATAAATTATCTAAACACTTTTGAAGTTTTTGGGTCAATTTTTCTTTAATTCTATTTATTCGATTTGTCTCCCATATCCATTACTATAGCCTAATGATTGTTTTTAATTAATAAATTCTAACCCTTACTAAGAGTCAGTTTTCATCAATCATAAACCATCAACGCAAGTTAATTTCGTATTTAGAATTTTCGGTTCATTAGACATAAATTTTTGATATTATCGACAGAAATGAAAATAAATGATAAAATTTCCAATAACAGCTATATCCGAGATAAGCTTATTTTTTTTAGTTAGAAATATACCTTAAACTTACGGATCAACATTTCCACTCAATTAATTCCCTAAGCCACTTTTCTCAAAATGATTATTTAATCGTGATTAATGAATGTTGACCTACGCTGTGGATCTCATTACAAGTTTCCTTATTTTTACATCACAAAAAAACAACCCATTACCGATTATTAAATCATTTTTGAGTTTTTCTTTCCCTACATTTTAACCCTTTCTTCGGGTAGTTTGTCGAGCGCAAATTTGTTATTTAAAAAACGACGTATTTTGTTAAATAGGCCGAGTAAATGAAGGGAAAAAATTCAGGAAATGTTAATTAATTAAGGAAAAAACAATAAGTTGACGTAACATTATTTTGATGAATGATGACATTATGTTTGTAATTTACAGTTGGTTAGTTATCGATATTTTATTAACAAAATATACGGATATGGACATAATGGAAGGGTTTAGTAATGTATTATTAACTCATAGATGCGTTATTAGAGTTATTGACTGACATAAATCAATGGAAATATTTTTTCTAAAAGCGCTTTAACTACTAAATTTCATCTTTTTCCAATTTCATCTTAATTTCGTTAAATCCTTGATATGCGCCTTCATTTTAGGTTTTATAAAGATTTATAGTTTATTATATCTGAAGCTACTCGATGAAATTAATGTTAACTTAATCGGTTCGTATGAGAATTTTTGAAATTTTTTTTAAAGTCCGAAGAGGCAGAATAAAGCATTCAGAAGAACTCTTTTATAGGGTGGCTTTAATTGGCTGTTATCGTAGGGTAAGAAATTTAAAGAATTTTCATCTCGTTTTTTGACGAAACTACTACAATTTTTTAAAGTAATTTCCAGTATAGAGGGTGTTTCAGGTACATATGGAAATTGTTCCAAACCAATTTTTCTGAATAGTGATGGTAAAGGTCAATAAAGCAAAGTGAGCAGCATGCACGTTTTAAATAAGCCACGTCCGGAGTGTGTACAACACCCTGTATGGTATTTTTGTATATTATTAGCAAATTTAAACTGAAAATTGACAATGCTGTTAAAGTTTAAAATCAAATTAAAATTTAAACATGAAAATAAAATACAAAACGACTATTTTGGATTTAGTGCTTTGTTGAGTAGTATAGAACCGAAACAATTGGATTTTCTCACAGCAACCTGATTTAATGCAATTTCTCACACGATATTTGCGACTTAACACCACATCAATAGATGATGCACCCGCTACACGACTAGAAATTGAATTGTCTATAAAACTAGCTTAAGTTTAGGATAACAAAGCTCGAATTATCACGCTCTGTTAACTAAATATTTTTGTATGCGCTACAAAGGAAACTAAAACTAAACTTTGTCAATCTCAAAAAAACATTAATTAAAATTAAAGTTTATTGTAAAAATTAACTTTGTTTCTTATAACACGAATCGATATTTTTTTCAACGTGCTGGGAAAACTCGGAGTTTTGTACCTCGGTTGGTAGGTACTCAAACCTTAAATGCACAACATAACCTCTCTAAAGTCATCTCCAAGTAACAAATGTTGATCAGGAAGTGAGTACGTAAGTAGGTGAGTTGGTAAGGGCGAGAAAATGTTGATAAAAGTTGTAAACACTTTCAAAGCACTTAATGTGCCAGCCACTATCACGTAAAAAGTGTCTTGTAATTAGTACAAAAATCTCTGTAAAAATAGGAAATTTGTTTTTGATGATGCAGTTAAATTAATGTGGATTTTAAAAACAGTTCGTTTGTTGACTTATCAGTACAAGTGCAGTTGCATCTGTACGTCTATTGCGGGACTTGTTAATCAACAACAAACATGGTCGAGTTTTTAGGTAAATACTGCTATTCAACAAACCGTTCATTAAACGCGTTTTAACATTTTTTTTATTTCTATCAAAAGGATTAATGTGTCGATGTAGAGATTAGAGATGTGGTTACGGTTCGAGAAACAACAGGGACCGTTAATAATGCAGGGGTTAAAGATGATGTTTACATTTAAAAATTATTATCGTAGGGGGTCAAACAAGGCACGTCGCAAAACTCAAAAATATTTTGCATTGCAAAAGTGATCGAATTTTCAATCGAAAATATTAATATAGACACAAAAGTAAAAGTATGGTCGCAATCACGAGAGAGCTTTTGGGTGTAAATACGCTAAGAAACGTCTAATATAGGTTATTGACACTTATATTTGAATTTTACAGGCGACGTTTGTTGGAGCTTGTTATCTTCTTTCATATAACACTATTAAAGTGAAAAAAGACTTTATAAGACTATAAAGAAAAATTAACAAAATTCATAAAACCCACAACAGGAATCTGACAAAGACGCTTTGCTTGGTCCAGTTAAGCCTTATAGATAAGCTATTAATAAGAGTGAGAGATTAACCATCAGATGATACTTTTAGGACTTTTAGGACTTTTAGGATCTTCCGATCAGCATTGTGCTAGTGGTGTGAAAATTACCTAGGACATTTTTAGTTAATCTGTAGATAGGCAGCAAGAGAACGGCGACATTCCCCATCTTAATTTCCATCAGAAAAAAATAAGGTCCATTTGGGTACTTTTTGATCCCTACAAGGTTATCAGATCAGTATACTTCTAGTGGTGGGAGTGGGAAGGTTACTTTTGGTACTTTTTCGTTCCCTTCAAGGTTATCAGATCAGTATACTTCTACTAGTGGAGAGGTTACTTGGGGTTTGTTTATTTAGTCTGTACATAGGCAACAAGAGAACGCTGACATTCTTTATCTTGATAAATTTCCATCAGGAAAAAAATAAGGTCCATTTTGGTACTTTTTGATCCCTACAAGGTTATCAGATCAGTATACTTCTAGTGGTGGGAGTGGGGAGGTTACTTGGGGCTTGTTTATTTAGTCTGTAGATAGGTAACAAGAGAACGGCGATATTTCTCATCTTAATTTCCATCAGAAAAAATAAGGTTCATTTGGGTACTTTTTCAGTATACTTCTAGTGGTATAGAGGTTACTTGGGGCTTGTTTATTTAGTTTATAGATAGGCAACAAGAGAACGGCGATATTCCTCCTCTTAATTTCGATCACAAAAATATAAGGTTCATTTTGGTACTTTTTCATTCCCTTCAAGGTTATCAGATCAGTATACTTCTAGTGGTGGAGAGGTTACTTGGGGCTTGTTTATTTAGTCTGTACATAAGCAACAAGAGAACGCCGACATTCTTTATCTTGATTAATTTCCATCAGGAAAAAAATAAGGTCCATTTGGGTACTTTTTAATCCCTACAAGGTTATCAGATCAGTAAACTTCTAGTGGTGGGAGTGGGGAGGTTACTTGGGGCTTGATAATTTAGTCTGTAGATAGGTAACAAGAGAACGGCGATATTCCTCCTCTTAATTTCGATCACAAAAATATAAGGTTCATTTTGGTACTTTTTCATTCCCTTCAAGGTTATCAGATCAGTATACTTCTAGTGGTGGAGAGGTTACTTGGGGCTTGTTTATTTAGTCTGTACATAAGCAACAAGAGAACGCCGACATTCTTTATCTTGATTAATTTCCATCAGGAAAAAAATAAGGTCCATTTGGGTACTTTCTAATCCCTACAAGGTTATCAGATCAGTATACTTCTAGTGGTGGGAGTGGGGAGGTTACTTGGGGCTTGTTTATTTAGTCTGTAGATAGGTAACAAGAGAACGGCGATATTCCTCATCTTAATTTCCATCAGAAAAAATAAGGTTCATTTGGGTACTTTTTCAGTATACTTCTAGTGGTACAGAGGTTACTTGGAGCTTGTTTATTTAGTTTATAGATAGGCAACAAGAGAACGGTGATATTCCTCCTCTTAATTTCGATCACAAAAATATAAGGTCCATTTTGGTACTTTTTCGTTCCCTTCAAGGTTATCAGATCAGTATACTTCTACTGGTGGAGAGGTTACTTGGGGCTTGTTTATTTAGTCTGTACATAGGCAACAAGAGAACGCCGACATTCTTTATCTTGATTAATTTCGTCAGGAAAAAAATAAGGTCCATTTGGGTACTTTTTGATCCCTACAAGGTTATCAGATCAGTATACTTCTAGTGGTGGGAGTGGGGAGGTTACTTGGGGCTTGTTTATTTAGTCTGTAGATAGGTAACAAGAGAACAGCGATATTTCTCATCTTAATTACCATCAGAAAAAATAAGGTTCATTTGGGTACTTTTTCAGTATACTTCTAGTGGTAGAGAGGTTACTTGGAGCTTGTTTATTTAGTTTATAGATAGGCAACAAGAGAACGGCGATATTCCTCCTCTTAATTTCGATCACAAATATATAAGGTCCATTGTGGTACTCTTTCGTTCCCTTCAAGGTTATCAGAACAGTATACTTCTACTGGTGGAGAGGTTACTTGGGGCTTGTTTATTTAGTCTGTACATAGGCAACAAGAGAACGCCGACATTCTTTATCTTGATTAATTTCCATCAGGAAAAAAATAAGGTCCATTTGGGTACTTTTTGATCCCTACAAGGTTATCAGATCAGTATACTTCTAGTGGTGGGAGTGGGGAGGTTACTTGGGGCTTGTTTATTTAGTCTGTAGATAGGTAACAAGAGAACGGCGATATTCCTCATCTTAATTTCCATCAGAAAAAATAAGGTTCATTTGGGTACTTTTTCAGTATACTTCTAGTGGTAGAGAGGTTACTTGGAGCTTGTTTATTTAGTTTATAGATAGGCAACAAGAGAACGGTGATATTCCTCCTCTTAATTTCGATCACAAAAATATAAGGTCCATTTTGGTACTTTTTCGTTCCCTTCAAGGTTATCAGATCAGTATACTTCTACTGGTGGAGAGGTTACTTGGGGCTTGTTTATTTAGTCTGTACATAGGCAACAAGAGAACGCCGACATTCTTTATCTTGATTAATTTCGTCAGGAAAAAAATAAGGTCCATTTGGGTACTTTTTGATCCCTACAAGGTTATCAGATCAGTATACTTCTAGTGGTGGGAGTGGGGAGGTTACTTGGGGCTTGTTTATTTAGTCTGTAGATAGGTAACAAGAGAACAGCGATATTTCTCATCTTAATTACCATCAGAAAAAATAAGGTTCATTTGGGTACTTTTTCAGTATACTTCTAGTGGTAGAGAGGTTACTTGGAGCTTGTTTATTTAGTTTATAGATAGGCAACAAGAGAACGGCGATATTCCTCCTCTTAATTTCGATCACAAATATATAAGGTCCATTGTGGTACTCTTTCGTTCCCTTCAAGGTTATCAGAACAGTATACTTCTACTGGTGGAGAGGTTACTTGGGGCTTGTTTATATAGTCTGTACATAGGCAACAAGAGAACGCCGACATTCTTTATCTTGATTAATTTCCATCAGGAAAAAAAATAAGGTCCATTTGGGTACTTTTTGATCCCTACAAGGTTATCAGATCAGTATACTTCTAGTGGTGGGAGTGGGGAGGTTACTTGGGGCTTGTTTATTTAGTCTGTAGATAGGTAACAAGAGAACGGCGATATTCCTCATCTTAATTTCCATCAGAAAAAATAAGGTTCATTTGGGTACTTTTTCAGTATACTTCTAGTGGTAGAGAGGTTACTTGGAGCTTGTTTATTTAGTTTATAGATAGGCAACAAGAGAACGGCGCTATTCCTCCTCTTAATTTCGATCACAATAATATAAGGTCCATTTTGGTACTTTTTCGTTCCCTTCAAGGTTATCAGATCAGTGTACTTCTACTGGTGGGGAGGTTACTTGGAGCTTGTTTATTTAATCTGTAGATTGAGATAGCTAGATAGGCAACAATAGAATGGCGACATTTCTCATCCTTATTTCCATCAGAAAAAAATAAGGTCCATTTGGGTACTTTTTCTTCCCTTTAAGGTTATCAGATCAGTCTACTTCTAGTGGTGGGGAAGTTACTTGAAGCTTGTTCATTTAGTCTGTAGATCGGCAACAAGAGAACGGCGACATTATTTCCCATCTTAATTTCCATCAGAAAAAAATAAGGTCCATTTGGGTACTTTTTCTTCCCTTTAAGGTTATCAGATCAGTATACTTCTACTGGTGGGAAGGTTACTTGGAGCTTGTTTATTTAATCTGTAGATTGAGATAGCTAGATAGGCAACAATAGAATGGGGACATTTCTCATCCTTATTTTCATCAGAAAAAAATAAGGTCCATTTTGGTACTTTTTCGTTCCCTTCAAGGTTATCAGATCAGTGTACTTCTACTGGTGGGGAGGTTACTTGGAGCTTGTTTATTTAATCTGTAGATTGAGATAGCTAGATAGGCAACAATAGAATGGCGACATTTCTCATCCTTATTTCCATCAGAAAAAAATAAGGTCCATTTGGGTACTTTTTCTTCCCTTTAAGGTTATCAGATCAGTCTACTTCTAGTGGTGGGGAAGTTACTTGAAGCTTGTTCATTTAGTCTGTAAATCGGCAACAAGAGAACGGCGACATTATTTCCCATCTTAATTTCCATCAGAAAAAAATAAGGTCCATTTGGGTACTTTTTCTTCCCTTTAAGGTTATCAGATCAGTATACTTCTACTGGTGGGAAGGTTACTTGGAGCTTGTTTATTTAATCTGTAGATTGAGATAGCTAGATAGGCAACAATAGAATGGGGACATTTCTCATCCTTATTTTCATCAGAAAAAAATAAGGTCCATTTGGGTACTTTTTCTTCCCTTTAAGGTTATCAGATCAGTCTACTTCTAGTGATGGGGAAGTTACTTGAAGCTTGTTAATTTGGCTGTAGATCGGCAACAAGAGAACGGCGACATTCCCCATTTTAATTTCCATCAAAAGAAAATATCATATGGGTACTTTTTGTTCCCTTCAAGGTTATCAGATCAGTATACTTTTACTGGTGGGAAGGCTACTTGGAGCTTGTTTATTTAATCTGTATATTGAGATAGCTAGATAGGCAACAATAGAATGGCGACATTTCTCATCCTTATGTCCATCAGAAAAAAATAAGGTCCATTTGGGTACTTTTCGTCCCATTAAGGTTATCAGATCAGTCTACTTCTAGTGGTGGGGAAGTTACTTGAAGCTTGTTCATGTAGTCTGTAGATCGGCAACAAGAGAACGGCGACATTCCCCATCTTAATTTTCATCAATAGAAAATACCATATGGGTACTTTTTGTTCCTTTCAAGGTTATCAGATCAGTATATTTCTAGTGTTAAAGAGATTACTTGGAGCTTGTTTATTTAGTCTGTAGATAGGCAACAAAAGAACGGCGACTTTCCCCATCTAAATTTTCATCAGAAGCAAATCAGGCTCTTCTGGGTACCTTTTCTTCTCTTCAAGGTTATCAGATCAGTATACTTCTAGTGGTGGCGAGGTTACTTATTGGACCTTGTTTACTTAGCCTGTAGATGTAGATATTCCCCATCTTAACTCCCATAAGAAAAGCCTAACGTCCTCTTTTGGGTCTTTCTTGTTCCATTCAAAGTCATCCGATCAGTATCCTGCTAGTGGTGGTAGTAGGTTATTTGGGACCCTAAGAAAAGACAAAGGTCCATTTGGGTCTTTTTTGTTCCCTTCAAGGTCATTCGAGCAGTATCTTGCTCTTTTGGCGTGGTTAATGAAAACGCCGTAACCAACAATTTAAAATTGTTCATTTACGGCAGTTTGTAATAACTTAATAGTAATAACTACAACTATTAACCTTATCTTATTCGTATCTTAAGATACGACATTTTCGTTAACGATTAATAGCTGTAGAATCAATAGAGTTATTACAAACTGCTGCAAATGAAAAATTCCAAATTGTTGGTTACGACGTTTTCATTAACCACGCCAGTATAGTGGTGGGGAGCTTACTTGGGTTCTGTTTATGTCTGTACCTCCATAATAAAAGGTTAGGGTCCATTTTTGGGAGCAATCTTTTAGGAAATTTCATAAGCTTTAATTTTGCTAAGCGGGACTTTCCCACCCCTACCCCCTTTTTGAGCGTTCGTCGACTGAACTAAAGTGCATCCCTATGGAATAAATTTTCTTAAATCGTCTGTTTAAGAGAATTTGAAAACGAACATAATCTTTATTTATCCCTAAAAATTCTATTAGCACAATCGGATTATTTTCATTTACCTTGAGTAAATGGAAAAGTAATAAAGAAATTCCCTAACGCATTTTATCAATTTACTGAAAAAATATTTCCTTTTGTAAGTGCGTTGGGGAAATGGAAGATATTTAGCTATATAATAGGAGATGAAAGTTAAATATAATAATTAGTTTTTATAACATACATAATGATGAAAACGTCAAAAAATAATAAATCCATTTCATAAATTTTTGTCAGAGAGACCGTTAAAAGCTCTTGGTTAAATCATCCGACGTTGAGAATAAAGAGATGGCGCTCTTTTTTTCAATGTAAAATTTGCAATTCACTAAGCTTATCCTTAAAAACTTGATATTTGTATTATTTCTTTTTGCATTGCTACAACAAATTACGGCTATTTATCAAAGGGTAATTTTCTGTTTATCAAAGTTTGGGAGGAAAAAAATGGAAAAAATCTTTTTGTTGTTCTTATATTAGCTCTTATTTACAAAACGGTTTAATTAAGAAATATTTTTTCTTTAAAATTTGCGAGGAAATAATTTTATAAGCCGTGCTTAGCACTTATTTCATTCAATTTACATAATAGCGTTCCCTTGTCAGTATAATTTATTTCAAATCAGCAGAATGGAAAATTAAAATTTTTGCTTTAATTTAAATTTAAAGTAATTAGGTCGCGTTTAAAATTATATATTTTTAATCAAATAAAAATTGTTTTAGAAAATATCTGAAAGGATCTTGATAACGTAGTTGAAAAATTCTTACCTTGAGTAGCGACCGCATTCCTCTACGATCTCTACCACCCCTTGGGGACCAACACGGGGATAGTTGCAGCGCCTGAATGAGCTGAAGTATGCGTCCACCTTCCCCAAAAGACGACCCTGTCACCAATAATATTCTATTAATATTATAAAAGATGAAATACGTATTTTTGACAAAAAAATTGCCATCGTTTTGAGATACATAAAAAACCGTTTTAAACTCGAAAAATTCAATTTTATTTATCGAAATAAGTCACTTTCCGATTCTCGTTACTCTAGTTGTTAGAGTATTTAATTAAAAATTGAAATGAGTTTATAACGTTTTTTTATAATTATTAATGTAAATTTAAAAAATAAACTTTTTGGCGTATTTCAAAGATAGAATGCAAATTTTAGAGTAATGGAAAAGCTCGCAATTCAAACAATTAGCGATTAAAGCGACAAAGAACGTAAATATTTGAAGTACATTATTCTCTTCTTTGTTCTTAAAATTACAATCGCCAGTTTGGCCCTTTCATGTTTTAGAATTTATTTAGAAATTTGATTAATAATTTAACAATTTTAAATTAAGTCGAATCAATTAAAATTCGACAAGAAAGACTCCCTTTCTTACTTTGCTATTCAAGGACGAATCTAATAACACATTCATATTTTCTATATCGTTACGACTTTATAGAGTCTTATAGAGACTTTATAGAGACGTTATGAAAATTTTTATACAGAGTGTTCTAAACACCATATTTTACTAGAAACTCGAAAGTGACTGCTTCTCTATTTTGCATCTTTCAACTGCATAATTTACAAGTAGTGCATTCAAATTAGTTGACGATAGTTAACTGTTTAATTACAAAATTAAATTAATTCTCTTTTAAATTGCACAAAACATAAATTTTAGCGTTACGTATCCCATGTAGTATAAGAGTGGTTAGTTTGTATGGGGAGTATTTGTTAAGAACTCGTTCACTTTAATAGCAAACTTAAATAATGAAGCTACCAAGTTGAAAATAAACTATTTTGTATTTAATTCAAAAGTCAAGTTGTTACTTTAATAGAAAGTAGTATTCCTGAAATGATAATATTTATAATTAGCACCCCGAATATTAAATTATAAAGTTGTTGTTAGAAAGCTTGATTAAGTTAGCTAACTTTTATTCATTTAGAGAATAAATTTAGCATTTAATTCTTGTTGGCAGTAAGTAAAATTCATCCAATTATCGATAAATTAAATTATAACAAAATGGAAGCAAATTAATCGAATATTTAATTCATTTGACCCTTTTGTGTACACATCACTACTGGGAAACCCAATTTTCTTTGGTTTCCGGCAGAATAATCCTGCAATTAAATCTGGAGAATGGTTACTTTGATAATTTATTCATATAGCCATTTATTAGGGACAGTTAGAAATCCGATTATAACCACCGCAAGACTAGTTTGTACTAATCCTTATACTATTAGGTATTTAGTCTGGACGCTGGTCACGCCGAAAGATCTTCACGACGTGTAATTAATGTCCACTGGTTACGTATCCTACTTCAGTATATTCATTAGTTTACACGGATACTAAATTACGTACGACACCGACTCTTCTTACTCTACTTTCCTATAGGATTTAACTCCGTCCAAACCATTAAATCTCTAAAATAGATTAACTTAAAACCTTTACAACTTTACAGAGAAAATATTACCGGCAATTTACATCGTTTTACACTTAAAAATAACAACAAAGACGTTATACTAATTAATTTACATTTATTTTTGGTCGTGTTGTGCTTATTTACACGTTACAACGTTTACAGTAGATGACTTTATGGGTAAGAATTACGTCGTTTTGGAACTATTCCAACGATTTGGAATCTTTGATAAAGTGTCTTGCAAAAATTAACACTTTTTACAGTATGAAAAATCGGGAAAGGTAAAAAATAGAAAAAATGACATAAAATATACTTCTAGTTAATAGGGGTGACGATAATCGACAGATTTGTTCACAGAGAAGCAAGTGGAAATAGTGACAGCACAGGTGTCAGCTGGATGCAAAAGGGAAACAACAGTAATCAGGTTTGGATTGGCACCATTTGGCGAGTCCGAAACAACTATAATTTTCCCCTGTACCCTCGTGACCCCTTAGAAAGATAAGTAATTTTCAGGATATAAAGAAATCATACGTAGATTAAATAATTTTTTTCCGTGTAAGACTGTAAACCGAGTGGTGCACTAAATTCTCCCCTCACCTTCACTCAAAACCGGAGACGGGAGGGGTTCGAAATTAAACACACTGTCAACAAGGAAAAAAATGTTTATTAAAAATAAAAGAAATAGTTCTAAGTTCCCCTTAGGTACAAGTACAAAGTAAACTCTAAAGAAAAAAGAATGTTGATCGAAATATACAATATCTATGACTCGGCTCTTGTCTTCATCCACCAGATCCCGAATCCTCTCACGAAGAGTGGTCATAGGGTTCTGATGAAGGAGCGGGAACTACGTCCACCAGATCCCGAGTCCTCTCACGAAGAGAGGTCGCATGGTCTTGATGAAAGCACAAGAGGGCGACGGTTACCAGATCCCAAGTCCTCTCACAAAGAGAGGTCACAGGGTCCTGATGAAACAAGGGGGTTTCATCCACCAGATCCCGAGTCCTTTCACGAAGAGAGGTCACAGCGTCCTGATGGAAGAGCAGGGACTTCGTCTACCAGATTCTGAGTCCTCTCACGAAGAGAGATCACAAGGTCCTGATAGAACAAGAGAAACGCACGGATTTGCTGAAGGCAACAGGGTAAATAAAATAACTACAAAGGAACTAAATACACGATGGTGAATCGAGAAGTTCTTTATCAAAATGGAGAAAGGACTTTTATTAGACAACCTAACCTAACAAGGTTAGGTTATATAATCTAATAACTTAACAAGGTTAGGTTAGGGTAAGTTACGTTATGGTAGGTTAGGTTTACTACTTGATAATGATAAACTTGAACTTATCTCTAAGTTTCGCCTCGTCGCCAGTTGCCGAACTGGCCTGTCCGACCTTGACACCAATAATGGCAATATTTTACAGATAGACAGACTAAAACACAGATAGTTAAACAACAGAAGAATTTTTAGAAAATATGGCTATACAAACAGGTCGGAAACCTTCTGGAAGACAGAGACTGAACCGAACCGGTCGGATGCCTCCGGAGGTTACTTTGTTTACTTCTAATAATCGTTTAAAATTATATTATTTGAATTTATGCTCGCGTGACTGGCAGGGCTCGTAAACTGTCGGTCACAGTTTCTGTTGGTTAATCAAAGCAAATCAAATCTTTTGATGTTGGGTTAGACCAGTTCCCTGCTCAACTACTAAACACGGATCACGTAAATAACAATATCGCAATGAAGGGAACTTACGTTCTGTAAGCTCCAGAAATTAGGTACTTGGATAAAATATTGGGACTACGAAGATTGGACAAGAAGAACTATACAGACATTAGAAAAAAAATAGATATCAAATTTCTAGAAGAGAAATTGGAATGGTTGGGACACCCCGTTAGAATGAAGAGGGGTACGGAAGTAAAAAGGGTGTGGTGGAAACAAAATAGAAGATGTAGATCTCAAAAAACGTGCACAAAATGTGTGTGAGAGGAAAGTTAGATGAGATTAAGGGCAAGACAGGAAACAGAACTAATAATAATGATAATTGTAGTTCTGAGGCTGGTCCCTAGTGATTCCTTGCATCGAGATCTCTCGGTCTTTGGTCTTCCCTTATGGAAATTCTGTGCGTTTGATAAAGTTCAGAATTTTCGCTATTGGTTGGTAAGCTGGCCAGTTCTCTTTGGAGCATCTTCTCTTTCCCGAGAATGCTGTAACGACTTCTGTAAAAGTATAGCAGTGTAGCTCTCACAGTGTAGCAGTAGATAAATTGTTGTTTCCTCCACTTCTGCATACAGAAGAGGATACACGTGCTTTTTAAGCTCTCAATGACCCGCTATCATTGCCGTTGCCAGTTATAGTTCATCTCTGTTCATTCTGAGTGGAGAGCGAGTTCTTTTGTCAGAAGCTTCTCCAGTAGGGCTTTAGAATGTTCCTGTCCAGGAGTTTGCCTCCAGTGTTTAATATGATACTTTTCCAGAACTGACTTTATTTCTCTATTTGCCATTTCATAAGAAATGCCAACGGCTGGTTGTGGTCCAATGGGTCTTATTTTGCTACTCTCTTTGACTAGACCGTCCGCTTTCTCGTTTCATACTATTCCGTTCCCTGCTTGGCTGTTATAGATACTACGAAGATTCTTTGGTTGTGATAGCCTCTATCTAACAGCATTTGAGCACATGTTAAGATGGCATACATTTCTGCTTGGAAGACGGTTACGTGCTCCCCGAGAACTAAGTAGCATTAGTTGGTCGAGGAATACCAACCCAAACAGAGCTAATATAGAGAGAGATCTTCGACACCTACTAGTAAAAAAGGTCTTGATTTAAGCATTTTTAATGATAATATTTTAAACAACTGTCTGGTGTTGTAAATGTATAAAAAACAATAGAATCCCGTAAGAAAATAAAAAGTTAGAACGTTGCGAGTCGCGACACCTATCGTGGATGTGATAAAATATCGACTTAGTTGCGTTTGATAGCTCTTTTGACCTTTTAAAAAAATTTCCAGACTTTCTTTTCTAAAGTAAGTCATTTCCAAACTACAGTCGAAAAACTAAATCGACAATTTTCAGTTTTCTTTAAATGACCATATAGAATTTTTGAATTTTTTCAACTTTAAAAAAAATCACCCTGTATAATAGCACAAGAAGTTCATAATTTGGATTTTCTGTTAGATAAATTCGCACAACTGTTAATATAATTGCAACGTTAAATTAAAGGGTGTTTAAAATTATTCGCGCGTGTAACAGTCAAAATAGATTGCCTTTGGAAAGAATTTTATTATTTAATTAAAATAAAATAAATTGACAGGACCTATGTAAATAACCCTTAAACAAAAATAAATAAAATGATTTTCATCAGTGGGTTAACCTTTATCAATAATAAATTTTAAACCTCGATGGAAAATTACGATTTGACACTTTTGTTTTGTGTTTCATAAAACTTTTATGGAAAAGGTATGAAAATTAGGTAAAATGAAACTTTGTTTTAGAAGAAATAAAGTTTGTTACGGTAGGATCAAGTTTTGATAAACTTTGTAGCAATTAAAGTGGCATTCATATTTAGATTTTCTTCCTCTTCATACACTTGGTAGTTAATAAATAAGTAAAATTCAACACGTATTTTATTAAAGAAATGTCGACGCTACACGCGATTACTTTTACGTATATATTTTTAAGAAAAGTTTTAGAAAAGTTACTTTTTATATCGGGTATTTAACACTTTGGAAATCATTGAGTCGACAGCTACTTTTGTCGTTTTTGGACATTATAGTAGTCAAGTTTTCAAAAAATTAACAATTTTGCTGGCGGATATCTCGAAAACTATAAGGAATAGAGAAAAAACGATTAAAAACGATCTTGTAGGAAATTTGATAAGCTTTCATTTTTATAAGATTAAATTTTCGCCTAGGACCCTTCGTTTTCGAGAAATAAGCAAGAATCTAAAAAACGGGACATTTTCACCCATTCCCTCTCTAGTCATATAGCTAGGACCGCAAAATTTTAGTATTTTGACCTCTTAACTACTCCAAACACATTATTGAAGAAAAAAATTTCACTCTCTTCGTTGACCTTTACAAATCTCGGACGTCTCGGGCATGTGAAGCACTTCGAACCTAGTAACTTTTTTTAAAACATTTTTTTTACACCTCCATAATAAAAAAGCCATGTTGCGTAACTTTTTCCTTGTGCGTGTCTTGCTGAATTCTTCACAAAACTTTGCTATTTCGTTTAAAATTTGCACTATAAAATTTCTAAATAATTTCCTAACAGTGGAAAACTTTTGCATATTAAAAAAGTTGATAAGAGTAAATCGTATTTTATTTTTTAAGTGCGCGTTTCTTTTCTTAAGCTTTTACGTTTTATTGTCGAATGCTTTAATTTAGATTCCAACACGTTAGGTAATACGCGTATGTCACGAAGCTAGAGACGAGCATTAGGCAAAAGCCCTAATCGATATCTAAGCTTTTCTATTGAGTAAATGACATTTGCTTATTTGACGGGATAAAATATAAAACGTTTTGAGCGTACAAATTACAAAACGCCCAAATTTGTAACAATAAAATCCTTTAATGTATGCGCGCGAAGGAAAGGCAACCATGGGATTTTCTTCGCTTATTAATAAAGAAAAAGGGAGAACGTATTAACATAGAATTGTGGGCTGTAGTATATAAGTTTTTTTCAGGTTATGACGTATTATATCTAGTTATATTTCATCGCCACGCTTCTTATCATACTGTACACGTAGCACACTGTTGGTGTTTTATAGTTTAATTTCCCTGCAACAAAATATATAACGAGCATAACTTTTTATTCTTTTTCCTTAAGAGTACACATGCAGCGTCGAAAGAGTTAGGGAGTTTTCCAAAAAGAAACATTTATGTTTACACACATTTTGTACATATAAACGTGACAAAATTGTTTGAATATATTGCTCAATTTACCAGCGTGTGTACGCAATAAAAAAATTCTTTAATGAATATTTTAAATTTATTTGGGAAATGGGACCCGGAGGCGTTTTAGCTGTTTACGCAAAATAAATTTCTGTAATTTTGTAATCATTATTAAGCCTTTGATCGACGTTTATAGCATCTATAAATGCTATTTCTCTGATGTTTACTTACCATAACTATTACGAGAGCAACACGTAGAGATAATATAATAGGAATAATAGGATCTTCATTAATAATATAATGATTTCTTGACTGAATAAATTAATCGGGCAAAATAAGTCAATATTGTTTTACTGGAGGCTGGAACAAAGGCAAATTTTCTATTTGAATAATTCCTAACTTTTTTATTAATTGATTTGATTTATTACTTTTTCCTGAAAGAACGAACGTAAGTTACAACTACTCTTTTATAGGTCTAAAAAGGTGAGTAAAAAGGTCTTCTTCGTAGTAATTAATAGACGCCTAAATTAAAAGAACATATTTTTTTTAAACGTCGAGGTGATGTTGTAATGAAAAGTGAAAACTTTGTGAAAAAATAAAATGTTAATCTTATAAGGGAGAGTTTAAGTCATAAACTTACAACTTCATTACAGATTATTAATTGGGCAAGTTACGTTAGGCCTCCTGCTATATGCAACATTATTGACTCTCTCTCTTTGTGCTTTTCGCGAAAAAATTAGTGTTAAGAAAAGAAATTGGGCGAATTTTTCTTGTATAAGAAAACCAAACATTTTCAATGTTAAAAGAATAAAATTAATGAAAAAGCCGTGCCCTAGCTTTTTTTAAGATGTAAACTTTTTTGATATCAAACTAAGAATGTACAATAAAAAAAGAAAAGATTTTAATTTAAAAACTGAAAAGTATATTGGATTGAGTGAAAAACTTATTAAATTAGTTTTCTCTTTTTTCTCCAAGTCGCACTATTGAAAATTATTAAAAATAAATGCAACGGTGTAATTTAATCTTAATGCTCATTTTTGCGCAGAAAAGTTTAATTTGTGTTCAACTTGGTCGAATCGCAGCGTGAAATGAAGGAAAAGGAAAAAAATTAGTTTTTGTTTTAATCGAGTTAAAAGAGTAGACTAACAATAAATTGTTAAAATCTTTGTGGCGGTAACAAATTTGGCTCACTTATATTGCACTTAATCATAAAGAAAGTTCTTTGTTGATCCTTAAAATGTAGTTGTGATTTATTTTACAACATTTAGTTTTTCTGCTTAAAATTATACCTAAAGTCGGCGCGAAATTAGCGCTTTAAGATAACAACCTTACAAAATGAAGAACTGCCATTTATTTACCCCTTTTTCCTTTATTAAAATTTATACTTAAAAGACGAGAAATATTAAAATTTAAGACCAACGTTTTCCTTTTCTTTAGTTTCAAAAGAAAAATTCGCTACAATAAATTTTAATAAATTTATTACAAATCATACATACGGAGTAGGGAGACTCATTACCTACAGGGGAGTCGCATTACCTAGTGAGAATTGATATTCTTCTTTTAAATAGAACACATTTTTCCGCGGCGTTGCCAAGTCATCATTTTTTCTCTATCGGTTACACATCGTATAGGTTCGCATCAATTAGAGTACACGTGACATCGATGCTCGGCGCCTCCACCATATGTAACGTGGGGGTTCGCGACCCTGAACAATTCCAGGTTGTACCGGGATATTTTGAGTAACTCGAAATTAATTTATTTAAAAATATTTCTTACCAAATGAGAATAGTACATATTATTTCTAGGTATGACAATAGAGAGAGAGAGAGTGTACTCGCTCCCTGCATCTGGCTCTGCCCTAGTAATCTCTAAAAAATCAACGTCTACCCAAAAATTGTACAAACTGAAAATGACTAAGTATCTAAGATGGGTCCCAAAGGACTTACCCTATACTACTATTTCGGCATTTCCTAATTTAGTGTTGAAATCGGAAGAAAATAAGAATTAAAGTGAGTTTAACAAATACGTGGTAAGCGTGTAAAATCACCGTAGTTCAACTCGAAACTCTCATTAGTTTTTGTTATATTAATGACAGGTTTTCAAACCGACCACATGTTTTTACTCTAGTACTCCCTTGATAATACCAGAAAAACAGCAACTGAATGTAAAAATGTATAGAAATTTTATTTTTTTTTGGGTCCAAAGTATATCACATTGCCATAACTAAATTTTTCAAGATTTTTTAAAATATTGAAATATTTTATGCGGATTACTTAAAAAGAAAAACTGTCATGGCGTGCGTGTTCTTACGCCATCAACACTAATAACTACTGTAAATTTTCCCAATTCTGTCACAAAAATTCTTCTTTAGAATTTCTATTTACTTTTCATTTAGAAAAACTAATTAAAATTGGGATTGAATTTTCACTTAGTTCTAATTGAAAATTCTCATTTTTCAAAACAAAATAAACTTTACAATCGTAATTAGCCTATTTATATTAATAATTAAAAGATAGGTTTTTGCTCAACATTAATCTTAATTTTATTCTGAATTAACATAGCATCTTAATTGCTTTTCATTTTCTATTTATTTGGTTGGGGTTAAATATTTTTTAAGCCAATTATAACGGTTGGAAACGAGCTTAATACAGAAGAAAGTGTCGTCGTCGTAAATTCGTTTTAGTTTTAAACAAAAAAAACTTATAAAGACAAATTTTGTCAACTGATTGACGTTTTGTGCTAAAAAGGTAATAAATTCAATGCGTATCGAGTTCGAGCAAGCGAGAAATACATCGCCATAGTGTAATCTAATCAATCGATCAATAAATTGAGGCAATGAAGAGGAAGCAAATCTGTAATGATTTACTAAAATTGGAGTAATAAATACAGGAAATGATGATATAGCTTCAAAATTGACTAGACGATGGAGATATAAGAAAATCTACATTAGATTATCGATATAATACGAATTGAAAAGAACTCGAGCCTTTTTTATTAACAAATATATATTGGGAAGAAAAAAATGTACAAATAAAATTTATTGCTTTTAAAATTTTCTTTTCAATTTGACAATTTGATATACCAATAAGGGAAGACTTAAGGGGAGAACATCTCGAAATGATTTCACAGAAATATTGACAAACAGCGACACGGATAGACTCTGGTGTTGATTGAGTGACTTTCAACTTGAGGATTGCCAATCAAACACTTAAGTCTCTTATTGCGTTTTTTCAAAACAGCAAAAAGCTATGTCTACATGACTGGAGTTCTCCTTTTGTCACATCGTGCACGTGCTTATGAGGGCTATATTTGTTAAATTCCTACGCTACCGATGGCAAGTTTGATGGTAGTGACAACCAAGCAGCCCTCAAAACGCTGAACGCCTGTGAGGTGAGATCCGGACTAGTATCGGGCTGCATTCGCAGACTGAATGCGCTAGCGGGGAAAAATTCGTCAACCTGGTATGGGTGCCATGTCATACCAACGTACCAGAATACGATAAAGTGGACGATCTGGCCTAAGAGGGCAGCAAAAGAACACCCATTGAACCAGAACCAGCCTTTGGCATTCCTTATGAAACACTGGAGACAAACTCCTGGACAGGGAGATTCTTAAGTTGTACTGGATAAACCCTTTAACAAAAGAACTCGCTCTCTACTCAGAATGAACAGAGATGAACTATAACTGGCAGCGGCAATAATAAGGGCCATTGCTAGCTTAAAAAGCACCTGTATATGATGAGACTAGAAGAAGACCCACTATGCAAAGGATGTGCAGAGAAGGAAGAAACTCCAATTCATCTTCTGCTACACTGTAAGGCTTTCACAAGTCGTTGCAGTATTCTGGGGAAAGAGAAGATGCTCCAAAAAGAACACCCAACTTATCAATAGGGATAATTCTGAACTTTATCAAAAGCATAGAATTCCCATAAGGTCGCGATGCAACGTACAACTAGGAACCAGCATCAGAACTACAAGTAATAACTTAATAAATTGTAGTAACACCTCCTTTTATGTCGATATTTGGGAGACGTTTGACTTCATCAGCCCACGTATTAGTGGGTGTCCGTTTGATCGATATAGCTTCCCAGACAGGGCCAATATGCAATGCTGTTTCCTCCTAGAAGCCTGCTAAGACAGGCTGTTTGTATTTCAGCTGAATTAGCTAAAGCCGAACAGTGGGAAATACTTCGTGGTGTCCTCTCTATATTCTCGTCTCTATACATAGTATCCTCACGGTTGCTGAAGAAATGTTTTATTTAGAGGACATCGACCATTGAGGAGGCAAACTACCGTCTTTAAATCAAACAGCATGTGAGCTATTTCAGAACAGACCCGTTAAATTGAATTGCTAGTGGGAAGGCTGGCTTTCAGCCAGCTTACACTTAGGCCGCTTGATCGGGCCATGATGCAATCTCCCCAGAGGCGCTTTCGTCCCCGTCACTACTCGAGCCATTCCAACTTTAAGATGAACTGACCAGCTTGGCGGGCGGGGTGTCTCTGATTCCAGCCAGCCAGTGGTCACCAAGTAAGGGTGGTCCAATTTATGCTACCGCAGGACACGAGCAAAGCACGTGCTCCGCAGTTTCATCTTTCTGATTACAACCTCTGCATCTAGGGCTATCGATTAGTCCGAGAGTGTGAAGGTGTTTGTTTAGCTTACAATGTCCTGTAACGATGCCCATGAGTATTCTCAGATGTAGTAGAGAGAGGTCGAGGTAGTATTTTGCGTATCGTGTCGAAGGAGCAGCAATTGCTGCTTTGCCTTGTGTACATCTCGTTCATTTCGACTACATATTGTATGGGAGCTTAATGTTTTTTGTTTTATTAGGCTGTTGAGAGTACTAACTACCAGAGTCAGTATCAGTTCCGGCCCATTCGGGTAGGAGTCCGAGCCCTGTTTTGCCAGTTCATCTGCCCCCTCATTGTTTTCCTTACCTTCGTGCCATTTGATCCAGCAGATTTCAAGAGCATTCAATGAAAAATCTAGCATGCCTCAGATATTGAGTTTCCCCCCATTGCGGTCTGTCTTCTTAGTAGACGATCATCAACGCTTTCTTTTATAAAACTGTATATCATTCCAATGGCAGGTTCGGGTAGGCAGAAAGTGCTCACACAACCAGCTTCCTTTTAATTCTCCAAACGCTGGTAATCAAATGCACTAATACACGTGATTACGTGATTCGATATCGCAATTGTTGCTTAACTCTCAAAGGTACAATAAATCACTTTTAACACATCCAACTGACAAAAACTAATCTCTGCCCCTAGAACACCTTTAAATTGAACACAAATGATTCTAACTTTTCTTTATCGAATATTTGTAATGAAATCGTATTTAGAACTAGGAACCCTTATAGTTCTCCCCTGCTAAAGAAATTGAATTGAGAGCTTTCTTTACCGGTTTACGTTGCAGTGTTATAAAATTTCTATTCCAAAGGTATGTCTTACATCTTCTCCTTTACTCTAACCGCCTATGGGAATTTCCTAATGTAAGCCCACTTTATACAAACATTTACTTATGTGACACGTCCTACGAGGGGACCCATCACTATCTTTATCAAATTTGGATTAAGTACAAAACAAATTTAGTAAATTTATCCCCCATTCAAAGCCTTTTCCAGTTGAAATCCAAATAATGTCGACGAGCTCATTAAAAACTATAACAAATTGAGGAATACTTTTATTCGAAATTTAATTTTTAATTAAATTTCAAATTGACAGAAACAGATCCGCGTTGTGTTGTTTTTTCAACCTTTTTCTACTTTAAAAGAGATATGAATTTTAATTAAGCCACATCCTTCAACGTAAAATAATAAAAACAATTTGTCAGCACCAACAAGTGCAAATTAAAAGAAAATTTTAAATTGAAATATACTCCTAAATTGGGAACGATTATTTTTTTTGCATTTAAAAATTTTCGACACAACTACGTCACATCAAAGAGAATTTAAATTCATAATTTTTAATGTATGTCTACTTGTCTGCTGCTAAAACTTTGTTTTTGTTATTATGAAAAACTTTGTGTTTCAAATGTTGTTTACTTTTAATTAGAAATTTTTTTACCTTGTTGCCAACCACAGAAGAAGACATGCAAAAAAAACTGCAATCTGAAGTTTCATATACATCTAAATTGCATAGTAAATTAACTTGTGCAAAATGGTTTGAATGCAAATGAATCTTGCAACCTACAAAGTACATGTTGGGGAGTTCAAGACTTTTAATGAAGTAAGTTGTTAAATATTCAAACTGCAGCTCATCGTAACAGTGAGGAGAGAAAAAAAAGGATATCTTCAATTATATTATGAAATGTACATTACTTATCGGGTCTTTTTATTCAATTTTGTTGTTTTAAAAATGGCAATTCCTTGGAGTACAACTAAGGGAATATAAAGGCGCACAAAGGAGTCGTTAAAGTTAAAACTTATATGCACTGGAAATTTATTTATTTAACTTTTTATTTATTATAAAAAAACATGTTTCTGTAAACTTAAGTTGATTTTTTTTAGTTGGCAAACGCTAAATTTAGTTTTAGTTCTTAAAGCGACTAACTCGTTACGTCCATCTACCACAAGTGCTTTTTCACTCCTCCTTTTTCCTCCTCTACACCCTATAACGATATTTTAGATTTAGAGGATCTGATGATAAAAGTCCTAGTAGTATAACAACTTTGGCCATCATGGTCCATGCGATAAAGTCCACGGTCTGTCAAAGGAAGGTCCATTGGACGTTCATCAGCTGAGCAAGACTATAAATTACCAACAAAAAGCAGTATAAAGCCAGTGTAAAACGTAAGCTGGAAAGACTGATTGAAACCTAACTTGTGTGCTTAGTGTAGAGGAAGAGTTCAACGAATATTAAAATAGTGGGGATCAGCAGATTGGTTTCTGCAGTTAGGTCATATTATGGTCCCCTATGTTTTACAGATAGACTTTTGGGTAATACGTAGTTCTGTGTGCTCAAAGAAGGTTTGACTGCTGGTAAAATGGGCCCTTTCTATTTCAATTAGTTCTGGGATTAAATTGAGCAGATCTAGAAGAATTGGGCATTCTCTTCGGCCGTGTTTCCGATTCCATCCTTTCAGTAGAAAGTCGACAAGACTTTATTTGATAAAATTGTATAGAGTTCGAAGGGAAAGTTTAGGCTCGCAGAAAGAGTTTCCCACTACCAACCCTTGATTGTGTTCGCTTTATTTTCCGAACAGCTGGATCCCAATCTAACACAAGGTATCTCACTGCGTCAATCTACGAAGCCCATAAATTTTTCCACCCCTATGCACCTTAAACGCCATTTTTTGTTATTTCACTCTGTATAACCTATAAATAACTAACATTATTTCCTGACTGTGTCAACTCCTGTGGAAACGCACCTTAAGACCTTAACAAACATTTTCTGGCATTTTCTCCCAAAAGGTCTAGTTTAAGTAGAATTTTGCACACAAATTTAAGTCTAATGGCCAAATTAGGTAGACGATGATAAAAAGTAACGGCTACTCTATTTTGTCAACACCGAATTACTTTTTTTATTAAACTTAACTACTTGTGCTTAACAAGAAAATTTTTAAAAAAGAAAAACTTTTTAACAATTTCTTTTGTATAACCACATCAAAAATATTTCTTATGCTTTCTTGATAATCTCAAAAATGAAGGTGAATTTTTTTCGTATATATCTGACCCTTTTCATATATAAAAGAAAATCGAAACATAAACAAATGCAAATTTTCAGTAATAGAAACGTAAAATTTATGATACCGCTATAAATTGTAATATGTTTTATTTTTCTTTATATATTTAAAGAAAAGTTAAAGATAGCTACAAACTAAAAATAACTATAAATCACTAAATAGAAAAAAATTTAATGGGATATTTCTTTTCGTTTAATATTCTTTTTTGCTTTAAAGGAAATTGACAAAAGGGCAACGGTGGCTGATTATGAAAATCTTACAAGGAAATGGAATTAATATGTTATCGTTTAAGAGAAAACTAAAAATGAGCTAATGGAAATTTTATTCAGATGGTCTGTTTGAAATTGTAAGAAATTTAACGTTTTCAAATAATTTATTACACTTCTGATTCCACTAGAAGGTGGCCCAAATTAGCTCAGAAAGAGTATCCTAACAAAATAAAGAAATTCGGAAAATTTTTCAATTTCAATACAAAAGTATACTTCCTGATGCTTTTTGAATAAGTGCAATTTTTTTCAACGCTTTGATTTGCTCCTCTCGGAGGTTAGTCGCCATAAATTACTATACGAATTTCGTTGACAGCCTCTAGAAATAGTTTGATGCTACTATTATAGCCAAACCATTCCCGTAGATTTTTCAACCAAGACGTTTCATGTGTATCAACATTTCTCTTTTATTTTATTTTGCCCTTTTTAGTATAAGTTAGACAGCTGGAACCTTTCATTATATGGCCCAAAAACTCTAGTTTTATGATATTCCACAAGAAGTAATAAATTGTTACAGTTGTCGTTTGTCAATTTATCAAAGGCGTTCTCGAAATCAACAAAACAGTGAACACATTTCGATTTAAAAGACATTAAGCCTAAAAACTGTACTCTTGTTCAAAGACGAACTGGGAAAACAAAACTAGATACCTAAAGGAGGATTTCCACCAAACCGACACACTTGCAACTGAGTTTTATTTGTAAAAACAGAAACGGAAACAAGTTTTAAGTTTCGGAAACAAAACCGAAACTCCAATTCCACCAAAAGGACTGCAATAAGTTGCGGTTGTGTTTTTGTTTTTAACCATTTCCACTACACGGACAAACGGACAGTACATACATTCATGTTGTCTAACGATGACTAGTTTATTATCGGTTGCCGTTTCCACCGAGCAAACTGTGTTTACAAAAACAAAGATAGTTTACAGAAACCCTTTGATCTTTCCGCCACGCGATGGGACTTTCAGTTGTTGATGAAAACAGTTGTCTGTTTGGTGGAAATCCGCCTTAAGGATGCCTAACTAAATGCCATGTTATACTGGTTTCGTAAGAAGCTCTCTACTCGTATGTACAGTCCGCCGAGCAGTCATGGACGTTCGGCCATTTATGCCTACACAGGAGCAGTTTAGTCTTTCTCCCAATTACCAAAAATTAACGTTATCCAACCACTACACATGTTGATATTATGATAACTGGAACAGGCATATAACTAGCTTTTTAAAAGCATGTGGGCACTTGGTGGACACAAATTCTTTTGGGTGGACAAAGTACATAAAATAACCCATATAAATTTTTCAAGATGAAATATTTTGTGTGGAATTTAGATTATTACGGCAAATACGTGGATTTTCGCTTATTAATTTGATTTTTCAGGGTGGACACATGGGCCGGCAAAAGCTTAGAAGGGCCTAGGCCCACCCTTGCTCTTCCATAGTTCCTGAATTGGAAAAAGACGGCTTTGCTCTAAACTGCTCATGTAAAGTAATAAATAATTGCCGCCCATGGCCGGCGTACTGTATATGAGTAGAAACACTAAACCCTGGGTTGCAGAAAGCTTTTAACGGCTTGTTACAATTGATGGGAGTTCAGAATGTGACTTGAACCACTACATTTTGACATCTGATACGTCACATTCAAAACTCCCATCTATTATTGTAACAAGCCGTTAAAAGCTTTCTGCAACCCAACCTTAAGTATTGAACATAGAGTAATCCTAATATGCATAGGCCGAACTAAGGTCGTACTATAGATTTTCAAATACTTTATTTTTTAAACACCCTGTATAACGTGTCAATTTTGTAGTCTGGGCGGCAACGGTAACATCCATTGATTCTGATTCTCATTATGCAACGGCGCCAAAGAGTCTGCATGTTGGAGGTTATCCGTTCTCCAAACTCTCGTCCTCAAATTTCGTCTGTCTAGGAAATGTTAGTTTTCTAAGTCAAGGCCCCACTGTATTATCAGGACAGGCTCAAAAATTTTCAAGAGACGCTGAAAGCTAAAATCAGAGTTTTCTGAGCCTGTATAAATTTTATGACCACTGTAAACTCTTCTGAGAATGGAAGTTGTTAGCCCAAATTTTGCAAAAATTTGACTTTCTCTGAACCAATATTTTCTTCTTCGGCAGCGACTAGAAACTTATCATTTTATTATTATTGCAAGATCCTTAGCAAGCTCTGGCAAGAACAGGCTTAGGTAAAACCCCTGCTTACGACCCTATTCCAGGTTCTTTTCACTCATTGCCCAAATGCCCACGTGATGTTATTTGTCCATGTTGCTTTTGGATTTGTTAAATTAATTATGCAATCCACTCCGGCACTAACGAATTTGTATTTTTTTGAATTTTATTTAATAATAAGAGCCTTTTAGAACATGCTGTAGTTCTTAATATTTTTTAATATTAAAATTAGGCATCAGCAACTATATCCCCAGCAAAATATTTAACTAGTCCGCCCCTGTTTTTACTTAAAAGTAATTTACAAGTTCAATTTGGAATTATTTCGCATAATTTTGCAAATTAAATTTTTTAAATAAAATAAGTTTGTAAATTTTGACTATTTGGGTCCTAATAAAATTAATTTGATAATTTTTGCCGCTGTTTTAAAAATTTAAATTTAACAATATTCAAATAATAGTTTTAAAATCAAATATTAACAAAATCACTAGAATTCATATCGCAGGTGTTCTTTTATCTCGTGCTTTCAAACAAATGCAAGCTTCAACTTAAAATTTTAGCATCGCGTTAGTATCAAATAATATTTAAAACGGTGCGTTTGTTATTAATAAATTTAGAAATTAATTGGTAATGTGTTAACTAATTAAATTGTGTTTTGTATGAAAATAGTGCCAATTTAACCCTTGAAATTTACCCTTGCAGTGAGCTCAACTTTAAGGTAGGATTTTTTATATTTTCACATTTTCAGGAATTTTACAAGCTTTTCAAATTTCCTTTTGAGTAAACTCGATTTCTAAATTTTGTAAAATTATTTTTGTTTTATTTTTACAGACAAAAATGGTAATTTGAGGTATTTGATGAAACTTATAGAAATTTTGGGCAACGCAATTTATTTATCTAATTCTAATTAAATAGGTACCTACACCTTACACTACTAATTAAGGGCCCAAATTGTTTATTTTCAACTTTAAAAATGAAATTATGTAAGATGTGAGAAGACAAATTACTCATACACTTGATTAATTTCTCAAGGCCTATCCTCCATTTTTAAATTGTGTGTTATCGAATTTTTAAACGCTCGACTTTGATTGATAAAATGGATACTTTATTTACCTTGAAAAGTAAAATTTTGAATTTATTACATTTTGTAAAAATAAATTCAAAAAAGATAAAGTTGAGCTAATCGTAAAAAAATGAGCTACAACTAATATTTAGGGGTTGGAAATTACTCATTAACACTCGTTTCTACCCCATGGAAAAATTTACTTTTTCAATTAAATTTGATAAAGCTAGTTTATTTAAGTGATTTAAAGGGGTTTTAAAAATTAACAAAAATTAGCAAAAAAGCTGTCCTTCTAACTAAACATTCTTAAACATTCTCAGCTCGCTTAAGGACGAAATTACTCCCTAGAGATGCACTTAGCAACTTCTTGATGAGAAATAGAGAAAACAATATTTTCGATTGTACTTTTTTATTCCTTGCATTCTTTAAAACCAGTGGCTCTATTGCCAAAATTCATAAAATACGTTCAAGGCAAAGGCTGAGATTTGATAATGGTGGTAGTTCATTAATTTAAAGAGCCTTCGAGAAAAGGCTTTCAAAATACGAAAAAACTGATCGTATTTAAGTACAAGTAGTTAATAATAAAAATTTTTAAATTCTAAAACCATCAGCATCTAAATTCAGCCTTTGCCTTAAACATATTTTTTGAATTTTGGTAATAGAACCACAGACTGGTGGTTTTAAAGATCGACGAAAATAAAAATTGGGTGTCATTAATCCAGTCCCTATCGTTTGCTTAAATTTAGTCCGTCCCTGTTTTTAGGTAAAGTAATTTAAAGTTTAATTTTAACTTAATTAGTATAATTTAGGAATTTAAATTTTTTAATAAAGTATAAGTTTGCAAATTGCATTAGCAGAAAAATTTTATTTTTGACTAAATGGATGCTATAGAGCCCTAATACAATTTTTAAATTTTTCCCGTTGTTTCGAAAATTAAAAACAATTCAAATAATAGTTTTAAATTCAAATATTAACAAAATGGCTAGAATAATCATATCGCAGGTGTTCTTTTATCTCGTAAATGCAAGCTTCAACTTGCCATTTAGCATCGTTTAGTATCAAAAAGTATTCAAGCGGTGCGTTTGTTTTTAATAAATTTAGAAATTAATTGGTAATTTGTGAACTCTTTAAGTTGTGTTTTGTATGAAAATAGTGCCAATTTAACCCTTAGAATCAACCCTTGCAATGAGTTCAGCTTCAAGGTAGGATTTTTTAAATTTCAGTAATTTTGCAAGCTTTTTAAATTTTTCTTTGAGTAAACTTGATTTGGAAAGTTTACAAAATTATTTTTATTTTATTTTTACAGAAGAAAATTGCAATTTAAAGGTATTTTAAAAAACTTACGTTTTCATTTTTGCAATTTTTGGGGGACGAAATTTATTTACAGCTCCATTCTTTTAATTAAAGACCAACCTAACTATACGTAGGGCCAAATTTTTTACTTTAAGTATGAAATTATGTAAGATGTGAGAAGACAAATTACTCATAAATTTGATTAAATTTTCAAGGCCTACACCACAGTTTTACATTGTTCAAAAATTGTGTTATCGAATTTATAAACGCCTGACTTTGATTGATAAAATGATAGGTACCTTATTTGGTTAGAAAATTTAAAGGTATTAATTTTGATTTTCTTACGTTTATAGAAGTAAAGAAATTACACCCCAATGGAAAAACTAATTTGGGTCATTTAATTTTGAAGTTGTTATTTTAATTACCGATTTAAAGGAGTTTTCTAAATATTAACAAAAAAGCTGTCGTTTCAACTAACCCTTAAAAATATCCAGCTTCCATGAGGCCCTCTGTGTGGGGCCCTCACATGGCTCACCCTCACAGGCCTCGTTCTTTTTAAACAGTTTTATCTGAAAAGGAAAACGAACACAAATCAAACGCGATATTTTTTGAAAAATCGGTTATATTGTTTTATTTGTTGCTGAAAAAGACCGTAGGATCTTTTGCGAAACAATAGTTGTGGAATCCATTGTTCATAATTTTTTCCTTAATTTTGTTTAGTTCAATTTAATTCTCACTAGGTGAATAATTATTTATTTGTCCCTTACAGAAAAGCTGGAGTCATAACATAAATAATTTTATAAAAAAGCTACCCGGAGGGCGTTTAAAAGAGAAAAGTTGACAAAAGCCAAGATGCAGTCTGAAAAGTTGCGAATGGAAGATCCAGCCATTTGGATTATATGAAGTCATCACAAAAATTTAAAGATGGACCTACCTAGGGGCAGTTAAAAGAGAAAAACTAACCACATCGAAGATTCACTTTGTAATGGGGCGAATCAATGCTCCAGCCACCTCCATGTCATTTAAATGAACTAGGTGAGTACCAGAGTCATTATTTTGTAATTGCCCCCTTTTAATTTGTTTTAAATTGTCCTTAAATGCTTGGCTAAATGTTGTTAGCACCAGGTTCTTAAATAGTTTTTGTATTTTACAGGGAAGCTGAGGTCATCACACAAATTTAAAGATGGAGCTACCTACCTAAAGGGACTTAAAAAGAGAAGAACTAACAACATCGAAGGTGCAGTTTGTAATTGGTCGAATCGATGATTCAGCCCCCACCACGTGATTTAAATCAACTTGGTGAGTGCCAGAGTCATGATTTTGTAATTTTTTCCTTTTAATTTGTTTTAAATTGTCATTAAATGCTTGGCTAAATGTTATTAGCACCAGGTTCTTAACTAGTTTTTGTATTTTACAGAGAAGCTGAAGTCATCACACAAATTTAAAGATGGAGCTACCTACCTAAAGGGACTTAAAAAGAGAAAAACTAACAACATCGAAGGTGCAATTTGTAATGGGTCGAATCGATGATTCAGCCACCACCACGTGATTTAAATGAACTTGGTGAGTACCAGAGTCATGATTTTGTAAGTTTGTCCTTTTAATTTGTTTTAAATTGTCATTAAATGCTTGGCTAAATGTTGTTAGCACCAGGTTCTTAACTAGTTTTTGTATTTTACAGAGAAGCTGAAGTCATCACACAAATTTAAAGATGGAGCTACCTACCTAAAGGGACTTAAAAAGAGAAAAACTAACAACATCGAAGGTGCAGTTTGTAATGGGTCGAATCGATGATTCAGCCACCACCACGTGATTTAAATGAACTTGGTGAGTACCAGAGTCATGATTTTGTAATTTTTTCCTTTTAATTTGTTTTAAATTCTCATGAAATGCTTGGCTAAATGTTGTTAGCACCAGGTTCTAAACTAGTTTTTGTATTTTACAGAGAAGCTGAAGTCATCACACAAATTTAAAGATGGAGCTACCTACCTAAATGGACTTAAAAAGAGAAAAACTAACAACATCGAAGGTGCAGTTTGTAATGGGTCGAATCGATGATTCAGCCACCACCACGTGATTTAAATGAACTTGGTGAGTACCAGAGTCATGATTTTGTAAGTTTGTCCTTTTAATTTGTTTTAAATTGTCATTAAATGCTTGGCTAAATGTTGTTAGCACCAGGTTCTTAACTAGTTTTTGTATTTTACAGAGAAGCTGAAGTCATCATACAAATTTAAAGATGGAGCTACCTACCTAAAGGGACTTAAAAAGAGAAAACCTCACAACATCGAAAGTAGAAGATGGAAGTTAGAGCTAATCTTCACCTCGGCGAATGGTCAATTGTTGCGGCGAGAAGCTCAAGTCTGTATATTATATAATTAGAATATAATACCACCTGGAGGAAGATAAAGAAAGCATAAATCGTTAGAGGAAGCGTACCAGCTTCAACAAGATAACTACCGCTCTCCTGACAAAATTAGACTTGGTAAGAATTCTTTTCAATATTTTTTGGTTTGCCACTATATTATTTTTTCGAATGCTAAGACGTGGATGTTAAAAGTTTAATAAATTTAGGTCATTAATTAGTTCTTTCTATTTTCAGTAAAACTCAAGAGACAACATAAATACAACAAAATTCTATCTGGAGGAATATAAACGTTCTTACGCCTATCTTGATGGTGAGAGCTGCAGCAGTTTCACAATCCTAAGGCGGTCACAAGTTGAGCCAAAAGAATAACACAACCGACCTTCTTAAGAAGTGATCTCAAGAGATATGACTACTTCGAAGTAGAACAATAAGGTAAGGGACAAAGTTTTTAGTACTTAGTTTTAAAATAGCTGATATAACCAGTTCATTAAATGTGAAGAGAAGTACATAACTAAATGACCTTAAGATAAGCATCTCGATGATGTAACGAATGGTAGCAACCAGGCGTAGTCCAATGTAGGTCAAGGACTTGGAGCTATTTAACATGCCTTTGATCTAATAAATATCTAGCTAAAATGCACTACTACTATTTTAATTTGGATTGCTACAATCATGTACGCGTACTTAATATGTAATTTTTTAAACTTCGTATATATTACTAAATTAATTTATGTAATTAAGTTTTTGGTTGGGGAAGCTTTATTTTAAAAAGTTGTATGGGTACCTACAATATTATTTAGAATTCTTTAATTTACTTTTTGCATCCTAAAACTAGAGTTAGCAATTTAAATAAATCGGGAAATATTTTTGAAAATTCAAATAAACTCTTCAGACTGTTTCAAACAACATTCGTTGTTTTCATCCCTAAAGTTATCCTCAATTTTAAACTAAAATTTCTTGTTTCGACCTTTTACCCCCAGGAGATCACAGTACAGAAACTGGAGTTGTATGTCGAGCCATTACCAATTTAAATTTTATATCAATTTTTATTTATTTAAAAATTAGTTTGGAAAAATATTTAGAAATGTGCACAAATCATTTTGACCGAGACGGTTGGATTCTTTCATTCCTTAAAATGATCAGATACCAATCAGTTTATGAAGACTTAAATTATTTATTCTATCAACACCCTTTGTTAATATAGATTAACAATTAATTAAATATAGGTCTTTCAAATAGTCAAAAAGTTTATGAAAAATAAGTTTATGTTGTTCTGAGTGACTAAAGTGTAAAAGAAAAAAGCCATTTGAACCACTTGTTGAATGACACTGTAAAGCCAGGTGGTGTCGGGAAAATAACAAATTGCAAAAAATATACTCAATACCTCTAGTGCTTAAAAGTAAAAATGCAAATTAATTAAGTTTATATTATTTTGAGTTTCTATGAAGATTTTCTGGAGGTGCCTCATTGTTTTTCAAGGTAATATTATGTGTAAAAGAAAAGTGCCAGAGCGGACATTTTAACTGCATGTTGAGCAACAAAAAGCCAAGGATAAGGCAAGGTTAGCTAAACTTTTCATTTTCAAAATTTGGGTGATTTCAATAACTTTGTATTATTAAAATTCATTAAGGCCTTCGAAACTTCTAAACAAATTTTTATAATTTTTATGCACCTTCATAGTAAATAATTTTCTCTCCATTTTTTCAGTAATAATAATAAGAAGCAGCAGACCTTGTCAAGAATTTACCTAAATACACATCACTTCTCCTAAGTGGAACAATAACAACATCAAAGGTGTGATGAGACAAGATTCTATTAGAAGCTCCAGCTACCTCCAGAGAAATTATAAATTAAGTAAGAATCTTTTAATTTTTTCAATTGCCCTGATAATCCTTGGTGTAAATTTCTAACTACTAGGATGTTAATTATTTATTTGCCTTTTTCAGAAAAACTAAAGTCATCATATGTAAGTCATTACAAACATTTAAAAAGACGACGCTACGTAGCCAAAGTTAAAGAGAGCATTAACATTATCGAAAGTGTAGTGACACATATGTTTCTAATAGAAGCTCCAGCTACCTCTTGAGGATTTAAATTAAGTAAGAGTCTTTTAATTTTTTCACTTTCCACGACATGTTTGGTGTAGATTTCTAACCACTAGGATGTTAATTATTTGTTTGTCTTTTACAGAAAAACTAAAGTCATCATATAAATCTAAAGACGACGCTATGTAGCCAAAGTTAAAGAGAACAAAATTAATATTATCGGAAGTGTAGTGAGACATGATTATAACAGAAGTTCCAGTCACCACCAGAGGGTTTAAATAGGGTAAGAAGCAGCGTCATTTTTTAATAATTACACCCTTTTAATTTTATTCAATTACCATAACATGCTTGCTGTAAAGCTTTAACCAGGTCGTTAATTATTTATTTGTGTTTTACAGAAAAAGGAAAACTGAAGTCATCACATATACTTAATGACGACGACGAGCCAAAGTTAAAAAGAGCAAAATTAACATCATCGAAAGTGTAGTGAGACATTGATTCCAATAGAAGCTCCAGCTACCTTCAGAGGATTTAAATTAAGTAAGAATCAGCGTCAGTTTTTAGTAAATGCACCCTATTAACTTTTTTCAATTACCATAATATGCTTGCTGCATATTTCTAATCACTAGGTCGTTAATTATTTATTTGTCTTTTACAGAAAAGGGCTTGCTCTTATAAATTTCAATAAATGCAGGTCATTAATTATTTTTTTGTCTCATATAGAAGAACTTCAGTCACCACATATAATTACGGGAGGAGTCTAACTGATAGGAAATAAATTTAAAAATCCTACATCGAAGAAAAAATTGCAGCAGCTTCAAAGAGAGAACTCGACTATTTGGCCTTTGTTTTTCAAAAATTTCAAACAGTTGGTTCATAGTAAAGCGGAATTTTACAAATAACGAGAAATTACAGTATTTGCCACCTTCAAATGATTTAAGCTAGGTAAGGGTCCGTATCTTTATTTCACACACTGACAGTTAAATTTTCAAACTATTTCCTATGATAAATGAAATCGCTATTGCCAGGTGTGGCGGGAGTAAATATGACTCTCTTAAGCGAGGAAACGGAGGTGGGATTGGGGTGCCCCCGCCGAGGCTTGAACCACTATGTGGCCGGGCTTCGGAGGCCTCGCACTCTGATTCCTCCTTTGGGGTCCCTCTTGCACCCTTGGTGACATGGCGGACTCAGCGGAAATGGGAACCAACGCTATGGTGTCCCGCTGCCGAGTGCTGCCTAGTTGACCGTTGGTGTGCCTGAGGTCCTCCCGGGTCTGATTCGCTTATTGGAGATGTAGTTGCTTCACTGGGACGGCTGTGGAAACGTGGATCCGTTGGGGTATTTGCCCGGGTAAAGCGTGAAAACTTATGTCCCAGTCCTAGCGAGCGCTTCTTATGGAGGCTCGTAGATGTTGACGCGCAACCTATCGCCTCTCACATCGAGACCGATCAGCACCTCCTCGTGGTGGCGCTGGAACGTCCTAGTAGGCTTCTGGAATTGGATTGATTGTTACTTCGAAAAGCCGAAAAGATAACCGACGCTGACGGTCGACGCAGGGAGGGACGAGTCGTCCTTCGGGTCTCGAGCAAGCCCGCGTTCCCTGGCTTAGGCAGGTCAGCAAGCCTCAAGGATGGCAGCGCCATCCAGCTGACTCGCCCAGATTCAAAGAGATAACCAGCCACCTTCAGATGATTTAAGTTAGGTAAGGATCCGTATCTTTATTTACTACTTGCCAATCTTCAATTTTTATTTCAATGTCAGGACTTGCTCTTCTAAATTTTAATAAATCCAGGTCATTAATTATTTTTTTGTCTCATATAGAAGAACTTCAGTCACCACATATAATTACGAGAGGAGTCTAACTGATAGGAAATAAATTTAAAAATCCTACATCGAAGAAAAAATTGCACAGATTCAAAGAGATAACCAGCCACCTTCAGATGATTTAAGTTAGGTAAGGATCCGTATTTTTATTTCCTGCTTGCCGATCTTCAATTTTTATTTCAATGTCAGTGCTTGCTTTTCTAAATTTTAATAAATCCAGGTCATTAATTATTTTTTTGTCTCATATAGAAGAACTTCAGTCACCACATATAATTACGAGAGGAGTCTAACTGATTGGAAATAAATTTAAAAATCCTACATCGAAGAAAAAATTGCACAGATTCAAAGAGATAACCAGCCACCTTCAGATGATTTAAGTTAGGTAAGGATCCGTATTTTTATTTCCTGCTTGCCGATCTTCAATTTTTATTTCAATGTCAGTGCTTGCTTTTCTAAATTTTAATAAATCCAGGTCATTAATTATTTTTTTGTCTCATATAGAAGAACTTCAGTCACCACATATAATTACGAGAGGAGTCTAACTGATAGGAAATAAATTTAAAAATCCTACATCGAAGAAAAAATTGCAGCAGATTCAAAGAGATAACCAGCCACCTTCAGATGATTTAAGTTAGGTAAGGATCCGTATTTTTATTTCCTACTTGCCGATCTTCAATTTTTATTTCAATGTCAGTGCTTGCTTTTCTAAATTTTAATAAATACAGGTAATTAATTATTTTTTTGTCTCATATAGAAAAACTTTAGTCACCACACATATAATTACGAGAGGAGTCTAACTGATAGGAAAAAAATTTAAAAATCCTACATGGAAGAAAAAATTGCAGCAGATTCAAAGAGATAACCACAAGTTTATCACTTGATTTTTCTACTTCTCTCTTACTGAAATGACATTTCGAGTTAGAGTCGACCTATTCGATGGACCAAGATGCAGCAGCTTGTGTTTCGTACTTCGCGATCGGTCATCCTGTATAGTGTCAAGTTCGTTACTTAGAAAGCCTATGGAGCTTTTAATATCACTTCGGAACTTTTGTAAAAAGTAGTGAAGGTGTTCATTAATAAGCGGATTCGTGGAACAATTAAAACTTAGTGAAAGTAGTAGTGGACTTTTAGTGTTGACAAGCTTGGGATATGGAGCAGCCATCAAGGAGCGAACGAGCTTTAAAAGCGAAAGGATACGAGGATTAAAGGTATTTTGATCTCTTCTAACAATTATTCAACGAGTACTAACTGTTTTCTATCTTTTCTAGGTAAGGCCCGTAAGCAGATATGATGGAAGCCTGGTGAGTCATTTTAACTTTATTTCAAGTGTTTGTGCATTCAGTGAAAGTGAGGTAAGGTAAGGTGGTGTGGTGTGGTAAGGGTAATGAGGTAAGAAAATTGTTGATAGGTAACCCTAGTTAAGAAAACCAATTAATTAAGCTTATCTAATCCTCAGATCAGGCAACCAGATGATCCTTTATAGTACCTAAATAATTTTCTCTCCAAAACATCACATGCCGGACGAGAGGATTCTAGCTGATAGGAAATAAAAAATGTAAATCCCCACATCGATAGGAAAACCTACTGCAGCTTCAAAGAGAAAACCAGGCACATTTAGATAGTTTAAGCTAGGTAAGGAATCTTGCTGTAATTTTCTTCTTGGCCACTTTTCATTCTTAGTTGATTGACAGTGCTTGCTAGTCTAACTTTTAATAAATCCAGGTAATTAATTGTTTTTTGTCTTGTAGAGGAGAATACCACCTATCACATAATTACGAGACGAACCTATCTGATGGGACATAAATTATGTTGAATGCCTACAACGATGTGGAATCCTGCAGCAGATTCAAAGAGATAACCGGCCACCTTCGATCAGATAGTTTGAGCTAGGTAAGGAACCTTGTCGTAATTTCCCACTTCCACTTTTTATTCTTATTTGATTGACAGTGCTTGCTTGTCTAACTTTTAATAAATCCAGGTAATTAATTATATTTTTGTCTTGTAGAGGAGAATACTACCCATCACATAATTACGAGACGAACCTATCTGATGGGACATAAATTATGTTGAAGGCCTACAACGATGTGGAATCCTGCAGCAGATTCAAAGAGATAACCGGCCACCTTCGATCAGATAGTTTAAGCTAGGTAAGGAACCTTGTCTAATCTCTCACTTTCACTTTTTATTCTTAATTGATTGTCAGTGCTTGCTTGTCTAAGTTTTATTAAGGCTCCTCTTCACATACAGGCTTGCCTTCCGGTTTACCTGTGCAGGCGACCTGCAACTATACAATACAACTATACTGTGTGTGAAGACGAGCCTTTAAATCCGGATAATTAATTATATTTTGTCTTGTAGATGAGGAACACCCTTCATCACGTAATTACGAGACGAGTCTATCTGACGGGACATAAATTATGATGAAGGCCTACATCGATAGGGAATCCTGCAGCAGCTTCAAAGAGATAACCGGTCACCTTCAGTTAGTTTAAGCTAGGTAAGGAACCTTGCCGTAATTTGTTACTTGGCCACTTTTCACTCTTATTTGATTGAGAGTATTGAGAGATAATTAATTACTTTTTTTGTCCCTACATAATTAGGAGAGGATTGTAACTGATGGGAAATAAAGAATGCAAAACACCGTCATCGAAAGAGAAACCTGCAGTGTTCAAAGAGAGAAAAGGCCACCTTAAGATGGTTTTAGCCTGTTTTAGCTAACATCTCGTTCAATGGCTAATGATTGCGGCGAAAAACTCAAGATGCAATATAATTGGAAGACAATTCTATCTGGTTGATTATAAATTTTTAAACTATAAATCGATGGAGAAAACTGCCCTAGCTTTGATAAGGATGTGTCATAATTTTTTGATTCGTCAGTGCTGTACAAATCATTTAAATGTAAATAGGTACATGTTTGTTAAAATTTAAAAAAATAGTTCTTTAATTATTTTTTTGTGTTTTCCAGAGAAACTTAAATCAACATAGTTAAGAGAAAATTCTACCTGAAGGAAGATAAAGAATTTTTGAAGCCTATATCGGTGGAGGGTGCTGTGACAGCTTTAAAATTACAAGTGGCTACCTACAGATGATTTAAATTAAGTAAGAGCCTTTACAATATTTTTAGTCGGACACTTTTAATTTACATTCCAATATCTGGATATTCATTTCTAAATTTAATAATTCTTTTTCTTTTACAGAAGAATCCAACACGTTACATATTTTAATGAGAAATTTGAAACATCTTCAAGAGGATATCCAGCCACTCTAGCTAATATATGGTCAGTTTACTCGTAAAATTTGTGAAGAAGAAAACTTCGTACAAATAGCTTGTGTTCTTGAAAGTAAATGATCCAATTGTTTCCTTAGTTCCTTAGTTCCTTAGTGAACTGTTATGTATTTTTTCAAATTATTAGCACTTTTCTATCTATTGAACGGCTATAAACTAACAGTTAAGCGCAGAAATAAGTCGTTTATTATTATTAAGTTGTTTATTAATTGTAACCTGCTCGGGGGGGGACTAACCACTACGCAGATGAGCGACTCAAAGACGTTTTATCTAGTCAAGTTTCCGTGAGGTGGTGTACGTTACAATCCAACGCTATGGTGAGTTTCGTGCACCACTACCGGGATTAGTGGTAGCAACTCCTGGGGGGAATTGTCAATTACTTATAATGTCAACTGTCCGTGAGGTCGTGTACGTTACGAACCAACGCTATGGCCAGTGGCGTGCACCATTACCGGGATCAGTGGTAGCAATTCCTCCTGGGGGCAAATTATGTATTACTTATAATGTCAACTGTCCGTGAGGTCGTGTACGTTACGAACCAACGCTATGGCCAGTGACGTGCACTACTACCGGGATCAGTAGTAGCAACTCTTTCGGGGTGTGAGTTATTATTTATATTTTGTTTGTTTATTAATTGTAACCTGCTCGGGGGGGACTAACCATGACACAGATGAGCGACTCAAAGACGTTTTATCTAGTCAAGTTTCCGTGAGGTGGTGTACGTTACAATCCAACGCTATGGTGAGTTTCGTGCACCACTACCGGGATTAGTGGTAGCAACTCCTGGGGGGAATTGTCAATTACTTATAATGTCAACTGTCCATGAGGTCGTGTACGTTACGAACCAACGCTATGGCCAGTGACGTGCGCTACTACCGGGATCAGTAGCAAACTTCTCTTGGGGAGGATTAGTTTTATTGTATTTATGTGTTAACGAATGTAAACTAAAAATTGTAATTATTCAATATTATGTACTATCATTGTAATTTTTATATTATGCTTACTTAAAGCGAATATCGAATATGTATAGCTAACGGTCATACAAAAGGTTTTGTACTGAATTCATGTGAGACCACCTATCTCTTGTGTCTCAGAGAAAACCAACATTACAATTAATTAGTTTTTTGTATTTGCCAGAAATGCTGAAAAACAGAAGTGATCGCATAAATGTAAAGACGAAGTTACCTAGAGGGAGTTAAAGAGAGCAAAGTGTGCAAAAACTCCACTTCAAGTTTGACCTGGAGGAATATAGAGAAGTTCTATAACCCACATCGAAGGAGACACCTGCAGCTGAGTAACTATGACTCTCTTAAGCGAGGAAACGGAGGTGGGATTGGGGTGCCCCCGTCTAGGCTTGAACCACTACGTGGCCGGGCTTCGGAGGCCTCGCACTCTGGTTCCTCCTTTGGGGTCCCTCTTGCACCCTTGGCGACATGGCGGACTCGGCGGAAATGGGAACCAACGCTATGGTGTCCCGCTGCCGAGTGCTGCCTAGTTGACCGTTGGTGTGCCTGAGGTCCTCCCGGGTCTGATTCGCTTATTGGAGATGTAGTTGCTTCACTGGGCCAGCTGTGGAAACGTGCAGCAGCTTCAAAGAGATAACCAGCCACCTTCAGATGATTTAAAGTAGGTAAGGACCCGTATCTTTATTTCCCACTTTCAATTTTTATTTCAATGTCAGGGCTTGCTTTTCCAAATTTTAATAAATCCAATTATTAAATTATTTATTTGCCTTTTATAGAAAAACGGAAGTGATCACATAAATCTAAAGACGAAGTTATCTAGAGGGAGTTAGAGCAAAATGCGCAAAAACTCCACATCGAATTCGACCTGGAGGAATGTAAAGAAGTTTTAAAGCCCACATCGAAGGACAAACCAGCAGCGACAAAGAGATAACCAGTCACCTTCAAATAAGTAAAGCTAGGTAAGGACCCAATGTCTTTATTACTCCCCTTTGATGGTGAGTTATTTGAATGTCAGTGCTTGCTTGTTTAAGTTTTAATAAATCCGGATAGTTATTTATTTTTTTGTCTTTTACAGATGAACTCCATTCATTTACATAATTAAAAGACTATTTCACCTCATGGAAATATCTGATGGAAAATAAAGAATATTAAAAGCCTACTTCGATGGAGCAATCTGCAGCAGTTTCAAATAGATACCTTCAGATAATTTTACCTAGGTAAGAAATCGTGTCATTATTTCCTATTAGGCCGTTTTTAATTTTTATTTGAATGTCAGGGTTTGCTAGCCAAAGTTTTACTAAATCCAGGTAATTAATTATTTTTTGTCCTACAGATGAAAAACTCCATTCATCACATAATTACGAGACTATTTCACCTGATCGAAAATAAAGAATGTTAAAAGCCTACTTCGATGGATGGATTGTAAGATGGCATACAAAATATATCATGAAGCTAAAGGAAGTTCATCACTTGATTTTTGTCATTCATTGATCCACTTCTCTGTTACTAAAATGACATTTCGAGCTTGAATCGACCTATTCGAAGGACCAAGATGCAGCACGTTGTGTTACGTACGTCGCGATCGGTAATCCTGTATAGTGTCGAGTTCGTTACTTACCTAAAGCCGATAGAGCTTTTAATACGGATTCGGAATTTTTGTGACAAGTAGTGAAGGTGTTCATTAATAGATACACGGTTTCGCGATACGTTGAACAATTAAAACTTAGTGAAAGTAGTTGTGGACTGTTAGTTAGTGTTGACAAGCTTGGGATATGGAGCAGCCATCAAGGAGCGAACGAGCTTTAAAAGCAAAAGGATACGAGGATTAAAGGTATTTTTTGATCTCTCCTCACAATTATTCAATAAGTACTAACTGTTGTTTATCTTTTCTAGGTAGGTCCCGTAAGCAGATATGATGGAAGCCTGGTGAGTCATTTTAACTTTATTTCAAGTGTTTGTGCATTCAGTGAAAGTGAGGTAAGGTAAGGTAACGAGATGAGATAAGAGGTAAAGAGGTGAGGTAAGAGGTAATACGGTAAGAAAATTGTTTAAAGTCGGCCTGAGTTATGAAAACCAATTAATTAAGTTTTTCTAATTTTCAGATCAGCGAACCAGACCAGATGCAGTAAATGATTTTCTCTTCTTTTTTCCAAATAATAATATCAATAAAAAAACTAAATCTGCTTTCTTATTAACAGGGTTGGACCGTCACGATCCTAAGACGATCACATGCCGTGCCAAAAGAATAAGAAACAGCGGACTGGTGAGGAACTTTAATTTCCTACCCATATCCCATTCTGTCGGAGTTTACTTGATGTGAAATTTTCCCTCAGAATTGTCTCCTCTTACCTTTACTCCTTGGGATCACGCTTACCTGATGGGAAGTTGGATCTTTCCCCCTTCATCCCGTCCATTCCTGGCAAGAGTTCTCTAAGACCTCCACGTGGTTCTTGCCGGATAATTTAATTTTTTCGTACTTTTATTTGTTCGGATTATTTAATAGGCATGTACCAAAAAATTAAATTGACCAATTTAGAGATTTTCCATTTTTTGTCGACCTGCATTCCCAGAGCCTTACCAGAGCATTACGTTTGTGTGGTCAGTTTTTATGTTATTAAATAAATACGGTAATACAGTTGAAATGGATGGAAAGAAGTGGAAATGTAAATAATGAATAAATCGACCACAGAAGTTTAACAAGAAAAATAAAAAATAAAAAATCCCACTGTTTACAAATAAATTAATTTAGGTAGGAATACGTAGGAATAGAGCAATCAAAATTAGTGGAGAAGTAAAAGCAAATCAGTAATTGGAAGACAAAATGAAGAATTTGCCAGACAAATCCTAATGTAAATTAATCATCCGAAGACAGTAGGAGCAATAAAAATAACAGGGGATGTAGAAAGCAAATCATAATCACCAACTAGAAGAAAAGAAGACAACAACTATAAAATATCGAACTACGGTCATAAAAGGTTTTGTACTGAATTCATGTGAGACTACCTATCTTTTGTGCCTCAGAGAAAACCAACATTACGAAACAAATTTTAATTAATTTAGGTCATTAATTAGTTGTTTGTATTTGGCAGAAATGCCCTAGGTAACATAAATACATGAAAATTCTACCTGAAGGAAGATGAAGAATTTTTAAAGTATAAATTGATGGAGAAAGCAGCTTCAGCGTCAAAAGGATAACCACCACCATCTAGTAAAATTAAACTTGGTAAGAACCCTTGTCAAAAATTTTTGGTTTGCTACTGTACTCGTATTATTTATTGTAATGCCAAAACTTACTTTTTGAAAATTTAGTTTCACTAGTTAGGTTATTAATTAGTTCTTTGTCTTTTACAGAAAAACTAAAGGGACATAAAGAGTATTACATCGACGAGAACACCTGAATGAGCTTCAAAAGGATATCCACATACCTCAAGATGGATTAAATTAGGTAAGGATTACTGTCATTATTTTGTAATTGTACATTTTTACCGACTTACCAATCCAAACTCACCCTGTATCTTGAAGAATTTTAAACACTCTACATTAGTTAAAGTATGGCAGTCATAAAGTACTTTGGTAAAAACATTAAATATCAACAATTTTTGACTATCGCCAAATTTTAATTTTTTTATGCCCTCGAAAATTGGGGTTTCATATTAACCTTGTAAAATATTTGAAACGAGAACTCACTTTTCATAATTTCTTATGCTTGAGCATTTTAGAACTGTTTACATAAGAACTTTCGCTTTAAATTTTCATGCAAATGCAAGAAAAGTGTTACTAATATCAAAAGAGCCTTATCATCTTTTAAGGGTGTTTAATGTAAAATAAAATAAACAATTTTAATTAAAAGAACAATTTAAATATTAATTATAAACTGTTTTAGTAGTTCCGAATTTTTTCAACACGCAAAAGATTAAAATTCTCTAAGAGTAACCGAAGGGGATGATAGCAAAAAGAATTAATTTTCAGGTTATATTCTTATATTATTTAAATTATATTCAGAAATTTTAAAGGGTGTTATTTTAAATAACAAGTAGGAGCTTCAACTTTTTAAAGGCTTTTTACATAAATTTGTTAATTCTGTTTTTCTTTATTACTAAAAAAGGGTTGGAAAGGAAACTGTGAAAACATACTTTTTTGTTACTATTTCTAAAATGGCCTCGAAAAAGTTGAAATAGTTAATTATACAAGGTGTTCTAAATATAAAGTGAAACAATTTAAGAAAATATTTTGCAGACTACTATGAATTCCTCCAATATTTGCATTTTAGCCCTTTTTGGCATCTTGTTTACTGGTAATCGCTTTTTCAACATTTAAATAGGGGTTTAAAATATGCAAATTTTTCCACTTAAAAATATAATTCGCCACTAAACTAATCATCTTACTGAAGATGTTTTATAAAAAGTTTTTGTACATTAAATTGACTACACAAAACCTTCAGACACTTCTTGTCGAATTCTCAACCCCTTGAAAAGCTAAACTTGTTGAAAGATTAATGTTTTTAATGTCGCCACACTTTCTTCCATAATTTCTTTTAAAAACAACTGGCGTTTTAAATGTAGCGAAATCAACTCAAGGGATGAAATTTACACTAAATTAGAATAAAAATAAAAATTGGGGTTGCACTTTTCATTCATTTAATGAAAATGGTTGGATTTTTCTGATATAATAAACAATTAATACAACAACACAACAGTAAGATTTGATTGAGGTATAGTTCAACTAGCCACACCTACCTAAGGTAATAATTTTTTAAGCGGGTTTGAAAAGGATGAAAAATGATTTTTTTTAAATAACTCAAAAAGTATGCAATTTAATAAAAATTTATTGGGATTTTTTTGTAGCTTACAAAATTGGCTTTCATTTGGTTCTTTAAAGTCAGGCTATGACAAATATTAATTGAGTTTTGGCGATTTGAAAATTCCACCCCTATTTGAACTCATAATTAACTAAAATAAACCAAAAAATGTCAATTGTAGCAAGAAATTTGTAATGGCCTTTTCTTGAAGTTTATATAATTAGTTTATATTCTAGTTTCTCTTCGACTAATATTAGCCGAGTATTTGGGGATGGTTCAAGTTCAAATTTCTAAACGACATAACTCGATAAAAAAAATGAAATTAAACAGTTTCAATAAAGGTTATTATAAATTTTTTGCCAAAGCCGAAAAAAAATAATAATAATAAATGATTTCTTCGAACCATGGAGGGAGGAAATGAGTTTCAGTTTTAAAAACGCTATAGCTCGGTTAATATTCGCCCTACCAAGGCTATAAAAATGTGAAATTAAAGTCAATTTTATAAGCTTTAACAAGGTTTTGACTAACTCTTTTCTAAACATTATATTGTTCGAGTTATTTTCAAAATATCTGTTGTGTCAACACAAGACTTTCCGATTGAGTTGATTATTTTAAGACCAAAACAGTTAGAAAACAAAAGAATACTGAACATTTTTATAATCACTGATTAAAAATAAATAAAAGTCAAAATTTTTTGACAAATGTCAAATTTTTTGACAACTGTCAAATTTTTTGACAATTGTCAGAAACGTCAGCTGCCAAATATTATTAGATATTTGATTGCGTAAAAACTCTTTCAAAAACAAAATAATTTTAAAAAATTTTATATCATTGAATAAAAAAAAAAGTTCTCTATCGGATGATTTAAAAAAAATTATATAGTTCCATTTAAAAAACACAAAATTTCCTTAATTGCACGCCCCCTAGCGGACCGATTTTGAACAAACTCCTTTCTGCACTCCGTCGTTATCTGATAAGACCCTATACCAAATTTCAAGTCAATCGGTTCGGCCGTTTCAGAGATTTCGTGGGGAACTACATCCACACATACATACACACACACAGACTTTTTTCTAAAAATGGTCTAGATCGACTCGGTGGACCTCAAAATACATATATCCGGTGTTATCTCAAAAAATTTTTTTTACCCCATTACAATACTTTCCTTTAATACCTTAAGGTATCGGAAAGTAAAAGATGATAAATGATTTGTTCGATCCATGGAGGGAGAAAATGAGTTGCAGTTTTAAAAACTCTATAGCTTGGTTAATATTTGCCCTAGAGAGGCTATAAGAATGTGAAATTCAAGGCAATTTTATAAGCTTTAAAAAAGGTTATTACTATTTTTTTTCTAAAAATTACATTTTTCGAGTTATTTTCAAAAAAGATGATAAATGATTTGTTCGATCTATGGAGGGAGAAAATGAGTTTCAGTTTTAAAAACGCTATAGCTCGGTTAATATTGGCCCTAGAAAGGCGATAAAAATGTGAAATTAAAGACAATTTTATAAGCTGTAAAAAAGGTTATTACTAATTTTTTTCTAAAAGTTATATTTGTCGAGTTATTTTCAAAATTATCGAATTGTGCTACTATTTTTAGAGGTTGCTTTTGTAAAAACTCCTAATTGGTTCTTATGTCACACTACTCATCTGTAATGTAATTAAGGCTAGGTTATCTTACAAAAGGTCATGTAGTTCAGGATTTTGGATATGTTTTATGTACCGAGGCCCTTATTAAAAATCTAGGTTTTGGAATTTGACGCGCCTGATGTGCGCTTTTCAGTAAGACCACTTTTGTGTCACATTTTTTCGGTTTATGCTCGATAACTCTTTACTAGTGCGTCTTACGAAAATCATTACGTTTAGCTTTTTTATAGAGCACACAATTTGCTATAATTTACCCTAATAACATGTTTTTCTAACCTCATAGTTACTGAAATACAGAGGTTCAAAGTACAAAATTTTTCAAAAAGTTACGGAAAACTACCACAAAAAAAGTTCTTGTAGACTAAATGGTACGAATGATGATTTATTGAAGTCAGTATTAATTTTTTGTTCAAATGACCTGACCTATCTATAAGAGCCAAAGGATTTTTACCCAGATTTATATTTTGTGAAGCTTTAAGAGTGGTTGTTCAAAATATTTGCACCAAAATGGTATAAATTAATGGCGATGTACTGAGTTTGAGTAAAATTGCAAGAATTGAAACGGTGGTGCCATTAGAATGTCCCAGTGGACGTGGAAGAGCTAAACGAGGACAGTTCTTGAGTTTAAAGAAAAATATCGTTTCACAAGCTCTTTAAAATATGAAAGTTTCCATTTTTCTTATATTTTATGTGTTGAAGACATAATTTATTCAAAAAATAATTAATTCTGAATTTTTAAAAATTTTCAAGTTTACCAAATAATTTAACTTGTCAAGGAAACTCTTTTAAAGTGATTCATCGTAATTTAATAATTATTCAAGTACCTGAATTTTGTAGAAAACTGTTATCGAGTTTCCACAAGAGTACCTTTTCTATATTTTTCTATTTACCCTCATTTGGATTTTCAACGAAGCCATTGATTTTTACTTTTTCTTATTTTCATCCACTTTGAAAATTTTGTTTTTGAATTTAATTCTCCCCGAGTCAAAAATAAAGTAGTTATGGTTAGATTTTGAGTTCCGGCCAGCCCAGCTCATATTGTTCACCGAATTTGCCCTTTGGAATAAATGTCCGTTCGCCTAAATGTCTGTGATCTAGGTGACCATTTGACCAAGATCTCTGTCTACAAAATCTACAAAATCCTCAATCTTGTCACTTTTGAATTTATTTTCTAACGGGATTAATTTTAGAATTTAAATTGCTTACTCCTCATAATAACTGAAGCCGGCATTAAAAAAACTTATGAAGCAGACGGGACGTTATTTTACTTAATTTGAATTATATTCGACTCGTGTAAGATTTAAACTTTTTTGAATACATTAACAAAATTCGTTCATTTAAACGAATTTAAATGAATTTCCAAAATATTACCGTTTTAAGAGTAATTTATTAAATTTTGAATAATTTAAAAACTTTTTCAACTTTTTATTATTTTTTTAAAAACTTTTTTCAATCACTTTTTTTTAAATTTTAACTGTTTGAATACACAAAAAAACACGACTTTCTTAAACCAATTAGTTCCTATTTTATACCAATTAAAGTGACGAAGGTAAATGTAAAATAATAATTTATTATTAAAATCCGGTGGACCGTTGAATAATAATTTGTTGGGTAAAAGTGAAGTTAATAAAAGGTTAAATGATAGGAAAACAATTTTGTTGAAAACCTACAAAGAGCATTTTACAGTTATATTTTTTTTGACCGACAAATGCGCCCCTGAGATCATCTGCTTCCAGAAGAAGCATAGGGTCGAAAATAAATTGCACTACGTGCTCTACTAAATCCGTTCTTATCCAAAAAAAGATAGCAAAGCGTCAAGTGCAGCAATTGTTTATAAATTATTTAACAAAACGAAACATTTTTCACAATAACAAACTTCAACACTTTACTTAAATAATTAAAATAAAACAAATTGAGCAATTTAACCCTTTTAGAGGGAGTTTTAGTAATTACAAGAAAATTGCCAGTTATAAAATACAAATCAAAATTTTATTTAAATCCCCTTTTATTACATAAATAAATAACGTAACCGTAATTAACATTTAAATTAGGATCATTAAAAACAGATTATTTGGTTTGTGTTACTTTCTTTGACACTTGGACTCAAAAGTATAATAAAACGAATTTACAGTTTTGTTTGCGTAAAAATTTCGCTCAAAATCGTAAATTTTCAAGGAAAAAATTGATCGTCTTTTCTTTTTTTGTGCCCATTTTTTAAAACCGACCCAAATTCTTTCCTAACTATAGAAAAGCTCCAAAAAGTTTTAGCACTAATTGCATGCGATTTATTGGTTTTATACGCGTCGAGCCTTTTAAAATTCCATTCCCTTTTTTAAATAACACAAAAAAATAGGGATCGAGTTTATTTTTTGAATTGAAAATCAAAGTTTGTAATTTTCAATATATTTCAGAAGCAAAATCACTTACGAGATGTTAGTATTTTGCCTCAAGCTTTAATAGAAATGAGAAAAACTATTAAATTATAAGGGGAAAGTAAATTGAGATAACACTGTTAAAGGGTAAATTTTAACCCCGTACATATACCCTTCAATATTATATTTATACAGAGTGGTTCTTAAGTAAGGACAGAAAGTTGAACGGTTTTTATTCTCCTCAATTTAGAAAATGTCTTATCAACGAATATTTTCCGTAAAATGAATTAATTTTAAAAGTCAAATATCTGGAAATTTATTTAATTCAAAGGTGTGAAATATATTATCAAATAAAAGGGCATTTAGAAGGCTTTCCAAAAATGCAAAAATGTACAGGATTTTCCGAGGTGTCCCATTGAATAATTTCCAAAAATTACGAGATTGAATGGATATTGTTTGGTTTAAACTCAAATATCTGTAAAATTATTTAATTTAAGGGTATTAAATATGGTATCAAATAAAAGGGCTTCCCAAAAATGAAAAAATATGCAGGGTATTCCGGGATATCCAATTAAAGATTTTCCAAACATTACGTGTATTAAAGGTTATTGTTTTATATAAACTCAAATATTTAAAAAATTATTTAATTTCAAAGTATGAAATATGGTATCAAATAAAAGGGTATTTAAAGGGCTTTCCAAAAATGCAAAAATATATAAGGTGTCCCATTTAAGATTTTCCAAAAATGACGTGATTGAATGGTTATTGTTTAGTTTAAACTCAAATATCTGTAAAATTATTTAATTTAAGGGTATGAAATATGGTATCAAATAAAAGGGCATTTAAAAGGCTTTCCAAAAATGCAAAAATATATAAGGTGTCCCATTTAAGATTTTCCAAAAATGACGTGTATTAAAGGTTATTGTTTTATATAAACTCAAATATTTAAAAAATTATTTAATTTCAAAGTATGAAATATGGTATCAAATAAAAGGGTATTTAAAGGCTTTCCAAAAATGTAAATATATATAAGGTGTCCCATTTAAGATTTTCCAAAAATGACGTGATTGAATGGTTATTGTTTAGTTTAAACTCAAATATCTGTAAAAATATTTAATTTAAGGGTATGAAATATGGTATCAAATAAAAGGGCATTTAAAAGGCTTTCCAAAAATGCAAAAATATATAAGGTGTCCCATTTAAGATTTTCCAAAAATGACGTGATTGAATGGTTATTGTTTAGTTTAAACTCAAATATCTGTAAAATTATTTAATTTAAGGGTATGAAATATGGTATCAAATAAAAGGGTATTTAAAGGGCTTTCCAAAAATGTAAATATATATAAGGTGTCCCATTTAAGATTTTCCAAAAATGACGTGATTGAATGGTTATTGTTTAGTTTAAACTCAAATATCTGTAAAATTATTTAATTTAAGGGTATGAAATATGGTATCAAATAAAAGGGCATTTAAAAGGCTTTCCAAAAATGCAAAAATATATAAGGTGTCCCATTTAAGATTTTCCAAAAATGACGTGATTGAATGGTTATTGTTTAGTTTAAACTCAAATATCTGTAAAATTATTTAATTTAAGGGTATGAAATATGGTATCAAATAAAAGGGTATTTAAAGGGCTTTCCAAAAATGTAAATATATATAAGGTGTCCCATTTTAGATTTTCCAAAAATGACGTGATTGAATGGTTATTGTTTAGTTTAAACTCAAATATCTGTAAAATTATTTAATTTAAGGGTATGAAATATGGTATCAAATAAAAGGGTATTTAAAGGGCTTTCCAAAAATGTAAATATATATAAGGTGTCCCATTTAAGATTTTCCAAAAATGACGTGATTGAATGGTTATTGTTTAGTTTAAACTCAAATATCTGTAAAATTATTTAATTTAAGGGTATGAAATATGGTATCAAATAAAAGGGTATTTAAAGGGCTTTCCAAAAATGTAAATATATATAAGGTGTCCCATTTAAGATTTTCCAAAAATGACGTGATTGAATGGTTATTGTTTAGTTTAAACTCAAATATCTGTAAAATTATTTAATTTAAGGGTATGAAATATGGTATCAAATAAAAGGGCATTTAAAAGGCTTTCCAAAAATGCAAAAATATATAAGGTGTCCCATTTAAGATTTTCCAAAAATGACGTGATTGAATGGTTATTGTTTAGTTTAAACTGAAATATCTGTAAAATTATTTAATTTAAGGGTATGAAATATGGTATCAAATAAAAGGGTATTTAAAGGGCTTTCCAAAAATGTAAATATATATAAGGTGTCCCATTTTAGATTTTCCAAAAATGACGTGATTGAATGGTTATATTGTTTAGTTTAAACTCAAATATCTGTAAAATTATTTAATTTAAGGGTATGAAATATGGTATCAAATAAAAGGGCATTTAAAAGGCTTTCCAAAAATGCAAAAATATATAAGGTGTCCCATTTAAGATTTTCCAAAAATGACGTGATTGAATGGTTATTGTTTAGTTTAAACTCAAATATCTGTAAAATTATTTAATTTAAGGGTATGAAATATGGTATCAAATAAAAGGGTATTTAAAGGGCTTTCCAAAAATGTAAATATATATAAGGTGTCCCATTTAAGATTTTCCAAAAATGACGTGATTGAATAGTTATTGTTTTGCTTACACTTAAATATCTATAGGTAACATTATTTAATTTAGAGTATGAAATATGGTATCAAATAAAAACGTATTTAAGGAGCTTTCGAAAAATGCAAAAATATGCAGGGTGTTCTATATAAATATTTTCATAAATCACTTAATTGTCAGTTTTTTTTTATTTAAATGTAGGTACCTATTAATGAAAAGCCTATTATACCCGGGGTAAAGAGCAGTCCACGAAATTAATTAATTATTTATTTACTTTTTTATTACTTACGACAGCGCTTGGAAATTTGTTAATTTTCAATGAAATCGCTACCATCTCTAACCTTATTATCGTCGTACCTGCAAAAAAAATAAACAAATTAATATTAGAGTTTTACAATATTATATTATAATTTATTATAAATATTTAAATATCTGAATTTTGAATTCTAGTACAAGTAGAGAGTAGGCGAGTACTCCCCTGTATACGAATTTGATCAATTTGTTGGTAATTTACTTCAATCTCTCTTTAATTAGTAAATTTAAATTTCAAATCATTGATTTAAAACAAAAGCGATTAAAAATTTTACAACAAAGAAAATCTCGAGAAAATTGAGTTTTTAAGTTTATTGATCCTTGCAAAAAGTGATAGCGCAATTATCCTTTATATAAAAAGGGTATATAAAAATAAAATTTTTAAAAAAGTGTCTTAAAACTTTGTTAACTATCGATAGCAAACTTCCACTTTTATTTGAAAAAAAATTTTACGTAAAAATTGCTTCTCGACCTATTACGATCCTTCCGAATTTTAATTTTATATTTGATAAAAATACCATAAACTCAATTTCTTCATCAAACGAATACAAATTGAATAAGTTTTTAATTTAATTGACTCATCTCAAAAAGAGAATATAATTATGTAAAATTATTTAAAAATAAAAAATTTTAATAAAAGCTTCTCTTTTAACAACATTTTGGTGGTTAAAATTAAATACATGTCTTTATTTGTACGGGTTTGTTGGGTCTATTTCCAAATCCTACGATAAAGTGCTTCGAGATTCGCGTATCCTTTGAACACGGTCTTAAACAATCAGTTCGGTTTAACTCTAGAAGTTGTTAACGTCTACTGAAAGGCGTATTGTACATAAATTGCTTTACAAAATAGTTTATGTTTAAGACTTATCATTTCCATACACGTTTTATCATATTTAATACAGACGGCTTCAATTCCCTGCATTTCAAAAGACTAAAGCTCAAAAATTATTCCAAGTATTAGAATTAGCAATAGTAATGATTTTTCGAACTAAAAGCAGAATCAGTAGCTCAAGAGCTTAACCGCAAGTTAACGCTTCGTTAAAATTTTACACACTAACCTTTGACTCATATGCTAACAATATAAAAAATGCGACCAAATCCCACTTGCGTTCGTGGTCACTAAAATAACCTAACCTAAGAAGCCCCACGTGCCTTTTCAAACCGTCATGCGGTGGAATAAATTATTTAATTTATCTCAGGTCAGCAAACGACCAATTTCTTTTGCCACAAAATGACGTAAAATATTTAACATTTCGTTGCACAACGTTGGGATAACCTCGTTGATTTTATCGACCAACTTTGCGATGTCGTTTATCGAGAACTTTTTCATTTCTGTTGTTGAAATAGGAGACCCATCTAAAGCATTCTTAGATATGTGTCTTCGACATCTCCGACGGAGTTTTTACGATGTCTTAACCGATATGTCACATCCGTAACATTCCTACTACCTATATATGTATAAGCATAGGAAGTGTCTGCTGTAACAATTTGGTTACGATAGCGTAATGTAATTATTCGCCATTATTTACGATGACGACGAGACAGCTTTCATGGGTGTTTAGGGAGAAATGGCCATGATTTCCCGTAGAGAGGCGTCGGTGTGTTTAAACCGGCATTGCATACATTATCAATAATGTGACTGTTATTGAATGACAAGACGTGTTAAATTCCTGTAAAAGATGGTACTCGAACTTTCAATTCAAAAATCTGTTAGAAATTTTTGATTCAAATAATAATAAATAATCATTCAGAACTGATTTTAGTTCTCTGTAATAACGAAATTGAAAAGCTGTGTTTTCTAAATTATTATCTTTTAATTGCACCCTTATGAATATGGGGTAGGCATTTCAAAATAATAGACTTTAAATTAATGACGGCGTTTGAGTAATGCATATCTTATATTTCATAAAGTGCTGTTAATAGACTGCCTCATTTTGTTGTAATTGAGAGAGCGTTAATTTCTTAATGTTTTATTCCAAATAAGACGTTCTTGTGTCAAAAATTGCCATAAATTTCTTTTTGTGGTAGACGAAACTTTATTTTCATAATCATAACATTTTCTCGACAAAATCTTAAAAAAATTTAAGAATTTCACTAACAAAATTGCCGATGAAAGTTGATTTAGGTCATGTCAAAAATAAACACAGCTTGGCTACTTTCTGACTCTTGAGGATAGCCGACTTGTAACACCGAAAATCCGGGTTACAGTAATTCGCCCTTTATAGCGCCGATAATAGGGCTTTTCCTATCAGATCACTTTCCTGGTCCACCTTTCCAAGGTCCTAAGAGAGAGATTAATAGTCCTGTAGGGACAAGTGAGTACTCCCACCAGATCACTAGTTCTCTTTCTTACATCAAAATAGTCCTAAGGAAGAATTCAATAGTCCTAAAACGAGAAACCTCCCTTAGATCAGTCAGTCCTCTCTCCTAGGTCAAAATAGTCCAAAGAGCGAGAGAATTGTCATTGACTGCCAAAGACTGCCGTTACTTGCTCAATTATTGTACGTTGACTGCCGAGAGTTGATGACACCTCAGGGTTACGAGGGTAAACGATTACCCAGATCACAAGTTCTTCCTACAGATCAGAATAGTCTTATACGAAGATCTTCAGTCGGCAGTACACACACAGGCTTACCTTCCGAGTTGGCCTATAAAGGGCGCCTGCACGGGCCAAACCCCAGCGTTTGGCCATAGTTCAGGTAACCTGTGCGGGCTTTGATTAGGCTTGTCCAACTTCAAGCGTTGCTTTAAAATTCGCCTGCACAGGCTTGGCCGGAGTAACAGCCTGTACGTGTTAACGGAAAGTAGTAGTTCCGGATTGCCTGCGCAGGTTTAGCCAAACCGGAGCGTGTGGACAGCGTTTAGGTGGCCTGTGCAGGCCGCCTGCACAGGCAAGCCGGAAGGCAAACCTATGGGTGTGGACGAGACTTAAAGACGTCCTAGGCAATAAAGTAGAGTTTGCGGATTTGCTGAAGATACCAAGGGAAAATACAATAATTTAAATGAATTGAAAATAATTTAAATTAAAATTAATTAATTAATTAGGGATTAAAAGGGCTGGAGGTTACAGTAAAAATAAAACAGTTCTAGCTCTTAGAAGCTTACCGAGCTACACAGCTGTATCGGTGATAACGCTGATAATGAATTAGGGAAAATTAAAGTTCGTTGATTGTGACTCAAAGAGATTAGCTCAAATCAAAGAGCTTCAAGAGTTGTAAAATGCAGTTAAATGAACTAAAAGTGGAATTCCTTCTGTCTATGTGCGAAGGGGTAGTTTTCTAATAGTAGTATTTTTTAATATTTTCGTTCACAAATTTGCTATGAGGAATGACGATATGATTCAATTTTAAAAAATTACAAAAAAAGGAGAAAACGATAAAATGTAAATTTGTAAATATTACTTGTCCTGAGCTAGATTTATGTGAAATATGAAACCTTCAAAGTGTGCGCTAACCGTGGAGCAGTCAAAATTCTATTACGTCTTCTTCTACGTCTTCTACGTCTTCTATTACGGTCAATCTCGCTACCGATGTAGAAAACGGAAAAATGCTAACCGCCGCCGTAAGGTAAAACTTTTATCGTAATTACAGTTCCAGTTGAATGTAAAAACAAGATCAAAAATGATTTCAATTTTCTTTCGGTTTCCTCTCACATATCATTTTATAAACATTTTGTAAAGCATTTTCAAATATTTTCTCTAAGAAAAACGTTTTGTTCTGAATTGAAATTGAAAAATAATAACTGTCCAAATTTTTTGGTATTTTCACTTTTCGTTGTGAGATGCATCATTTTCAAGCTTCAAAAGTTATTTTTCCGCTCATCCGTCCATCCGTTTGTCTATGTGACTGTATGCCTGTCTATCTGGTCACCTGCTTGTCTGTATGGGTGTAAGCACAGTAACTTTAAAAATAAATATTTTCTCGTTGAATTTGTTTTATCGTCCATTCGTTATTAAAATGAAACCTTCTGGGATTAAGAACAAATAAAACAGTAATATAAAAGATGGCATTGTATCTATGGAAGTATTCCTAGCAATAACTGTGCAACTATCTTTTTATGGTTTTTCAATATTTCCATCACAGTTCGAATCAATTTTAAAATGTATCATTCGTATATTTTATTATGCCGCTGCACACATCGTATCCCGATCTGCACGACACAGCTTCTGTTGCAATATTACGTATTTGTGAGAAACAGATAACTTATAGAGAAAGCGCCTGCTTTTTCTGATTGAAATAAATTACTTAATTTATTTACCTGAGAATAATGTACAGACGTCACCTTAAATGCAATTTCTACAATCTTTTTAAAGCAAAAATGCATTTTAGAATGATTTACAAAAACACGTTTTCGGCTTTCCTTAAATAAAGCTTCGTAGTTAATTGAAAAATGACACAAAAAGAAAAATGTCACTTTGGTCTTGCTCCGACTATTTCGTGCGGTCTATTCTCATCAATTCTAATTTCACATTTTATGGAGCGAATCTCATCTCACTGTTACCTTGTGTTTTAATTAATTAATTTATTGATTTCTCGTTTATCAATACAAACAGTTGGATTTAAAATAATAAAAAATGCAAAAGCTTTATAGTTAATTATACAGAGTATTTGTACACATACCTTTGATTTCACATTCAATATATGTAATATACTTTGCAGCTTGTAATTTCTGAGAGCTTTTAAATGAAGTATCATAATATAAAGGGAATGTTGTCATTTAAGCTTTTAAGAATAGACTGGCTTACGTTTAATGGTAGAAAATGTTGAAATATTGTTTTCTAGAAAATATGTTCGTCTTTGATGTCATTTACAACGATTGTTATTCCAAGTTAATAAGTTAGTTAGAGCTATTTGAGTTAAACGTGTTGGCTGAAACACCCTGCATGTTTTAACAATAAATAAATAATAGATAAAATGTAACATGATCGATAGTAGAAGCTGGGAAAAATTTTATCTGAAAATATCGTGATTACAGAAACCGTTTATTAAAGTTGCAATTTCTAGTCGAAATTCGAAAAATAAATCCGATTATAATTTTTTGTAGGTAATTTCTATTTTGAAATTAACTTTCAGATCATATTTTCTTTTAAAAAGGTAATTAGTAACAACAAAATGGAATTATAAAGTTTTAAAGGCCGTAAGACCCTTTTAAAATTTTTACTTTTACAAGAATAAACTCATCAAGTCGTTGTCAACTTTCAAGACAGATGAGAAGGATCCTAAATAAGGCTCTAGTTTAGTTTAAATGATAACAATTTGAGGCTTCAAAATTAACTAATAGTTTTCACAACAAACTTTCTCGTACCGAATACCGATATCAACCCTAAAATAAGAAATCAAAAAGTTGAGATTTTAAGGATAATTTTGTAACTTTGCAGAATTTTATCCGAATGCTGGACCCAAATTGTACAGTATTACAACATCATGGAGATTTTATATCATTTACACCAGCTACTAGCCATTTTTTCTAATCCTTTTTTCTAGCGCCGCCCCCGAGATTAAAATGGAGATAAATTTTAGATGCCCGTGATCAGTTTTTAAAGCTCCATCATTTGAGTGCAATCTCATCAAGATTGGACCAGAATTACTTAATTTTAATTTTCTCTATGCTGCTTTCCCTGTAACTCGGCAACTAGTAGAACTAGAGCTTCAGTGTAATTTGTAATTTACCTCTTAAATCATTCTTAACCTTATAAAAATTATTTAACCCTTATCACTTGAGTATTTTAGAACCACGTGGAATGGTAAAATTTGTTGTTGGAGCTGATTATTGTTTTTTCTTTTTATCTTTGTGATTCATTAGCACCCCTAAGTATTTTACAGCCCTTAATTAATTTTGATTAATTACTTTAAGGTTGAAATTTTAATTTCAAATTATAAATTTTGTACCGGCGGGCTTGTAATTTTTGTGCGCTTCCAATGAGCTAAGTTTTACCATCGCCTGCCCTTTAATTAAAAAGTTATTAATTTAATTAGTAAAATTATAACGTATTAAGTGATCATTGCTCTTGAGTAAAATTCAAGTTACAGCGTTCCTATTGGTTGTCGAGTGGATGCGAGTTGGTCGTCGGATTTTCCATGTAAGCCCCTTCTCCATTTTGATAAAGGATTTCTCGTGAACGGGCGCGCTTTGTGTTATTTCCTTGTTGCCTTCCTTGTTCCTGTTGCCTTCAGCAAGGCCGTGACTTTCCCTCGTACACTAAGGCTCAGTGGTCTCTCCCTTTATAGAGAGGTCTCGGGATCTGGTGGACGAAGCCCTCTTATACTCTCTCTTCTATATATCTGGTCTATCTCGTCAAAGAAGGGCCTCGAGGTCTGGCAAACGACTTACTCTCTTAGTTTTCAGGACTCAGTAGTCTATATCGTAAGAGAGGAGTGTCGAGGAATGAAGAACAACTTCCCTGCGTATCTCGTAAGAGAGGAGTCTCGAGGTCTGGTGAACGACTTCCATGCGTCCATCGGGTCTCTGTGGTCTATCTCATAAGACAGGGGTCTCGAGGTCTGGCGAAAGACTTCCATGCGTCCACCGGGACTCTGTGGTCTATCTCATAAGAGAGGGGTCTCGAGGTATGGCAAGCAACTTCCCTGCATCCACTGGGACTCTGTTGTCGATTTCGTAAGAGAGGGGTCTTTCTTGAGGTCTGGTAGAAATCTAGTGGCCGAGTCATATCTCCAGTCTTCGTATTTTGTTATTTGGCATTTATTAATTATTTATTTTTCCCTTATACAAGGTTTTTTTTGTACTGGTACCTATACTATCATTTGTTTTATTTTGAAGAAATATTTTTTTATATATTTTCATTTTGTGTTTAATTTCTAACATCGAAGCCCGTCTTCAACTTTAAGTCAAGCTAAAGGGAGATTTTTTGTAACACCCAATTTCCGGTGTTACAATTTTGGTTTGGAAACTCGTCCAGAGGGCGCTAAACGGTTTTTAATTGCGATATCACACTGTAAAAAACAAAATATTTTTATAAAAATGGTTTTGACAGTGTGCTCGGCTATATTTACGGAGTTTTTTTATAAAAACTGTATTTATGAGATTATCCGACTGCATGTAAATATTTTGTCGTAACGCCACATAAATAGAAACGGTTCTATTTTTTGATGAGAAGACAAGTTCTATTGGTTTTTGATGCGAATGTGCGCCTTGCTTTGTTGTCTGGTAGCAGATGTTTCGTATTTAAATGTATTTCTTGGACCTTGGAGTGTTGCAGCTTATGCAACACATTTTACAGTCCGTAATTTTTTTTTAGCAAATTATAACAGTGTGGTATACCCACATAACGACATATATTTAGGAATTTTTATCAAATATTTACAATGTGGGACTAGCTTAATATTTTTTTGGATAATTTCCAAGAAAATGATTTTGAAAGTTGCAAATAACGTCAAATTTTTTTCTTATTTTCAGATAATACGTGGACGTCCAGTGCCAATTAATTCCCTTACTTGCCAATGTAACGGATCCTGTAAGAAATTTTTGCTTTACAAAATCGGTGAGTTACCGCACTATTTTTTACATAAAAGAGAGAGGGTTGGCATTTAAGAACAATGCATAAAACATAACTCTTTATTATTCATAGCTATATGGAATGTAATTATAAATTTTCCAAGCAAGGAAATAGTAGCAGAGTTATATTTAAATCATTGTTTTATATCGTGTATTGATTTGCTTGCGCTTTTCTTACACATTTTGTAGTTATTTTTAGACATAAGCGCTAATTTTATTATTTACTGTTTAATAGTTTATTTTTATTATTTGTTTGGTTGTGAATTTCGCATAAATTGCTCGCATAAATTTTTTATGTTTTTCTTCCATCGCTAATTAATAATTGGAGTAAAATTTAGGTTAACCCACAAACATGAAACAACTGATTGTGGTTATCATTAGAGAACTTCTGTTATTTCTACCAATGTTCGTTTAGCTTATTATATTTTAATGGGGTAAACTTGGAGGAAAGTACAATAACGTTGTATAAGTGCTTCCTATCGTATACGACCTATACGTACGTATATGGATAAAAGTAGTTTAAGTTCTCTTAGGATGTTACTTGCTGTATAAAGTTGCATTGAAGTGATGTTCAAAGTTAGCCGAGCCTTGTCATGGGAATAATACTGAAAAGATATTATTTGTTCTATTATCAATTACTTTAGTTAGTAGGTACGTTCTTAAACTCAAAGAACAATTTTTGTTGCAGTTACAATTTAATAATGTTGGTATATTGACGTATAAATAATTAATTTTTTCATCATTCCCTTAGAATTTTCATTTTAAATATTCACTCACAATGAGTTTACGTCATGCAAATTTTTCAAATTACAAGCGACGCCATTTTATAATAGTTTGAAGGTAGAAACACTGTAACAAAAAAGAAGTTGTGTATGTGTAGCCCATTTTCGTTAAAAAAACATTGTTTCTTATCCTTCATAATCACACTAAATAAAATCACGCATACTAATATATTGAATTTCAATTTTCAGCGATAAGAGTAGCGAAGATGGAGAAGATATGAGACTCGCTTGGGATTTGAGATCGCGATTGCAAGAATGTGTTATGGAGGAGTTACAAAACCAGCACAAAGTACAAGAGTAAAGGTAAACTATTTGATGAGACTAACATTTTTATTTAAAAAAAAATTATTTATGCACAGGTGTGAACACACCCTATGTCGAGGGTTCAGGAGTGGCAGTACGGCGGCTAGTCTCTCTACGTTTTTTTATCGTGAAAAGCGACAGTAAGTAAATAAGAAAAATTATTATTTTTCCTAATGTAAGTTTCCATCGGAAGTTGCCTTTATTGGCAAATAGATTCACTGTTTACAGTTTCTCCAAAAACATTTGCCCCAAAGCACTTGCTAAAATAGTGAAATAATTTAAATTTTCCCAATTGTTTGCCATTGATCAAATTAATTGGAAATTTTATGTTTTTCCGCCGATTTGTGGCTAAAAAGGTCGACTTTAGTAATCAATTTTTTCTATTATTAAGAGGTAACACAAGTGATCGCCATCAGACGCTAATTTCACTTTAAAATTTTCTTTTGGACTTATGTAATAAAATAGAGTAGGGTTTCAAACCCTAAAGCTTAAGAAAATAGGTTTGGTAAAGAGATTTTTACTATACACCCTTTAAATTCCTATTATTAGCATCCAAGTGTCCCTTTCGTAAAAAAGTTATTTTAATACACCCGACTCCTTCAAAACACCAGTTTTAATCAATTAAAAAAATTAATTAAAGTTCATCTGTAGTTTCAGACCTATCAAAGGAAATTGCGATCGAGTACGGTGGTATAGCGTAACATTTCAGTTAAATTTGAATTTTCAACAGCTTTATAAATTATTTTTTTAACTTTAAAGAATAGAGAGAGCTTTTAATAAATTGTCTCCACTATAAAACTTTGTAATTAAGTCAAATTTTATATCGTAAATCGTAATTAAGTTCACATTTTCGTATCGTTTTAACTTTTAAATTAAATGAGTTTTTTTACAACCTGCTGAGGATAGTGCACCTTATTTAAAAAACTATTTATAATAGAACAGCAATGTTAAGTTGGAGTACACCTCGTGTAATTATGATTTGATTAATTTTCAACGAACATTCATGTTACACACCTTTTCAAGATACCTCCTATCTCATAAATACTTCGTTAATTTCTTCTAAATTAATATTAATTAAAAGGGGTGTAAAATATTTTCGAGGGCAGAAAATATGGAATAGTTAAAATGTATAAAATTACATTTTTATCGTATCGTTTGGATGTAATAATTATTCTTTAACGAGTATTTTGTTGTAATAAAAAGAAAATTTTAAATAAACCCCCAAATCATTTATATCTGCTATAAATTAGTACTTAAATTCTCAATTCCCAAATCAATTAAAATTTAACATTTTACTATTATTTGCAATATTTTTTATGAAGAACAATTTTAGTAATTTGTGCAAGAAAATCTACGTATTTGTTTTTTCTTCATAAATTTCAATCTTAAATTAATTGTGAATTTTCATATAATTTTGGTTATTAAAATTAGATAAACCGCTTTAGGGCATTAACTCAATTTGTAAGGAAACCACAGAGGGATTAAATAATTTCTTTTTATACAAAAAATTCAATAAAAATTCTTCGTTTAGACTTTCTTAACAGTAAAGCCTTTTTTCAATTAAGGGCAGTTTAAAAGAAAATTATATGGTGTCGATTGAACTGTTGAGAACGCGAGAAAAACATATTTTAATAAATTTGATATGGGCATAAGCAGAGTTAAAGCTTGTCGTATAGTTTGGGCTTTATTAACTACAGGACGTGAATTTTTCATTGCTAATAGAAGATAAGTTTTTTTACTCAAATTACTGTTTTTGGTATCGTTAAGATGGGCATAACTAAAGTTTGTAACAAAAATAAAAGTTTATTGTATCGTTTGAGATTTATTAACTACAAGGCAATAATTTATTGTACTAAATATACAAGTAGGGCATTTTTACGCCATCTTTTTCGTATCTTTTGGTTTATATTTTTTAACTAAAGAAGTATGTAACTTAGCATTTTCTACAGTTCAAGATATACGCCTAAAGGAAGCTTTAGTACAAATTAAACATTGTCGTAAGGTTTCTGATTTTTTTAAGTCCAGGATAGGGGAGTGAAGGCCCCTCTAAACAATCAGTGTGAATTAAAATTAATTATACCAAATAAATGTTTTTTTGGTATTGTTAGAATTTTAATAGATATCGCGGATCATGTTTGAAGCTCATTTGGGTATTATGGGACCCTCGTCTTTCATTCTAAAACAGTTCAGGCAAAATTTATTAATTTATGGTATGTGAAAATGCTCACAGGCCTTTGCCATACTATAAATCTAAGGTTAATGTTTAAATTGTCAGCATACTATCAATTTCATAAAGCTTTCGCCAAGGAAAAATAGGAAAATCTCTAGACTAATTTGTCTTAAGCGAAGAACTACTTTTGGTAGCGCGCAATCAATCGCGTACACTAAGCTGAGTTAAAGTGATTAATTTGGTCTACAATAGGACGCATTCAAACTAAACGACCATAGAGAGCTTCTTAGAGTAGTCCACTCGATACTTTTGATAATGATTGAATGTATACTTAATTATTTTTTCTTTACCGACACGTGACTACCTTAATATGTATAAATTAAGAAAACGACGTATTTATTGAGTTTAATTCGAGGACTTATCCATTCTCGGTAGTCAATATACAAAAATTGAGCTGTCAATGGCAGCCACAGGACAGGCAGTCAACAGCAGTCATTGACAGTCTATGTACAAATTCAGAACAGTGGTTGACCCTAGGTTTAATAATTTAATTCAGTTAATACACTGATTGTTAATTATTCAATAATTTCGAAAATTTATTATTAAATTAATTATTTATTGAGTATTCTAAAAGTCACGTGTCGGTAAAGAAAAAAAAATTCAAGAGTATGTTAATGCGGTTGCCTTCTGGAGTACGAAGGTGCAACTGCTTATATTTTGCTATTTACCTATTGGCAATTTATTAGTTCGAATTGAATATTTTTGCGATTGATATTTGAAACCGCAATTTATTTTATTGATTCAATTTGGAGGTTGACCGATAGAAACTTAAATATAATAGAGAAACCCTTTCGTAAAATTGCGGTTTGTAGATTAGTTATTAGTTTATTTGAGTAAAATATTTAATTATTATTCTGTACGTGAAGGCTTGGCTTGTTCAAACAGTAAATTTGTTTTTGTTTGTATTTGCTTTATTAATTATTACATTAAAGTGGAATATAATTAAAAAAGGATAAATTTAGGGCTTAGCCGTAACAGGTAAAACCACGAAAGAGATTGAAATGAAATGATTAGGAAAACTTCATTAATGCGATATAATGTTACTCAAGTCACGTTCTGTGGTATTTTATGTCAATTGAAGCACGTAAGATATCATCGAACACCGAACACGACATCCGCAATTTATGAAGATTTAAAATTTTAAAACTAACGTATTACGGGGTTGAATAATAGTAGAAAAAGTCAAACAAAATCCTATTACAGAGTTTTGTAATTTTATTGTAATGAAACAAAACCATACTTTACAAACGTAACATAACTAATTTGTTTATTTTATTCAAAATTGTACGTTCAAATTGAACAACACTTTATCATTATTAATTGTTTCGAAATAAACCTTAGCGGATGTCAATGAATTCGAGTTGGTAAATTACTACAAGTTTCAATGCTAAACTATAAGTACACAGTTTCGGGACTGAAGTTCAGTACTACAAGAATTTGTAAAGGAAGCTCTTAAGTCAAAGATGTCACGATCCAGCGCTGTTATAAAACAGTTGCAATAAACTTTGTTTATCGGATATTGATTTTCAAAATGTCTCAATCTAGTTAACGATTTTCTTTCACAAATTTTTATTTAAATTTAATCAGATTTAATCTTACTGGGCATAATCCGGGCCTTCGAGGCCTGGCAAAATTTAATTTGTACAATTGTACTAAAACTTGCCAATACTTTGATTTCAGTATTAACTATTTTTATGTTTAACTGGGTTTTTTTAGGCCCGAAAAGATAATTTTTTGAAAATTTTAACTTTGAGCTTTAAATACTCATAACAATCACAATAGAAGTTGTTAAGAATAAGGACCTGTAGAGTAATTTCCTTTCTAACTTGTTTAAATTGTAATTTTCACTGCTTTTTGTTTTAACTATTCTATGTTTAACTAGTGGCCTAAGAAAGTTTTTTTTTTTACCGTGTCTTTAAAATTAAAAGTTTTAGTCTTAAATATCATAACCTCAAAACGAGCTGTTAAGGTCTTGTAGAGTTACAAATTCATTACAAGTTAATTTTATTCTAGCTTGCTAAAATTAAATTTTAAGTGTTTTTTGTTTTAATTATCCTATGATTAACTAAGACCTTAAAAGCCTAAAGAGCCTATTTTTATCGTGTCTTTAAAATAGCCTTAAATACTCATAACCTCAATAATAGCTGTTAAGGTCCTGTATAGAGTTATTTTCCATCTAACATGGATAAGCTTCAATTTTTAGTGTTTTTCGTTGTAACTAGCCTATTATTAACTAAGGTCTTTTAAACCAAGCTTATTTTTAGCGTTACTTCAAAATTTCAAGTTTTAACCCTGAATACTCATAACCTCAAACTTCATGTTAAGGTTCTCTAGTGGTATTTTACATCTAACTTGCTAAAATTGAATTTTCAGTGTTTTTCGTTTTAATTATCCTATTATTAACTAATAGAAAGCCTATTTTTACCGTGTCTTTAAAATTTAAAGTTTTAGCCTAGAATACTCTAACCTCAATACGAGCTTTTAAGGTACTGTATAGTTATTTTCCATCTAACTTGCATAAGTTTTAATTTTTACTGTTTTTCGTTGTAACTATCCTATTATTAACTTAGGCCGTTTAGGCCAAAAAAGCCTATTTTTACCGTGTATTTAAAATTTTAAGTTTTAGCCTTAAATATTCATAACCTCAATAAGAACTGTTATGGTCCTGTAGAGTTATTTTCCATCTAACATGCATAAGTGTTGATTTTTACTGTTTTTCGTTGTAACTAGCCTATTATTAACTAAGGTTCTTAGTTCAAGCTTATTTTTAGCGTATCTTCAAAATTTCTATTTTTGGCCCTTAATACTCATAACTTCAAACCTCATGTTAAGGTCCTGTAGTGGTATTTTACTTCTAACTTGATTTGAATTTCTGTGTTTTTCGTTTTAATTATCCTATTATTAACTAAGACCTTTTAGGCCAGGAAAGCCTCTTTTTACCGTGTCTTTAAAATTTTAAGTTTTAGCCTTGAATAGTCATAACCTCAATACGAGCTGTTAAGGTACTGTAGAGTTATTTTCCGTCTAACATGGGATAAGCTTCAATTTTTAGTGTTTTTCGTTGTAACTATCCTATTATTAACTTAGGCCTTTTAGGCCAAAAAAGACTATTTTTACCGTGTCTTTAGCATTTTAAGTTTTAGCCTTAAATACTCATAACCTCAACGAGCTGTTAAGGTCCTGTAGAGTTATTTTCCATCTAACTTGCTTAAGTTTGAATTTTTAGTGTTTTGTGTTGAAACTATCCTATGACTAATTAAAGCCATTTAGGCCTGGAAAGCTTATTTTTTCCGTGTCTAAAAATTTCAAATTTTAGCTTTAATTACTTTATATCTTTAATACGAGCTGTTATGATCCTGAACAGTTGCTTAAATTAAGATTTTTATTGTTTTTCGTTTTAATTATCCCATCACTGAATATGGCCTTTCAGGCCTTGAAAGTTTATTTTCACCGCGTCTTTAAAATTTCATATTTTAGCCTTAAATACTCATATCTTCAACACACGCTATTATGATCCTGAACAGTTACTTTCCTTCGAATTTGCTTGAATTAAGATTTTTCAGTTTTTTTTTATTTTAATTATTCGATTATTAACTAAAGCCTTTTAGGCCTAGAAAGTTTATTTTTACAGCGTCTTTGAAATTTCAACTTTCATTCTTATGTAATAACTTCTACAATCCGAGCTTTTGAGGAAGGTCCTCAAAAAGTCTCGTTTGTTAAGAGATTTAATTCTTCAATTTAAAATAAATCGAAAAATATTTTAACAGTTTTTGCACAGAAGTGCATCTACCCTACTGTCGAAGGCGATTAAAAAACATTTTGCAACTTTTTCTTTTTGCAAAATTAGAAGTTTATTGATTACGCAGAAACGGTTGCCTTGTTGTGCGCTTGTTAATTGCAGACCTTTGTTAATTTTAGGAACTAAACTTTAGTTTTTCTAGAATAATGAATACTCGAGTTACTAAGAGGTTTTCTTTATAAAAAGTTGAGTTTTATCTCAAATGTCAGAAGCGTAATTTTTTTCTAATTGGAACACGATACTTATTTAAAAAATTTCTAATTAATCATAACTTGTAAGGAAGACCTACCTATCTTGTTAGCGAAGCACAGGTTTTGTTAAATAAATTGTTCGGAGAGGCAACCCACACTATAACCTTTAGAATTTTTTAAAACTATTAGGAAACACCCTGTATATCAAGTAAAAAGTAACTAAAGACTGCTTCAATAGGAGGTAATAAAGTAAAGTTTGATATAAATTAAGGAAGTTGTCCGAGTTGGAAAGTTAAAAATTATGTGCTAGCGTAGTGGGATTCATCGTTTCACATAATGTTCTCTCGAGTTGACACAAAATAACGCGTTGTCAATAACTAAAACAAGAGGTAAAAATTTTCCTGCCAACTTTTTTTTCTCTTTTAAAACAGAAAAGAAGAACAGATAACTCAGTTTACTTTGGTTTTTGTTTACAATTTGAATATAAAGATTTAGTCACTTGATTGATACCGTTTTTCTTGAATTCGATGTGAATCCGATTTCCCTATACGGTTGCTTAGAAACATATGGTAATTCACAGCTTCCTCGAATATTTTGAATTTACTTCGAAAAAAGATAAAGCAACTTGAAATAACTATCGGCATTTTATAAACATTAAGTTTAATGGAAAAGAAAATTTGCTTTCATCCGTCGCGGAAGGTTTAATTGAAAATTTAAAAATAAATCGGAAACAAAAAAAGAAAAACAAGTTAATTTTGTAATGAAATTCAAATTTATGAGCCGGTATTTGATATTTTGAATCTTTTTAAGGTTTGTCATTTTGATTCTTTACTTTTAACCTTATTCAATTTTATCGGTTCGTTAAACAATATTTTTGGTGCTTTTGAAAAATTTTAAATTTATGCACGTAGTTTATTTTTATTTAATTAAAGGTAAACCCAAATTTGTCAATAAAAAAAATAAAGTAATTATTTACTTAAAATGTGAAATTATTCTTGCGTATTAAAGGGATAAAAGAGGATACTCTCCTGGTTTCTTTCTTAAAAAATTAAATTAAATTTTAGGGAGGAACATTATAATTTATTTTCTAATTTAAAAATTTAAAAGTTTTTTTTAATGTAATAATGAAATATGCGTAAATTAGTAAAGGACAATTTATCCCTTTTAAGGATCCAAAATAGGAATATGAATATAATCAGGTTAAAAGTAATAAATTAGTAATATAACGTTTTCATACTTTATTGCTCTAAAAATTAAACCGAATTAATTAAACTCCCTAACCCTTATATTTTGCTCCTTTTTGGGACAGCTTTCTGTTGGAAAATTCCAAACGTTTTCCACGGAAAACTCGCTTTTATATATAAACGTGCATTGTAAAATATTGACATTTCATGTTTGTTCTTGACTTTATTTTCCTAGATCCATCACGGACGAAATGATCTTGCGTGAGTTTATTTTATTTGCCCTATTTTCTAAATTAAATACAAAAAAAAATTCTTTTTGATATCTCAATTTTTTTATGCACCAAATTTCCTTTTAAAAACTACTTAATATTCAAAGCAAACTTTTTTTTTAAAACATAAATTTTAAGTAAGATCTTAGTCTAAGTTGTCGATGCTTTTCATAAATATTTGCTTTTAGAGTGCTTTAGTTTTTTTTGGTCTATCAACATCATCGTCCATTTAATGTAAAATAAACGAAAAGCTTTAAAACTCGGAAGCGTTTTTTCCAAGCTCTTATTTCGAGCAATGAAATTTCATTTTATCATTTTCTAACGCTAATGTATGTAAACTGCATCTTAAAATATAACTTAATTGCTAAATTACGCCGTTGATGTTTTGTTAACAAAAATTGCAGTTTTAATTTTTTTTAATTCCTTTACCAGACAGACTGAGCCGGAGAAAACATTTTCAAATAAACATTTTTCTGTCTGCTGCCTGTAGCTCTGTTCGTCTGTAGCAGGGGAACAGCCGATAGCTATACACTTGGCAAGAGTTTATGAATTATTGAAACTTTCATTTATAGTACAGGCAAAGTAATACTTTACGTTGCGTATGTTAGGGTCAAGCTGAAATTTGTTATACACGTTGCCTTCAGTGTCTTAAATATCATACTAAAAGTCCCCGCGAATCCTGTGTGAGCTTCCCCCAATATTGTGAATCTTAGCCCCGCAAGTGCTATTTTCGCCACTTGCTCCGCCACTTGGGGGTCTAAGATCCACAATATTGGGGTAAGCTCGCACGGGTTTCGTGGAGGCTTTTAGTATGTTGTTTAGGACACCGAAAGTAACGTGTATACCAAATTTGCAAAGTAACCCCTGATTTTAGTGTAATATGCCCGTACTATTACTTCTTGATATATTTTCAAAATAACATTACCACTCTGGTAATTAAATTTTCTTTTTTTTTCAAAAATTTTGTTTTCATTGCAAAGATAATATAAATTTAAATCCACCAAGGACTTAACGATTCATGAAGTGTCCCAATCCATGTTTTACCCTTCAATCTAACACCACCTTGCATAATTTACTAAAACACGTATCTGCCTTACAGTAAATAGCTTTCAATTTTCTAATCATCAAGAATTCCAAAGGACAGCAAAGTCGTAAAAGCCTCTACATAAAGTGTACTGAATTAACAAATGTTTTTAAATTAAAAATTTAGTGCCTTTTTATATTTTTTGAAGGGTTTATTTTTGTAGTTTAATGCTCTTTAACCCTTGCGGTGTTCTTAAAAAATTCAATTGCTTGTAAACTACTTCTAAAGGCTCGTCCGCACACGTAGGCTTGCCTTCCGGTTTGCCTTGCCATCTGAACGCTGTTCAGACGCTACGGTTTGGCCTGTGCAGGCCGCCTAAACGGTGTCTACACGCTCCGGTTTGGCCTATACAGGCCGCTTGCACAGTCCAAACCGGAAGGTGTGTGTGGACGGGTCATTAGAAGTTTCAAATATACAAGATTCCCTCATTTTTTCAGTATTATAAATATTTTTTAAGGTCGCGCCACACACACTGGCTTACCTTCCGGTTTGGCCTGTACTGGCGGCCAAACAATGTCCAGGTTACGCCTGCATAGGCCTAACCGGAAGTCGGTGTGTGTGGCGCTGGCTTTATAGGGACTGCTCAACTTTGCTAGATACTCCTCGTCTTTAGGTATCCTCATTACTTTTCTAGGATTAGAATTGATAGGGTAGGTTTCATAAAGGGTGCTAAGCACGTGTCCAGCACTTGCCCAACTTAAGTTCGAGATCGCGGACGTAAGTCCGTTTCATAAAGCTTTCTCAAACTCGAACAATGGCCAGTCGAATATTCGTTTGTTTTCAACCGATAACCGCCGCAAGCGGCGACCGTTCGTCTGATGGCCATTGTTCGAGTTTGAGAAAGCTTTATGAAACGGATTTAAGTCCGCGATCTCGAACTTAAGTTGAGCACGTGCTTAGCACCCTTTATGAAACCCCACCTTAGGGTGGAAAATAATCGAAATTGTAGGTGTGCTTAGGTCGTTTTGTGCTACCTTCTTTCTTTCCTTGAGTCCTTTATCCATCTCATCTTCAAAAGTTTGATAGCACGCGGACGGAAGGAATTGCTGTAAGGAGGTAGCACAATAACCCCGTATATTTTGTCGATCCATACACCTGTAATGTAGAACCTTTGACAAAATAAATGGTTTTTCAGAAAATTCATTAAAATAACGTAATCTGTATTTATTTATACATTTTTTATTATTTTGCAAAAAAAATCCCATTAACCATTCCTTAAGGATAGACTTCCATGTATAGGTAATGTGATGTAGTTAAGCGATTTTAGCTCATATCTGTCAAGAACATGTGATTTAAAATGGCTCTATTAGAAATAACTTTGATCTTACACATCAATTATAATTCTTTTCAGTGCTTTACAGAAAGGAAAACTTTGTAATTAAAAACAATTTTTACATACGTTATCGAAAACATCATTTTGAGCTAATTTAAATCAACTAGTCTGTCCGTCTGTAAACATGGCTACTCTTAACGGTTTGAGATAGTTAATTTATTTTTTTAAAAAAGAACAGCTTTAATCTGTGTGCACCATCTTTTTTTTTTAATTTTAACCCCGTTAATTAACTCTGAGAACTTTACAATATTTAATTTTAAGTAATGCAAACTTCATCAAGTTGTTTTTATAACGTTAAAAATTCTATTAGATACGTATAGTTTTTATAAAGTTGGAGTTTATTATAAGTAAACAAAATTAAGTTAGCGTAAATTTAATCAAACCTAAACTAGAAAACTTTTTCTTCATATAAATCTTTATCGAGAACGAAGATGTTTACATTTATTCGGTTAATAGAATTTAGGACATGTTTCGATAATCTGTAGAGACAGATTTTAGTACACGTTTCCAAAGGATACATCACTAGTTAATCCGTTTGTCAATATTTCCAGTATCTATATACTTCGTGAGTTCGAGAGGAGTTGTAATTTAGGTAAAGAGTCACGAAATTTGGATCTCGTCTTTTCTCGATTTTAAGGGCGACACAGAGTCAACAGTGGCAAAAGCACCAGACTTTTGAATACGTGACCGAGAAAGGTACTAACTCGGAAGGAACTCGTACAGTTAATGGGAGCCGAATGCGTAATACACGGTTGGTCATGGGAAAACTTTTTGAATTATACATGAGAACACCTCGTTTCCGTATAAAACGAACAATTTACTCCCAAAAAAATATCATTTCAGAAAATTAAAGAAATACCTTTCAAAAATTAATAAATATAACAAAATTTACATAAAGCCCTTAGTATTAAAAATTAAAATCCACGAATGTCCGGTTTAAAATTTTAATGCAACTAAAATTTTCGTAGAAATTGTTAAAGACTCAAATTGCTAATAATAAGACTGTAATCGCAAAGCTTCTTAATGAAAAGCTCAACTTAAAGTTTCAGCAAACCTGAAATTTATGCAAAACTTAATATTCAAATTAGATCTCCTTACTTTAACAACAAATTTTCAAAATTTCATTACCTCCGAATACATTTAAATTTAAACTAGAAAGAAATTATGCGTCATACAAGATAGAAAAATTGCCTAAAAAATATAAAAATTTATTTAAGTGCAACAAAATGAGAGCTCTTTTATAATAATTTCGCTATCCTATTAATTTACTTGTAGAGGTGAAGGAAATTATTCTGTTCGTGTTACTTTTCTGTCACTATCAGACTCGGCTGGCGCCTCACCCAGCAGTTACCATTATCGGTCAGAAACGAATAATATGTAGGAAATAGTTTTGTGGTCGCGCTAAAAGATGATTTTAAACGACTTGGTTTTGACTCAGCCATGAAACTCCTACCGTAGCAATAATTATGTTGCTTTTTTGCCATTTTGCCACTCGGCTGGCTCCTCGTCCAGCAGTTGACATTATCGTTTAGAAACAAATTACTTGTAAGGTGAAGGAAAGTACTGTGCTCGTGTTAAAAATAATTTTATACGACACTGCTTTGTCTCAGCCATGAAACGCTAATCGTAGTAATAATTCTCTTGCTTTTGTGCCATTCCCTGACTCGGCTGGCGCCTCGTCTAACAATTACCATTATCGTTCAGAAATAAATTAGTTTTAGGGTGTAGGAAAGTATTGTAAAGTCACTAAAAATTGATTTTAAACGACACGGTTGTGCCTCGGCCATGAAACTCTAACCTTAAGCAGTAATGCTGTTCTCATACTCGGCTCGCGCCTCGTCCAGCAGTTGCCATTATCTATCAGAAATGAATTACTTGTAAAATGTAAAAAAGTTTTGTGGTCGCGCTAAAAGATGATTTTAAACGACTTGGTTTTGGCTCAGCCATGAAACTCCTACCGTAGCAATAATTATGTTGCTTTTTGCCATTCTGCAACTCGGCTGGCTCCTCGTCCATCAGTTGACATTATCCTTTAGAAACAAATTACTTGTAAGGTGAAGGAAAGTACTGTGCTCGTGTTAAAAATAATTTTATACGACACTGCTTTGTCTCAGCCATGAAACGCTAATCGTAGTAATAATTCTCTTGCTTTTGTGCCATTCCCTGACTCGGCTGGCGCCTCGTCTAACAATTACCATTATCGTTCAGAAATAAATTAGTTTTAAGGTGTAGGAAAGTATTGTAAAGTCACTAAAAATTGATTTTAAACGACACGGTTGTGCCTCGGCCATGAAACTCTAACCTTAAGCAGTAATGCTGTTCTCATACTCGGCTCGCGCCTCGTCCAGCAGTTGCCATTATCTATCAGAAATGAATTACTTGTAAAATGTAAAAAAGTTTTGTGGTCGCGCTAAAAGATGATTTTAAACGACTTGGTTTTGACTCAGCCATGAAACTCCTACCGTAGCAATAATTATGTTGCTTTTTTGCCATTTTGCCACTCGGCTGGCTCCTCGTCCAGCAGTTGACATTATCGTTTAGAAACAAATTACTTGTAAGGTGAAGGAAAGTACTGTGGTCGTACTAAAAAATAATTTTATACGACACTGCTTTGTCTCAACCATGAAACGCTAATCGTAGTAATAATTCTGTTACTTTTGTGCCCTTCTCTGACTCGGCTGCCGCCTCGTCTAACAATTACCATTATCGTTCAGAAATAAATTACTTGTAAGGTGTAGAAAATAGTTTTGTGGTCGCGCTAAAGGACGATTTTAAACGACATAGTTTTGTTTCAGCTATAAAACGCTAACCTAAGCAGTAATGCTGTTCTCAGACTCGGCTAGCGCCTCGTCCAGCAGTTGTCATTATCGTTCAGAAATGAATTACTTGTAAAATGTAAAAAAGTTTTGTGGTCGCGCCAAAAGATGATTTTAAACGACTTGGTTTTGTCTCAGCCATGAAACGCTAACCGCAGCAGTACTGCTTTTTTACTTTTTTGCCATTCCATTCGAATTCCGCTGACGCCTCGTCAAGCAGTTGCCATTATCATTAAGAAACAAATTACTTGTAAGGTGAAGGAAAGTACTGTTGTCGTGCTAAAAATTAATTTTAGACGACACCGTTTTGTCTCAGACATGAAACGCTAACTGTAGCAATAATGCTGTTACTTTAATTCTATTCTCAGACTCGGCTGGTGCCTCGTCTAGCAGTAGCCATTATCGTTCAGAAATGAATTACTTGTAAAGTGAAGAAAATAGTTTGGTGTAGCGCTAAAAGATGATTTTAAACGACTTGGTTTTAGCTCAGCCATGAAACTCCTACCGTAGCAATGATTATGTTGTTTTCTTGGCATTCTGGGACTCGGCTGGGTGGTAAGGTGAATGAAAGTACTGTGGTCGTGCTAATAAATAATTTTATACGACACTGCTTTGTCTCAGCCATGAAACGCTAATTGTAGCAATAATTCTGATGCTTTCGTGCCATTCTCGAACTCGGCTGGCGCTTCGTCCAGCACTTGACATTAACGTTCAGAATTCAGAAATGAATTACTTGTGAGGTGAAGGAAAGTACTGCGGTCATGCTTAAAATTAATCTTAAACGACACGGTTGCGTCTCAGCCATAAAACGCTAATCGTAACAGTAATGCTGTTGCTTTTGTGCCATTCTCTAACTCGGCTGGTGCCTCACCCAGCAGTTGCCTTTATCGTTCAGAAATGAATTACTAGTAAGGTGTAGGAAAATATTAATTGTGGTCAGTTAAAAATTAATTTTAAACGACACAGTTGTGTCTCAACCATGAAACGCTAACCGTAGCAGTAATGCTGTCGCTTTTCTGCTATTCTCAGACTCGGCTAGCGCCTCGTCCGGCAATTTCCACTATCGTCCACAAATGTATGACTTTTCTGGCTAGTTGAAATAAATGGTTAAATTCTTTCTTGGAATTATAATTTAGTTTGCAATTTATTATTTTGAATCGACTTTCAGGGGAGGGAGGTACATAGTTTAAAAGTAGACTTAATAAAGTTTGACTGATTCGGGTAGTATCTCCTTTATTTTTTTAACTCGAACCCTGTCCTCGTAAATAAAAAAGTAAAACTGGGATTTTAGTAATAAAATCACTCACACTCTTCATTTGGGCTTTTTGGGCAACTTTCTCGTTAAAAGTTCTTTTTAGTTTAAGTTAAAAGTCGAATGTAAATAATGTGGTTTCGAAAACGTAATTTTTTATCCAAGTAATGTTTCAAGTTGAAAAGTTGAAATATGCTACAAAATTAATCAAAAAGAAAAAAATTTCTAAAAGTCAAATCGAGGCTTGATGTCGGAAAATTGGTTGATACGAATGACAAGTCTTTTAAAAGGAAAATTAACATAATGTTACATTCAAAAAAAAATATGTGATGAAATACACTTGCTGTCAATTTTGAAAATTTAATTTTGTTCTAAACAACGTTCAAACGATGACGTTTGTTGAAAGTACCATATTATTTGTCTTCATTGTTTAACGGTATGTGAATTATTGCGTTATTCACTGTACCACCCTCTTTAGCGGAATTTAACTAAGAAACTTCACTAAATTAAATCTTTGAAGTTCATATTGCCCAAGATCAAAATTCAAAGACGGAATTTATCCAAATTGAGTTACTGTTCGTATTCCAAATCGAACATTTTAATGTTAATAGCACGTGTTTCATATTTCATTTGTCGTTTTTGATGCTGCAGTAAACATTTTCGGAAAACTTTTATATGCCTATCAGTCAGTTTCACAAAATTTTATGTGCTTTATAAAACCAACTTATTTATTACTGTAAGCGAAGTTTGAATTTATATTAAAACAATTCGCAAATGGAAACCATTTTTATGTTCAACGCTTAAAGCAAAATTAAACTTTTTTTGTAATTAAAAGTCTATCGGTTAAATCAGAAGTTAGAAAAACAATTCAACAAAATTTTTAAACAGTTAGCACCAATTTTCCCCAATTTCGTCCTTAAATGTTTACTTTCTCCAAAATAGTGTAAATTACAACAATTGCATCGTAAGCTTTAACGGTGGTATAAGGACTAACGTTAAGAGGAGGGTAACACATTTTTGTAATCTGTTATTGCTAATGTAAATTACCAACTCAAATGTTTAGAAAATCGACCTTCGTAAGTCTAAAATCCCTTATTTCGACCACACAAATTATAATTTCAATCTTTATTGCACCCTTCTCAAACTCTAATCGCCTGTTTAGACATATTGCCAACTCAAAGGAGCAACACTCATAAATACGATTATGCAAAATGATTGACCAGTAATATTGATCTAGGTAGGCTTTTAACTAATTAAAACTATATGGCTACTTGAGTTCTTAACACGACGTGTGAACAAGTCATAAGAGTTTCAAGTGTTGAATATTTTTTTCTAATTTTATCGTTCGAATCGAGTCGTTTATTTGGAATTGAAACTTGAGAAGTCGTTCGAAGCTTTGAGAACGGTATAAAAAATAATTCTACCCTTTTCAAATTCCATTATTATTGACATAAAAAGTTTAAAATTAGGGAAAATCTGTCACGGAAATTCTTGTTCAAAATGTTTACAATTAAACCTTCAATAATAGTATTTACCGATGATCAGGTTTAGCCCATAATGGCGGGGCCACACATACAGGCTTGCCTTCCGGATTGCCCTGTGTAGGCCGCCTGCAGAGGCCAAACCTGAGCGTGTGAACATCATTCAGGTAGCCTGTACTGTACAGTCACAGGCCAAACCGGAGCGTCTGGACAGCGTTCAGGCATATTTTGTCTGAAGCCTGCGCCACACACACAAACTTGCCTTCAGGTTTGGCCATGCAGGCCAAACCAGAGCGCCTGGATATCGTTCAGTCTCCAGTTATTGTCCAGGTCGGCTTGCACAGGCCAAACCGGAAGGTAAGCCTGTGTATGCGGCGCGGCCGCATCTAGCTTGATTCCAGAATAGGAATCGGATTCTCTTTTGCCTGCGAAGCGTTTGTTCGCCCAGTAAAACTCTCTACTAACGTACAATCAGCCGACCTATCATGGCCTGGTGGCCTACCATGGCCTGCCAGCTATTAAATGGTTGATTTACCAGACTGACGTTAATATAAGAGTTCCCTCGTGCCTATCATGAGATAGGCACCTGAATAAATTGGATATGGGGTTTAATAGTCCAAGTCTTAATATAAAGGTGCCATCTTATTTTTTTTACTAAACTAACTGCAGTTTCATATCATTTAAATCAGTTGCCTAACTCCATACTTACTGAAATTACTCAAACAATGTCCCATTGTCAAGTGGCTGGGCGCTTTAGATCCTTACTTCATCAAATATTTTCTGTGTTCACAAAAGTACCGTGCTTTAAAAAAAAAAAAATAAGTTATACGCAAATGAAGTGAACCATCCGGTATAATCGTTCGTTTCTAAATTATAGCAAAGTTTTCTACCTGTAATATGGTGGTTATTTATTATTCATGTACCTATTAAAGCACGTCTTCACTTAACCCTTAAAACTTTATATGTAAATTATTTAAATTAACTACCCAACAAGAGTTTATACGAGTATTCTTAAGAAATTTTTATTTTTAATGAATCATAAATTTATGATTTTTACCGAAGTATAATTAAAATTAAAGATACTTTCATTAGTAAACACATTCAATAAAAATTAATTAAGAGCTAATAAAGTAGAAGCTTTTAGACCTCGGAGGTTCTCCACTTACAAAAATTATTTTTGTATAAAATGTTTCCCCGTTACACAGGAACAGGAGATGGTCTAACGAAGTGTATTCCAGTTATTATAAACATAAAAAAATATTCGTAACCGAAGATGTAAGGTAAAATTATGTTTTTTCTCGCGGAATACTTGGTATATTATAGTACCTTTTAGTTGATTTTGCTAAAATAATTAAAAATATACCATGAGTTCATTAATGTTTGGTCCGGGTTCTTATGCAACCCAATGTACGCATATACGTATTTAACCAAAATTAATTAATTAATTAATTAATTAATTAATTAACCAAAATTTCTGTAATACAGGTTTATGCTGGCTAGCGGTAGCGATAAGTTCGCGCAGATTTGGCCACGCCTATTTAATAATTTAAATACGTTTACTACTGAGTTAGTGGGATTAAATACAAACTTAGTGCTCTGCGCATCCCCACCGCTCGCCAGCATAAATCTGTCTTGCAATATATAGTATACAGTATGTTGTAATTTCACTTAAACTGTGAAACTAAAAAAACTAAAAAAAGTTCACTAATCTTACACGGACCAAACATTAATAAACGGACGGTATAAAACATAAATACGACCCTAAAATAAAAAAAACGTAAGAAAATATAAGCTCTTTGCTCTTTTTTTTTATAAAACACGATGTGTAAATTAAACCAGAGCGCGAGTAACCCCCTACTCGTTTATTGGCTCACCCTGTATACAAAACAATCACTTTTGTTTAGCTTTAATAAGTTTTTGTTTTCAATTTCGTTATTTTTATTATACAAAAAAAAATCTTTTCACGCAGAATTGTCTTCTAAGAAATTAAATTATACTCGAGAATCAAATTAAATTCGTTTGAAAAACTCAACACCAATACTAAACGATAGAAATAAAATTTTTCAATTTATGTTTTATTTAGAGTTCCTAATTTCACTTTTATTATACAGAGTGTTTAGAAAATAATTTCGTACTTTAGTAATTTCTAAAAATTGGAGCTGGAGCGAGTAGCTCAGTGGAACTAGTTTAGTGTTTGACCGTTCTCCAAGCCCAAAATTGTAGATAGTGACTCATTCCTAATATGAGTTCACAAGCTTTAGCTAACTACAGAGAGGCTTCTATTGGCCGCTTTAATAGCATAACGTACTTTACTATAATTTGAACAAATCCTGGTAGTAGAAGTGGATCCGAATACGAACGATTGTTCACAATGTTGTACCGAAAAATATCGATGTAATCTACTCTTAATTTGATCACTGAAACAACTTTCTAAATTTGTGGTAATTTGGTATAGTAATTTCTGTAAAAACTTCCAAAGACAATCTTTGATGATTTTGCTTAGTTAGAACTGTTGCAGTTCCTATTAGACACGTGGGAGAACGTTTCTATTTTTAATGGCTTTTACATACCCTAGGTCGTGATCGCGATAGCGGCCGCGGCTACGATAACATAATACTACAGTCTTATATGCCTGTTTAGACGAGAACGATCTGGCGTTCATTAGAGTGAGAGATAGATCGCTTCATCGCGGTCGCGGCCGCTACCACGCTTGGCCGCGTAATCGTATTGGTCTGTGATAGCCTTAACCCTAACATTAATCTTATAAGACCTTCCATAAAAATAAATCTCCTTCTTTTACTCTTGTGAGTCGAATGACGTCATCCTTGTTCATTTTTTGCTTCTATAGCTCCAGTTTTCAGCTTCTTTTCGTTATTACATCGGCTCATCTACTTAGTTGACGTTCTGCGTTTTCCCCCGATTTTCCCCGGACCCTGCTCTGCTCTATCAAATGTTTCCAACGATGTGGCCGAAGAATTTTAGAAAAGAAAACTGCCCCATGTTAGGAATGACATTTTTTTGTTTTGGCTAGATTTCATTTAATTCAGAATTGTTGTTCTTGCCGTTTCGAGTGTTCTCAAGATCACACCTCAAACACGTCGGCCTGTAAGTTTAGTAACCAACGTCTCAGAGGCGTAGAAAAAAACAGAAAAAATCAGGTGTTTACCAGTCCTATTCTGATTCATCATTAGCTCTGTTAGGTGGGCCATTGCAGACAGTATCACTTTAATCCGTTATCGAATTTCTGTTTCGCAGCTACACAATCCACCACTTCGCAATCGCCAATCGGAGCAGGTTTTTCCATTCTTTATTTCCTAAGATCATCACTTTGGTTTTGGCTGAATTGGTTTTTAGTTCATAATTTTGACTAACATCTTTTAAGATGTTTAGTACTGTCAATAGTTTGTTCATAGTATAAGTATACATAGTATGCCATTCCGGTATACGAAAATGGAACTTCCGCGCATGACGTCATGAAGGATCAGCTCGGACGTATGCAGGCACGAAAAAGTCGCGTTGATTGCAGTGTTAGGGTGTGCGCAAATTAGAAGTTTCGACCATAGAGTTTACATAGAGTGGTTTGAAATTTTAGCTAGAATCATATGTCCCTACAAGGGTGCAATATGCTCTATGCTCTCAGCTTTGAATTTGAATACCCCAGAACGCTGTGGTCTATGCTATGCTCTAGACTCTATGCTCGAATCTTTTAATTTGCGCACACCCTTACGTGCAAGTACGGTAGAAGTCGCGCTCGTCGCGTCATGTTGGCCCCTCCTGACGTCTCTAGACATCACAAACCCTGCGCAATGGCTTACTATGTATACTTATACTATGAATTTGTCTTCATTGGGGGCTACGTGTAAAGTTTTATCTAGAAAATGGAAGTTGGAGATTTCTCTTTAATTCATCCTTCCCAATTTATTGGCAATAGTCTCACCCCTCCCCTATCGAGCATGAAATGTAAATATCTGTTTCCAAGACCTTAAAACTATAGCAAAACTTTTATTATTGGAAACAAGTTATGGATTAGAAAGTGTATTTCGAAAATGACAGTTTTAGTAGAGAAACGTTTTCTTTAAACTCCCAAAGCCGCTTCTAGCAGTTTCTCCCACACGTAAATTGACTCTTTTTAAAACTTCAAAGTTTATAAATTTTATTATTACTTACGGCTATAAATTTCCAAGTTGCAATAATCAAAGCAAAGTAGTAAAACTAAATGAGAAATGTCACATAGAACATTAAATGCGCAAACAAGGAAAGTACATAAAATTATTAATTAAGCACAGTAAATTTACAGTAAAGCCGAAGATGATTATTTAGCTAAATTAATTCCCATTAAATTTGATTAAAAACATATTGCAATCGATTGTACTAAGGAGTTAATTTTTTTTCTTAAATTAAAGTGATACAATGAGAAAAGATAAGACACAATTTGACGTCTTTTCTTTTTTAAACTAAACGCCGTAGGATGTCGTCAATTGCTCTTCGCAATTCAAAAGGGTAATCTTTCAAACCGATTGCCACTTATTTACACCGAACTTGTGCTGCTGAATTTCTCAATAGCTTTATTATTTCGTTTTGCTACCCCTCATAAAAGTCAAAGTAACGCCCAATACTAGAAACTGTTTTTCAAGCTTTAGAGGTTTCTAAAGTTAAGAAAAGGATCAAGAGTATATAGGAATTTTATATTTTGGGGAAAATAATAAACTTTATTAGATTTTTTTGTGCGCTTCGGTGTTAAGGTAAATCAATTTTGTTTTAAGAGCGACTTGCTTTTGACTGATAACCAAACAGCAGGGTTTTGAAAGTGTCGAAAATGAGTACCCTCTTAACATAATTAATTTTCGAGTTTTTAAAAGAAAATATTTCACAAACGACTCTAAAAGCGTGAGCTTTGCTAGGTAATATTTTTTGTCAGACTCTTCACGGATGACTTATTTCAACCCTTTTGTGTTAACGAAGTGTGAAGGAACAATCAAAACACATACTTTTTTTTCCAAACTTCGTGAATACATTACGTTATGTTAAGTTTAACACTTGATATCATACTTAATCCGGCGTGGCTTTTAGCTAGAGATTTTAACATTCAAATCTTACAATTGCCATTTTGCTTTCTCGTTTTGAGCACTAGAGAAAATAAAATAAGAGTAACAGGAAATAAAGTAAATTTCAAAAGGTTTCAAACGTATCAGTTTGAAGACTTTTTACAAAAAGGCAAAGTAGCTACCACTCCATTAAATTGGATTTTTATTATTTGCCTATCTGGTCGTTGGTCGTCTGTCCGGTCTAGTAGTCTGTTTGTCTCGTTATTTACCGACAGTAGGCTGTCAGTGTATTTAGTAGAATGTCTGACTTGTATACTTGACACAACATGTTTTGGTAAGCGGTAGCCTGTCTGTCTATCGGCCTGCTTACTTAGATATCTAGAATTTCTACTACTTGTCTCTTTGCGAGCCTGGGCTGGTATCCTGTAATTATTAACGTATTTCTACGCTACGCAAAACTATTTACTCCCTACCCCTCTCCTACAAACTTTTAGAAATATATAGGAGAAGGGTAATGAGTATGTATCTTAGCGTACAGCTACGCTACGCTAATAGTTACAGAATCACAGCCATGGCTAGCTGTCATTTACATGTACGCCTGTCTTTATACCTGACATCATGTCTATCTATCTGTCATATCTAAGTCTCTGCTTGTATGTTGATTATTAAAATGTTTAAGGGTGCCCCAAGTTTTGGCCTGCACGGGTGCACAGGCGCAACCCATAGTCAATACATTTGCCTGGATTGCTAAAGCTCTCTACTTACGTACATTCCTCCAGCCGGCCATGGCCGGCAGTTGGATAACGGCCTGCGACACAATACACATGTTAACTTTTGGTGACTAGTAAATGACGGCCTGCCTATGGACTGTACGCGAGTAGCGAGCTTTAAAATTCAGCATCCTGTAGAACAGTCAACACATCAAAAGAGAACCACTAGTTAATATTAAGTACTTCACCTCATTCAGTCTCGTTTATTAAAGGCGGAGACACATACACAAGCTTTTCCTCCGGCTGGCTTGAACAGTTTTGGCATGCACAGGTGCACAGGTCCAATCTACAGTCAATACATTTATTTGGATTGTTAAAGCTCTCTACTTACATACATTCCGCCAGCCCGTCATGGCCGGCAGTACGATAACGGCCTGCTAAACACGTTAAATTTTGTGTGACTAATAAAAGACGCCTTAACTGTCGTTGTAGTTCAAGTGTGGTGATAAATGGCAGGCCGGCTATGGGCCGGCCGGTAGACTATACATGAGTGGTGAGTTTTAAAATTGAGCATCCTGTAGAACAGACAACACAACCACTAGTTGACATTTTAAGTGTTTCACCTCATTCAGTCTCGTTTATTGAAGGCGGAGACACATACACAAGCTTTTCCTCCGGCTGGCTTGCACAGTTTTGGCCTGCACAGTGTTACAGGCTCAATACATTTGTCTGGTTTTCTTAAGCTCTCTACTTACGTTGTACAGTCCGCTAGCCGGCCATGGCCGGTAGTACGTTAACGGCCTACGAAACATTACACACGTTAATTTTTGGTGACTGGTAAAAGACTGCCTAAACTGTCGTTGTAGTGATAAATGGCAGGCTGGCTATAGCCAGCCGGTGGATTGTACGTAAGTAGCGAGCTTTAAAATTGAGCATTCTGTAGAATAGACAACGTATCAAAAGACAAACAATAGTTGACATTTTAAGTACTTCACCTGATTTGGTCTCGTCTATTTGGCCTGCACAGGCCAAAACTGCGCAAGCCAGCCGGAGTAATAGCTTGTGTATGTATCTCCACCTTAACACTAACCTTAACACGATTTTTCACTTTATAGATCACAGAGATTATAAACAATATTTTATTTTGCTTACGCTCTCTATTCACGTTAAGTTCGCCAGCCGACCATGGTTGGTTGTACAATAACGGCCTGCGTAACCCTACACGTTGATAATTGGTGACTGGTGAAAGACGGCCGGCTCTAAAACGTAGTTGTAGTTCAAGAGTAGTAATAAAGGGAAAGTGGGCCATGACCGGCTGGTGAACTATCTGTGAGTAGAGAGCTTTTAAATGGAACATCCTGTAGAACAGACAACACATCAAGAGACCACCAGTAGTTGACATTTCAAGTACATTACTTCATTCAGTCTCGCCTTTTAAAGCTGGAGTAAATTCCTGTGTTTGTGTCTCCGTCTTAACGCTTCACGATTTTTCACTTTAAAGATCAAAGAGATTATAAACTATATTTTATTTTTAATTTATTTAAACAAATACTTAAAAAATTTCCCTCCCTAGTAATTGACGCCTCCAACCCTGCCTACACCTAATTTCCATTTTTCGTTTTAATCTCAAGCTAAAAGCCTAGGAAATTTTGGGTGGTCATCTATCATTTTCCAGTTGTTTGGGCTTGTCTACCAAACATAACAACTTTAATTTATTGGAAACATTTGAAAATCGGTTATAACAAAAATCAAATTGCGTGGTAAAAATTGACAACTTATAAAAAATAGTTATATTATTTCTATAGCAATTTTCTTTTCGATTATGTGTTATTATGTGATCAACATAAAAAGAAGCGATTCGGGAAAACTATGCAAATGCGTTACAATTTTCAAATAAATAAATCATGAGGCAGCTTCTCTCTTGGTGTTAAAGATGTGTCTTAAGAGCCGAACAATCGATAAAATTGGAGAAAAGTTTCGAAAATGAAATAAAATTTAAAAAACCACAATATTGATAAGCGTGTAAAGTAACAGGTAACAAGACAGGTGTGCTCTTTTTTAAAACCTTTTTAAAACTTTTAATCTCACGTCACTACACTGTGGAAATGACATAGGTAAGCTTCCTAAGTTACTTTTTGTATAAAAAGCCGCAAAATCTACGCTTATAGCAAACGTAATACTACTTACATTCAAAACATAAATTTCTCTCTCGAGTCAAGTTAGGCGAACTTGTTGAAAGAAGTTTGATTAAATGAGGACACCCAATTTTGGATAACTTTATCTTTAATCTCTCCAAAAAATTCTTTTGATATGAAGAAGATATCAAGTTCATGTTCTTGTGACAACTCAACCGTTAGCTCCTTCAAAGAAGTAGATATAGAGACCAGCGATGTCAAAAGCAGAAGATCCTACGCCAAACAGCAACTTTTAGGCTATAAAAGGGTTGTTCATGCAAATGCCGAGAATTTTGGTGCTGAAATTTAAGCAATAAAATTAGATACTTTATAAGTGTTACTAAGGCTTTAAGAACATGCCGGGGTTGAAAGTTTATGTTGGTAACGATTGCAATCACACGACCTTAATTTTAAAAAGCAATTAAGGGGCTAAAGTGGTACATAATTTCATGCTCTTTATTATATATTTTAGACCCTTAAATGTCTCGCTTTGTGAACAACAAAATTTGAAACTTTTTTCCTATTTTTTCTCAATTTCAATATTGCGATGCATTATAGTAAACGTGGTTGTGGTTAAGCTATCAGATTTTCGTGAAATAACAGGATGTTGGACGAATCTGTTGAAAAAAAAATTGAGCAAAAATGTGCTACGAGAGCTATATTACGAAATCCTAACTCACACCCTAAAAAAGTTCAAACGTTATATTATTGTGATCGACGCTTTAACATTTTCAGTTGACCAAAGCTTTTGTGAACAAATATCCACTACAATAATACGATATTAAACTAAGCCATTAAATTTAGCTTTGTAGCGAAATCTTTTTTACGATTTTTATTCCCAAGTTATAAAATTATCGAAATAAATCTTTCTTATAATACAATGTTGACTTTGTAAGGGTGTTAGAACGTATATTTATAGCAATCCTGAAAATCTTTTATTAAACGCTTTAATTGTAAAAAATAAAGGGAAGAGCGTGCTCTCAAGATGGGTCGATTTAAACGCGATATTGTCTTGATTGGGGGTGTTAGTTGTACGTGCTTAAAACTTTAATACTTAAAAATTGCTCTTTTATACACACAAAAAGATCTTAATTTTTCCACTTTTCATTTTCATCTCATACCGACCTTACCACAAAACCGTATTAACTACATTTAAAAAAATCCTTAACGATAAATAAATATTCCAATCACATTTTCGTTGCTTCATTAAAGACCTAACAAGAATAATTTAATGAAAAACTCCAAAGTGGCCATCACACAACTTTTTTGTGCGTATTAAAGCTAAATCATCAGTAGCTTTCAAATTATGGGCTTATACAGGGTGCTGACCGGACCTCTCTTTCGAAATTTTCTAATAGCGTTATAAAGCGTCTAAAATTAATGATGTCTATTGATTTAGATGTAGAATTTTATGCTCTAAAACTATCACTGAAAGATTTTTTTTCTAAAATTAATTGGGAAGCAGGAAATTAGCAAAGTATGATTTTACATGTTAAATCCAAATCACCGAGAAGTCCGGTCACCACCCGCTATGCAGACAGACACACATCCATACGTACAGAAAGATATACTTTTCTAGAGTCTGAGATAAGAGTTGAAAATTAAATTTTGGTAGCAATTTTCCAAAATGACGGGTGTAACAGATCTTTACATTTAGGGAACTTTTAGTATGTTAGTTTTTGCTTTGCTGGGATTTTTTCGTTTGTTACAAAGAGATTGAAGTTTATAATTAACCCACTTTATATAAGTTGCCTACACAAATAAACAAAACTTAATACTTTTATTGAATTTTTAGATCAAAGAGAATAAGGTAGTGATTTTACGATTATCTTCATCTTACTTAAAAGTTTTTCGTAAGCCTTTTGCTAAGCGTTAAACAACTTTTATCTCATTGTAAGTAAAAGATAAACTTGCAAAGTAATTTAATTAAGCAAATTAATAATACAAAAAAAGGGTAGTTTTAGTATTTTACATTTGCTCGCAAATAGAGTAGATATAAAGGTGCATTTATGCCTTTAGGAAAAAGGGTGGAAGTTGAAAAAGTTTTTTACTTCGCTAAACTTTTATTCAAAAGACATGTGTTTATGTGCAAAACTTTTCTTGAATTAGCTCTTACATTATTTTCAAATTTGATATCGAGTCTGAACTTTAAATTGTAAATTATGGGGTGAAATTGTTTAAATTCGTAAAGTATTATGCAGGGGCGTATTTATGGAAATGTGGACGCTGCATCAGTCGCTTCTACAGATCGATAGTCAAGGGCAGGACCAAAATGTTTTTTTTTATGAAATTAGTTTCAATATCAAGTCAAAGTTGAAAGTTCTTCAGCAAGATCTTCTTATTGACCCAGGAAAGGGAAATTAAATACTCAACTCTGTCTCGTATTTGATCAGTGAACTTTTAATAGTTCAAATCAATGCCTATATCTATTATAGCTATACTAGATCATGAACCCTCGCTACGCGCGCTGCTTCTCTCTTGCCGTCTCTGTCTGTTAACGCCTCTTATATCTATGAATATCATCTGTCAATCTCATCTGTCGATCTCATATTATGTCATATTATCTCATGTGTCAATCGCTTCTGTCATTTAACTATCAATCTACTCTGTCATCTCACTTCATCTGTCAATCTTATCTATCATCTCATTTTACGTGTCAGTCTCCTCTGTCATCTAATCTGCTCTGCCTATCTAACTTAGTTTGTCAATCTCATCTGTCATCTCAATCAATCTGTCACTAATTCTATTTGTCAAACTCATCTGTGAGACGAGATGTCATATGGCTTGACTGATTTGATGACAGTTTTGATGACAGATCAAATAACATATGGGATTGCAGATGAAATGACACATGGGATGGCAGATGGGTTGACACATGGATTTACAGATGGGATGACAAATGACCCCCTGACATATGAAACTACATGGTATGACAGATCACTCCCCCCGTATGGTGACTCTAAAACAACGAACGATTTCTCTGAAAATTGACATTGACATAAAACATAAAATGTGTAGGGTTACAGAAAACCCCCTTCTGACATTGGCATATGGTAACTATGGTGACAGATTGACAGTTGACACATGGTAACAGACCACTCCCCATTTCTCTGCACTAATCCCTATCCGACTTCCCCCACTCCTCATTTCTCTATATCGTTTTTATATCTCTGTTTCTTTCGGACCTTACTGCGCATTTCCGATGATCCATATGTTTTTCATTCTGTTGATTTTAAAGTTTCCTTAACTTTCGGTTCTAGTGCTTAATGTGAGGGAGACGGGTTATAAGGCCCTTGATTAATTAATAAGTCTGGACTTACGAGACCTCAATGTGCTGCTAGACTGTGTGTTACAAAGTTAGCAGTGTTGTACCAAAATTTCTACTAATCTCTGGTGAAATTTCTTCTAAAAAAATTCACCAGAGGTCTTGAACCTCTTGCTCATCAGGTTCCAGGAAGACTATATCAAAAGCTGTCATTTTTTGGGATTACAGCTCGTTTCAAATCTGCTGGTCTGTCACCTAGTAAATTTTAAACAGTGCTACGGACGACCGGCGGGCTGTACGAGGTGAAGACACTTAGTTAACGTGCGTTACACATAGCCAGAGTCCAGAAAAGTGTGATTCATGCAATTTCCAGTTGTAAAGACCTGCGTAGATCCTCATGTCCTATAAATACTCCTAGTGTTCTATTTCTGAGAATCTTAAACTCCGCAGGTTGCCCTTAAGCAATTACGTTTGGCTAAATGCTCATGGCTCAGTGCCATGGTCTTCTTAGCGTTTCTACGTAGCTCTTAGAGACATACTAGAGAGGCCACAGATCGTATAAGTTTAGAGGCTGCTCATGCTTTTGCTAGGCGACTGAGATTTAATACTCTCATCTCTTCGGAAGCATATCAACATAACTTATCTGTATTTTTCTAGTTACTCTCTAGCCTCTTATTTAGAGAGACCCGTGCGAACTTAGACTTCAAGGTGTACAATCTTCGAGCTTTTAGGACATTCACATAATACTTTCAAGATAGTTGAGGATTCATATCTGCTGAATAATACTTAAATACGGTCCTGTTATTTATATCATGTAGAATTTCAAATTTGTCACGGTCACACCTTTCTATTCAATTTTATCAGCGTTCCGAAAAAGTGTAAAATGGAATTTCCTCTTGTTGTTTTTAAAATAATTTACAATGATTGATTTGATTTGTATGTTAATTTGATTAATTAGGTATTCGTTGAGGGGTTGAAATTTAATTTATCTATATTGTTTGTCTTGAAGTTGGTTGTACTGTGGAATTGGAACGGTTTGCCAAATATTTACTTTCATAGAATTATTTGTTGGATGCCTATGTAAACAACGATTCAGGAAGGATTTTTAATAATAATTGTGTCGGAATTGATAATAATTTATACCATTGACTTTCTTTAATTAATTTACCCCATCCAATTTTTTTTTTGTTTCGTAAACCTTAGTAAGACGATGAAGTGAAGTATTGTGAGTGACTCTGTGATCTTGTGAACGTTGAGTTCTGGAAGGGTACAATTTCAATTAACATTTCCACTTTGCGGTCAGCGAACAATTCAACTTGAAGCATCCGATCGTCACGCAGCGTTGAACTGTGATTTTGTGCACGCGTTCACCAATAAGCATGCAAGCTTGGAATTCTTTACAGCTATCACCACACCAACTATAGTCATATCCACCGCCTCCGTGTTCGCGGTCGCTCATGTTTGTGAGAGCCTTTATTCTACGCGATTAAGAGCGCATGAAGCACCTGATAATGTGTCCGCTGCACATTCTACAAATCGTGATCTCTGCTGATCACTTTAACCATCTGATCATCACCGCCACTGTGATCGCGTTTGTTTGCGTCCAGCTTAAAACGATGCTAATAAAAAAAATGTTTAAAAGTTTCCAATTACTGACCCTAGTCTATCGAAAAATTTCAATTTGCTCCTACGGAATTTAATTTTAAATTGTGGCTATTTACTACATTCATGTATTTTTCACCAGTATAAAAATATCTATTTAAAAACAATTTCTCTTGTTGCATTATTCAAATCATTTAACGTGTTTTAGAACACGTGTTGCGAATAAACCGGACACGTAGCTGCGTCTGCATACAGAAGTAGGAGCCCCCGTTTCTCTTAACATGTCCCTAATGCATTTGTCTCGAGTTAAAACCACCATTCAAACCTTACATTCGACTTGTTTGAAATTTAATATCTCTTTTATTGGGTAAAATTGTATCAAGATGAAGTGTACATTATTTTGTTTTTGTTTACTCTATTTTAATCAATACAAATAGTGCAACTTGCAACATGAATTTTCCATTTTAAGTTTGAAACTGTTGAAAAATAATTCTATTTTTGTTGTATAAGTTTGGGAATTTAAGTGTCGGTTAGGGATGGTTTTGTAAAAAGAGCGTTTTTAAAAGTCAGAAATATTTGAGGTTTTTTAATCTCGGGGCAACTTAAGGGAAAACTAATTTTTTTTACTAACAACACACTGTGGTACCATAACTTCCTAACATAATTATTTGTAAAGAGCATTTGGAGGCTTTCCCTTATCAGCTCTTTAAAACCCATATAAAATTTAACACCCTTTATCTAACCCTTTTGTGTTAATTATTACACACCTCTTTTAGGTTTAGTAACTTCATCCTATAATAAAACCACTAAAACCAAAAAATTAAACAATTTACGTTAATAAGAAACGATGCTTTACTCAAAATTGTTTTAATAAGGAGATGATTTACTAAATGATTCAATAAGAAAAGTTTGGATTTTTCTGAATTTAATTGCTTTCCTCCGACAAACGAAGCACGGCGAACTTTGTAATGTTGTTGAGAATTCATTTGGGAATTTTTATCGGGATTTTTCCCAATTTTCATTTTTAGTGGTGATAAAAATGTTTTCAAGCATGGATGAGTTGCTGCCTGTTTGTGTGTATAAACACCATGGGGTGGTTTTAGGATAGTGTTTGAGCAAAATATTCCAACTAATAGAGAGTGAAATTTTTATTCTTTAGGGGAACATCCTATTTGCTTTTTTAACTGACTTATTGCTACCTTGTGGTGCCATAATTGCTACCTTGTGGTGCCATAATGACTACCAACTGCTCTAGTTACGGAATGGAGCATTTATTCTCTATTCAATTCGTAGAACATAAAACATCCGGAAGGAGGATTAGCAACCGTTGCCTATAGGAGAAAATGCCACAGAAATGACATTTTAGAAGTCCATGGATCACTCATTCGTTTCTTCAAATTTAGATTATCATTGGCTGTCATGATATTTCCTTATAGTGGGAGTAAAAGCAACGGTTTCTGTTGGAAAATTGGGAGGAAATTGCCATATTTTAACGGTCAATGCAATCCATATTATTAGCTCCTAGACTTCTCCAAGGCTTTCGACAAGGTCTGGCACCAAGACCTACTCTACAAGATGATCACCGCTCGATATTCACTATCGATTACAAAGCTCATCGCCTCCTTCCTTTCCTGTCGATCATTCAGAGTCAAGATCGACGACGCCCTAGCAACCTCCAGACCTATCCTAGCCGGTGTCCCTCAAGGTGCCAAACTATCTCCGCACCTCTTCACCATCTTCACAAGTGATATGCCACTAACCGAAGCTTTATATTTTTGCAGATGACACCTGTTTCATGGCCAGCAACAGGGATCCACGTCTGGTAGGACACCGACTTCAAACAGCAGCCGACAGCTTGGAGCTCTTGTTCAAGAAATGACGAATCTCTGTCAATGCACAGAAGAGATTGTCTATTCATTTCTCCAAACGACCAAGTCTCCGTTGTCCGACGAACATCGTAATCTTTCGGTCAACCCATTCCTTTTAAAGAAGAAGCCAGATGTAGATGTAGGACTAACCATCGACAAGGAACGTACTGAAAACCACTTATCGAGGGAGCTATCGTCCGATCACCAGCTGCCTTTACACTACTATATCTGCTTTTTTCAGGTACAACACTGGACCTCCGGAACAAGCTGCTGGGGCTATGCCGCACCATCCAACCAGATGCAGACTTATCAAAACAAGATCTTCAGAACCATCGTCACCGCTCCATGGTTCATCCGCAACAGCAACCTTCAACGGGACCTACAGATCATCAGCAGCAAGGATTTCATCCTAGAAGCAACCTGCAAGTTCTACTAGACAACACTGGACCACGACAACCCTACCATTCGAGGACTATCGGAATACAACATCAACGAATCTAGGCTTCGGAAGAGACGCAAGTTGGTTCTTAACCGAGCCTAATAACCTCGTTACTGCCATCAAAACAGACTAACGATTATCGTCAGTGACTTCGATCACATTTCACAACACATTTAATCAACGTTTTTTCTTTTTCAGATCCGACTGATGAAGGAGGTACAGGACAGAGCTCAGGCACCGCAATAGTCAGTATGAAGATTCCTGATTCCTACATTACTAACTAAATGGCCCTTTCCTGTTAGAGTAGGAGGTGTTTCTTTATTCAACGATTCAATACTTCAGTTTAACAGCCATTTCTCGCAATTTGGATAGAACTGTAAAACATTTGACTTTCTTTAAAATAAAAAAGAAATCTATGATGTCACAGCTATGACTAATATCAACTATAATAACTTTTTTAATATTCGTCAGTTATTTTTGGGCCACTGTGTACTTATTTCTAAAAGAACTTTTTTATTAAATGTATCTACAAGTTAATTTGGTTTAAAGTATTTTATCGAAGAGGAAACCTTATAGGAGTATTGATTGAAGTTTCTTAACAAATTTGTCAGGCATTTATTTTAGATGGTCCCTATCCATCAAGCATTTTAACTTGACTATAAGGCCCTATAAAACTTATAAACAAGATTTTAACGAGCTTAACATTGACTTACAATGTCATATTAAATTTCTCATACACCTCTGTAATGTGAGAGTGGTTTGCTTTTAAGGGTAAAAGAGTTTGACGTTTTTGTAAATATCCCTAGAGAAATAAATTTTGACTAAATAATGATTTTATTGAAAATTTTAATTTTGCTAAAAATTGAATTAAATGTAACCCGTTGGTTTACGAAGAAGAGTTTGTTTACACTTTGATGCGATATATTAGAAAGTTTCAATTTCTTATGCCATTAGTTGTGGGAGTTGAAAGCGTCTAAAAAGCTATTAAGTTACTATGTAGTTTCGCGTGTACTCAAAGTGTTTTATTTGAATTAAGGGAATAGATGTCGCTAATTTCCTAATTTCAAACTTGTTCTTCCCACAAAAAATCCCGATAATTTTTTTTCAACAAATGCTCATTTCGAATTATATTTTTGTTACATTTATGAAATAATTACTTGTAATCTAATGTTCTAAGAGAGGTTCTAGTGTACTGCTATGAGTCTGGAACCAGAGTACGAAATATCACAAACGAATTCGCGTATGACACTAAAGGAGAGAGTGCAAAGAGACCCCACAAATCGCCTATCCGGTTTCAGGCGTGGGAAGACAACGATACTTCATCCTTTACAATAGTAAATACCAGAGGAACCGTGGAAGTCAACACAAAACAAGGCAGACAGGTAATTAAACTGTTGTCTCAGGAAGCACCTGCATACAATGGTTTATAGACGACAAAACAGCGAAACTTACGGTTTTCGCATGCTAACACTAACACGAAGGCGACTCAATATTTTTAAGAGTGAGATAACGTCCCACAACAGGACAAACTGATGATTTGTACACTGAATCTATTAAAAGGCTCTCTATTTCAAAAAAAAGTAACCAATCATGTATTGTAATGGGAGTCTGACCAAGAACCGCTATGCTGGGTCTATCAAATTAATTTGCGACATTAAAGTCCTATAGTATATTATGCTGGAAACGTTATTCAGGTCCGCTTGCACCACTTTCCCTTAAATCTAAAGGGCAGTTTGACATGAACTAACTATTTAGTAACTGTTAGTTACTAAGTTGGTTACTAAATGAACTCAAGGAGCAAAAACACGGGAATCTAAGCTTTAACGTCAAAGTCAAAATGGGATGATAAATTTTGACGTTGACGTTAAAGCTTAGATTCCCGTGTTTTTGCTCCTTGAGTTCATTTAGTAACCAACTTAGTAACTAACAGTTATTAAATAGTTAGTTCATGTCAAACTCCCCTAACTTGTAGTTAATGGCTGAATATAAATATCCATAGCAACGGAAAAACTGTTAAAAAACAAAAATTTAGGTTAAGGGAAAGTGGTGCAAACCCGAGGTCGATAAAACATTATATTATAATATAATGTTTTATCGACCTCGGTGCAAACCGACCTTAGAGTGAAAATATTTTTGTGCGCGTTCTTGAAGTAAATTAATTTTTATGACATGTTATTCTGGAGTAATGGGGTAAGCCGTTGTAAATAAAACTTAAAATTTTTACAATCGTCTAAATGTAACTTGAAACAAAAGCTACTTTATAGATATTACACTATCAATTTTCAGAAAATAAATTTCATTTCAAGACGACGTTTTTACACGAAGCTCATTTTGCTAGTACAAGCGAAAATTTCCCAACTTACCGAATTTTTTTTAAAAAAAGTGTTAGAGTAAAATATGATACGAAATTTAACCAATCAATCATTTTGAGTATTATATATCAGTAAAAATGTTGGAAAAATAAGCTCATCGTCGCGAGTTCTTTTATTTGACAATCGAGACCGAAAACAGAGGGCAAAAGCATCATTTCGCTTCTAGGTAATTCCAATTACAACCTAAATTACTTTTATAATTAAAAGAGGTGCATTAGGGACAAATTAACTTAATTTGAACTTGTCTTCATTTTAGTCTATTACTTCTTCTTCTCCAGTTAAATGAAAACCTAATCGCTATACAGGGTGGTTGGTTTTTTACTGTACAGCTAATATCTGCTGAAACATTAAAGATACAAAAAAAAGTTAAATTAGAAACTTGTCAAACAACACCTCATCTACAAAATAGCGCAAACATGGCCTACATGTTTTCCGAAAAAATATGTAATTTTGGTTTTTTAAATAGAACTCCCTGTATATTTTTACAGAAGCGAGTTCTAAATCAATTTCTCTTTACAACGGTATATTACAAGTACCATTTTGCTTTCTAATTATTAAATAATAATAATAAAATTCTAATAATTAAAGAGGCGTGGCCAAATCTGCGCGAACTTATCCCTACCGCTCAGGATATCAGGGATCTGTGTTGCAGTACTTGGCTAACTAAATAAGCAACTAAAAGCTTATCCAATACAGAAAATAACTTGACGAAGGTCTTCCCACTACGTTTTAATTAGTCATCTCATCAGTGTCTTAGTTGGCGTTATTTCATCAAAAGCTGGCTTAGAACAACCTCTCTCATCCCTTTAGTCTTAAATGCATCCTAATCTTTGAAGGAACCCAATGGTACTGGTGGGTGCAGTGTGGCTGGTACTCATCATAATAGGCCAGTGCGTTCCCTTAGCATGAATTATGTTCGATTTTTTAATCCTCATCAGCACATTGCATCTTCTGCCTACTAGAGCTGACAGCACCTCCTGTTCTGTATAAACGCTTATTTAATGGACAGTGTCCACTGTGGTCTGCCGATTCCTTGGAAAGGGGCAGCCAGATATTTAGGACTAGCCATCGACAAGGGACTCACCTGGAAAGCACACATCGAGGGAGGTATCGTCCGAGCACGAGCTGCCTTTACACTACTATATCCACTTTTTTCAGGTACAACAGTAGACCTCCGGAACAAGCTGCTCCTCTACAAGACCGTCATGCGACGCATCATGACGTGCGCCGCACCAGCCTGGCGCTACGCCGCACCATCAAACATCAAGATGATGCAGACCATACAAAACAAGATGTTGAGGACCATTGTCGACGCTCCATGGTTCATCCGCAACAGTAACCTTCAACGGGACCTACAGATGATCAGTATCCATGATTTCATCCGAGAAGCAGCCTGCAAGTTCCACGAGACAACCCTCTACCATCCGAGGACTATGGGAATACAACATCAACGAGTCTAGGCTTCGGAAGACACCGAAGTTTGTTCTTGACCGAGCCTAATAATCTCGTTACCCCCACCAAAACAGACTAACGTTTATCGTCGGTGACTTCGGTCACACTTCACATCACAACACATTTAATCAACGTTTTTTTCTTTTTCAGATCCAACCGATGAAGGAGGCTCACTCCCCCAAATAGCCAGTTTCAAGATTCCAGATTCCAGTGGCCACTGTATCAGCTACTGCCATACCACTCCCATTTTAAGTTACATATGGACGACTTACGAACCACCCTATATTAAATAAAAAAATACAAGAACGGAATCTTCAATTCAATTGTAGACAGGTAAATAATGAAGCAGTTTTGGTTTTGCTCTCAAAACATATAAGTGGTTAATGTTTTTTATTGTTTTGTTCATTTATCTTAATTTGTGTCAATTTTGCACTTATTTTTCATTTAACGAAATTAATTTTTCTTTTGTTTTTTTTTTATTCGAATAAACGAGAGGAGATTCCGTTTTCAATTTGTATCATGTTTCGTATAAAAGTCGACCGCGATTAATGAAATTGTAATTGCTCATTTAGAAAATTAAACTGTCCATCACTGCGTGAATTTCCAAAACGGGGCTCTTTTTCTCGTTATTTTTCAAATACATATTAATTAATTAGACCTCTCTAAAATTTGCGCTTGCGTATAAATGTTGTTTTTTCCAATCTTCTTTATAGAAAATATTTTTTGACGTTATCAATGAAAAGAAAACATATAAATTGAAATCTCATAAATTAATTGGAAAGTGCTGAAAATTTCGGTACTTCGTATCGTCTTAACATGCTCGGATTTTCTTTTTAGATTAATTTTTTTATGTGGGTAGGTAAAAATTATAAAGATGTAGTTTTTCAATAAATCAAAGGAGATTAACTTTGTTCACAACGTATAGCACAACGAGGGCATTCTTTGGCAAAATTAAATTTTTCAAACATATTTTTTCAGTAAAAAAATGTTTTTTCATATACCTCAATGATAGAAATTCACCAAATTTATTTCTTCCTATTCTACTACGATACATCGTTATGTAGCTTTAAAGATTTATCCGTTCCGAATTTTTTAATAACTTTCGATCCGAGTTTTTCTTCGCTCGTGCGCCTAAACGCCCTAAACGTTAAAATCCTCATTAAGTTAAACTTCCAATCACGTAAATAATTAAATAAAATCAAACTTTTTTTTCCTAAACTGTCTATTATTGATGAAATACAAATTCTTACAACTTCTTCTCACGTACCAAAGTTGTGAAAGTATAGTTGACTTGAGATGTTTTGAGTGCTTAGTAAATATAAAGTGAGCAAACAATTGGAAAAATGAAGGTTTATAAAATAAAACGCCGCGAATAAATATTGAGAAAATCCTTTAACAATTTTCCTATTTAACAACATTAATTTTGAATTTGCTTTCACGTTTTCAATTTAAAATTATTTTACTTTAAAACCCTTTAGTATTGTGTTGTTATTAGACAACTACAGCCAAGGATGTTTCCACTAGTAGTAGGGGTAAAACATGTATTAAGCCTTTTGGGAATTAAATATATGGCTGAAAGGGCTGAGTCGGGTTGAGTTGAGGACTCGAGTTGTTCTAACAAGGACAAACTTGTACTTTGCCTATCACAAATCATAGCACGACTTTACCCTCCCCACAATAAAATCGTCTTGTCTACAACTTAATTATCTTTTATGTGAGCCCCGGCCAGGGCCGTAGCTATCAGAGAAGGCTCAAAAAATTTCTTAAAATTCTAAATTTCTTAAAAAATCTTTCACATTTTTATATCTACATACACCAAGAGCTTTTCTTTGGCAATACTTTCATTGATTTTGTTTGTACTAATATATAAAACTGTAGGCAAGAAGGATCAAATTAGACATCCGTTGGTGGCACATACAGAGTCGCTGTGGGTGGTTAATCCTGCTCAACACGGAGAAAGTAGACTCGCAAGTCGCAGTGTTACAGCCAAAAACTCTGGCAATCGCCAATAAATTATATGTTGCAGCAAATGCAGTGCATTGCTGAAAATGATATCGAAGACAGTTAAATCAGGGTTCTCTCTCTCTCTTCTAGGTTTTTATGAATCTGTTGACGACTGTAATTTCTTCTGAGGATGGAAGTTTTATACCCAAAGTTTGCAAAAATTTGACTTTCTGCTATGCTTTCTCTAAATCAATGTTTTCTTCTTCGGCACTGGAAACTGCAATTAGAAGCTTAAAGTTTTATTATTATTGCAAAATTCTTAGAAAATTCTGACTAGGACAGGCTCAAAATTCTCATAGAAGGCTCGGCATACCCTACTTACGGCCCCGGACCCGGCTTTGCTTTTTTGAGTCCTTCGACATTGCTAAATAGCATTTTCCACTGGAAATATGTTAGGATCCCCATACAAGGGATGTGGTTAATTAATCTTTCACTTTTATACTTTTTTTCCATATGTTCCTCTTATTGTCATTCTCCATCGTTGCTAATTTTTACTCTGCTTCTTTTGAAAAATGTTTGTATGTAGCAAGTCCAATAGCTGTTAAAGCGAAACTCAGGTTAGGAAAAGTTCAAAATATTCATGGGCAGGCTTTGCCTGCCCTGGCTACGGCCCTGGACCCGGCTTTGCTTTTTTGAGTCGCTCGACATTGCTAAATAGCATTTTCCCCTGGAAATATGTTAGGATCCCCATAAAAGGGGTGTGCTATTAATTTATTAATCTTTCACTTTTATACTTTTTTTCCATATGTTCCTATTATTGCCATTCCCCATCGTTGCTAATTTATACTCTGCTTCTTTTGAAATTTTTTTGTATGTAGCAAGTCTAATAGCTGTTAAAGCGAAACTCAGGCTAGGGAAGGTTCAAAATATATATATAAATATAAATATATAAATATAGCCCTGGCTACGGCCCTGGACCCGGCTTTGCTTTATTGAGTCGTTTGATATTGCTAAATAGTATTTTCCACTGGAAATATGTTAGGATCCCCATACAAGGGATGTGGTTAATTAATCTTTCACTTTTATATATTTTTTCCATATGTTCCTCTTGTTGTCATTCCCCATCGTTGCTAATTTATACTCTTGCTTTTTTTGTTTGTATGTAAGGAAACTCCGGCTAGGACAGGCTCAAAATTTTCATGAGCAGGCTTGGCCTGCCCTGGCTACGGCCATGGGCCCGGCTTTGTTTCTTTGAGTCGTTCGCCACTGCTAAATCGAATTTTTCACTGGAAATATGTTAGGATCCCCATACAAGGGGTGGTGCTGTTAATTTAACCTTCACTTTTTTCCATATGTATATTATTCCCATTCCCCATCTTTGCTAATTTATACTCTGCTTCTTTTGAAAAATGTTGGTATGTAGAACGTCCAATAGCCGTTAAAGGGAAACTTAGGCTATGACAGGCTCAACATTTTCATTGGACAGGCTTTGCCTGCCCTGGTTGCGGCCCTGGGCCCGGCTTTGCTTTTTTGAGTCGTTTGACATAGATCAATCACATTTTTCACTGAAAATATGTTAGGATCCCCATACAAGGGGTGGTGGTGTTGATTAATTTTATACTTTTATACTTTTTTTCCATATGTTCATCATATTACCATTCCCCATGTTTGCTAATTCATACTCTGATTCTTTTGAAAATTGTTAGTATGTAACAAGTCCAAAAGCTGTTCAAGCGAAATTATTATCCTGACGTCCCTTGAAGACTTGTGTTATGTAAACTTGAGATTAGCAAAGGTTTCGCCAGCTATGTGTTGATTATAAATTCATAAAGAACGCACGAATGCTGACAAATAGAAAAAAATTCTTTCAGAAGAAACAAAGGGTAATTGTTCTATCGTAATGTTTTGATATTTCAACTAAAGGAGTGAAGAAACAAGAAATTTGAACAAAAGAAGAGGTTCATAAAGGCAAGGCATAGCACCAGGGGACGTCAAAGAAATTTTTTGTGTACTCGAAATAAGTAACTAGTTTTTTAGTGTTACATGAGCCTGAAGTTCACCATTCATCTCCATCGCCAAAATTATAAACTAAAACTCAAGTTCGAAAATTGATTGAAAAGTGCCATACTAAAAAAAATTGAAACAAAGACATATTTCATAAAGATTAATGTTATTGTCAAAGAATAATACAACTAACTGGAAAAGCTTTGTAAATTTCTTCCATATGTGTTGAATCAAATTTCCACACAATATTTCTTTGATCTTGTTCTCCTTTTATGGCATCAAACAAACATTACATTTTTCCTTCGCAATAAGTGAGTTCGTTATTTTGATATGTTACAATTCAGCTATACATTTTCAAAATGTCGTTTTTAACAATGTTGCATACAATGCACACATTTATTCACTACAACATTCTTCTCTAAATTCTCAATTCCTCGCATAACCATTTTCACACAAAATTAAATTCTTAAATGATCGATTTTATAAACTTGCGCTTATTTTGTAATTTTTTCAAAATCCACCGTATTTTTTATATGTGCGGAAAGTATTTAAAAGGGGATTCGAAATGGCTCGTCTTTTTCCAACTATATAAACGATAAAAGAAATCTAACTTATCAATAAGAAAAGAGAAAATAGACTCCATATTCTTAAAACCCTTATCGTTTAAAATATCCCGACCTTTGATTTTTGACTGAAATCATCAATTCAAGTAAAAGAAGCAATAAAGCGGAGGAAAACACATAAACAAAATGATTATTTTAGACAGAATGATTTAGATAATGCACTGCTTGGCGCTGTCTGAACAACATATCCGATAAAGACATCATTCGCGCTGTTACCTCTGATGTACCAAAAGATGAAATTTATATTTTCTACTTCAGAATTTTCCGTTTCGAGGAGAGAAAAAAAATCAGTTCGTGTTTACTTAACTTGGCCAAACAAACATTTTTGCTAAAATAATCAGATAAAGGAAAACAAAAATATTTTCACTAAAGAGTAAGTTCGATAAAGGGGAATTTCAAAAAATATATAAAGCCGACTTCAAAAGGAATAAATTTAGATTTAAGAATTTGTCAAAAAAAATACACCAGCGACAAAACTGTTTCAATCGAACGTCAAAAAAATATTTATTTTTATTTTATAAGGCGCGAATAAAGTTGAGAGCAATAAGCTCTTGATTGAAAATACTTTTTTTTATAAGGCCAAATTTTTCCGATAGCTTTTAAAATCACGTACAATATAAAGCTTTTTTTATTGACACTACAACTGCAAGTTCGCAAATTTCCCTTTTTTTTCACTCAACAATATACTTTTTTAAAAGCATTGTAAAATTTGTATTACAATTCTCATAGGTTTTAAAGACGATTCAACACCATAGTGAAAAGTTTGTGTTCCCTGGTGCGTCACTACGTGGGCTTCTATTCATATGCGAAACCGAGCTTTTATGTCGGTGTTTGTTCTAACGCATTTCCTTCCTTCTCAAATTTTCTGGACACTTTTTTCTTGTTTTTACACAAATACAAAAAACAAACCAAAATATTAAACATTATCAACCAACTTATATAAAAACGTATTATAATTTTAACTTGTTATTATTGAACAAAGCTCGTCCAGTTACTTTTTATATCTCTAGAGAAGGTAGCTGTTTGACATGGAAAAAAATTGGAAGACCGTTCATTACAGAATAGGCCGACGTAGGGTATGAGTCAGATTATAACTTTATATTTATGGACATCACAAGCTTTGATTGCAAAATTTCGAGTCTAAAAGTCATGGACCATGACAACCATGGTCAAGAATTTTGATAAAGTCGGAGACAGGCTTTTAAATGCCATGCAGATTTATATACTTATTTTGTAGACCTCCTTTCAGTCGGTCTGCAAAATTTACCTTCGTGCGTCAAAATGCTATCTTTAGTATTTTAATATACTAGTGTGTTCTAGATTTAATTTTTTTTAGCCAATCGCAATTTCTGTTTATTTTCGACATTTTCAAATTAAATGTCTGGCCTTATAAAGCATCCAAAATTAATTGTTTTTGTTGATTTAGATGCAGAATTTTATGCTCTAAAACTTTTATTGAAAGATTTTTTTTCTAAAACGAATTAGGAAGCAGTAAATTACCAAAGTATATAATTTTACATGTTATATCCCTAATTCGAGAGTTTCGGTCAGCAGTAGTGAAGGTGGAAAATCCATGAAATTTACACTGCCTTGGCTTCACAGTCTGTAGCTTATTTTAAGAAAATACATTAGCATTCCGTTTTCAATTTTAAGGAAAAGTTTAATTCAGCAATTAAAACGATAGAGAGTTGAGTTGACCGCCCATTGACTAATTCGTCGGCCTTCTTTATGCATCGATCGTTGATTGCATACTTAAACATCCATAAATTTAGATTTAATTTAAATTAAAATAGAAAAAGGAAAAGCACATTTTTAATTACGTAGTTTTGAGTTATAATTAAATTCGTAATGAAAAAGTGGATGATTAATTTGAGGATACACATTACACACACTATAAAGAGGCGGTACGATTTAGTTCATTTTAAGTTATAATTTTTCTTATTCTTTTCTCCTTTCAATTCTTCGAGCTTCCTCGACGTTATAATAACTCAAAAAGAAAAACGCGTTGATACAGATAGATTTTCTCCTAAAACTTGATGTGTTATTTAAGAATCGAATTTATGCCACATTTGATAAAACGTTGCTTGAAGCAATTTTCTATTTATTAAAAATACAAAAGAGCACAAATAGGGCAATTTTGAGCTAGTTTTATAACGAACAGATGGGCCGTAGTTTAAATTAACTCAAATAAGTCATAACAACCACAACATAATTTTCCATTTTCTCCTTAAGCTAAATAAATGTTTTCGTTTGCCATACAACAAAAGAGAATAAACAAACAAGTTTTGGAACAAGGGCAAAGTTGTATAACTTAGTAAAGCTTATTAAAATTTTGTCACATAATGATTTTAATCTAATCTTTTAAATAAACAAAATGGTAGTTTTGTAGTTAGTTGCGGATTCTTCCATAAGCTTTTTTTAGAGAGAAAAAGATTTACCTCTTAATGCTTGAACAAAATAAATTTTTTGTAGTTGGGCTTAATGGAATGTTTCAATTAAGACAGCAAAAGGTACCTTCCACTTATACAGGGTGGTCATTTAGAGACTTTTAAATTTTTTTATCAAATTATGCTACTTTAGAGCTTTTACTACATTTTTATGGTTTTTAAGTCGACTCGGACTTAAAGAATGAACCAATTTCATTCTCTCTAATGAAAGTTTTAAGTTAGAGTTTGAAAGTTTAAACAACTCACAAACTCGAGTCAACGACAAACAAAATTATATTTTATCGATACCTTTAACAAATGTTTCTCAATTTTAGAAACTTTGAAAACACCAAGTATCTTAAAATTATATCTAATAATAATTTTAAGGGTTGCAAAATTTAGCCATTAAAACTTATAACATAATAATTTCCATTATTTTAAGTGTTTGCAAACTTTTGTGCCTCGTACATCCAAATTTTCAATTTTCTATTAGGTAAACACATACAGAGCAGGGTGTTTATACAAAAGTTGAAACGTATTTTGAGTCAATTTCAACAATATTTTAATGGCAAAGTTAGATTTACAAAAAGGACTGGTCGTAATTTTTATTAATGCCACCAAAGGGAGCCACGGCTCTTTAACAATGTCCGAGAAGCGCTTTAGTCATAATTTCAAAATTACTAAACGTAACCAGAAACTTTCACCTATTCTTAAATTTTGTTTTCCTCTATGATGCATACCTACTTATGAAACACTCCGTATAATTAAATATTATACCTTTTTTCAAAAATTGCACGAGTAAACCATTAAAAGTTATTCCGTTGTTTCCACGCTTTTCAACTAATTTGAATACATTGTTCTAAACTGGTTAATAGGATTTCAGCAAAATATTTGCTCGTGTTGAAGGCAACTTGCTAAAAATTAATTAATTGAATATCAATTAAAGTTATTATGCACCTCGTAGCTGCTGCACAATACACCAGTGTCTTATCTAGGGAGCTTAGAGCACTATAAATCAAGAAATTCTGAATAGAAAAGCTAAGCACACCATCGTTATGAATTGTATAGTTATTAAATGTTCACAATGGAAAATTCAATAATACTTCTATTTAGACGTTTTTCATTCCCTATACCGTGACTTTAATAATTTGTTATCCATAGCAAATATTTTATAAATACTTTTTAAACAAAAAAGGACATTCAGAACATCCAACCGCTAAAACCTGGCACACAGGACAACGGTATTGTAATACCAAACGATCCCTACAAAATTAATTTTAATTCTTCCATCAATAAAACAACCATTTTGCTATGCATTACACCAAGCTCAAACTATACTACAATTAAACATTTATTTTTGTTTTATAATTTAAATAAAAAGCCAACACTTGTAGAATAAAGCACATTGAATGCAATCGACTGAATAACTCGAAACGCAAAAAGTTTTAGCAAATTTCCCAGTTTGCTTTGGATTGTTATTTACAACAAAACGCATAAAAAGAGGGTTAAATGGTCGGTGCACAAAATTTGCTTATAATTAAAAATCAAACTATTTCCGAGTTAAGAGATAAATTTATTTTACAAGCTTTTTAAAACAATTTCTTCTATTTATAGAAAAATGTTCGTTACATTGTTAGGTTTTCAAATAAAGAAAACGCATTTCCCTCCAACAGTTGAAAGATTTATTGATGCTGAATCGAATTTAACAAGACTCAATTTTAGTGGTTCGTAATTTGACATAAAATCAATACATCATTTTAGGTCATAGCCATTAACCAAACAAACCATATTTGTTTAAAAACTTATGTTAATTGAAGCTTTATCATCGCATTTCATATGGCTGATGTTGGAAAGTTTTGAGGATTTCGTGTTAAGGCATGTTAAGAAGGGGTGGTTATAAAATGTTTACTTTTACAATTGCAACTTAATGGGTTGGGAAAAGAGATATGGGTACAAATGGACAGAAAGACCGATGTACAAATGAATAAAAAGACTGATAGACGAATAGATAAGCAAAATGTTGGCAAGAAGGCGACCGGTAGAGAAACGGACAATTAGATAAAGAAACAGGTAGACAGACGAATGAATGGGTGAACTGACAGACAGAGAGAACAATTTCAGTTCAATGCAACAACGTGGTAGTACTTGGTCTACGTCTCGTAACGCACTTTATTAAGTAAATGATCTACGCTATTCGGTCTTACTGAAAGGTATTCTTTACGGAAGGAATCCAAAAAAATATTCACAAAAATAACGTAAAAATACGCCTTCTTAGAAAAAAAATTAAGGTGAAGGGGTCTCGGCTTTATACCTTGGTTAAAGGTAAACTTAAGTAACGACAAAGGATGTGCGAGGTCTAAAAATGTCAAAGTTTGACGTTTGTTTCCCCAATTCAACAAAAAAAAACAATTTCAGATTTTAAAATATTTATTTACGTCAAACTTTGACATTAGATTGTGTATCGTTGCCATATCAAAGGATTATATATCTAATTCTCCGATTAAAATATAATTCTCTAGTATGCAACCGGGCATTAGACAATATATTTCGACAAATGATTGCGAAATAGGAAAAAATAGATCTTATTTAAATAATAAAATCAGCAAGTAGTAATACGTTATTTCGGCTATATTCCGCTTTGTTTGGCACGAGGTATAGACAAACAGACAGGCGTAGCTACCTGAAGGTGATTATAAAATTTTAATAGTAAATCGTCAGCCCAGAAAAGTTGTTCCCTGTCATTAGGAACTGAAACAGAAGAAAACTTTTCCTCTTTTTTAACAGAAAACTTGGTCTAATTGTTACTGTACGCACGTCGCACATGGCTGTTAGGATTGCATCAGGTTGAGTTACTAATGGAAATGTACCTGAGGGAACAAAACTTATTATAATTTAACCAACTTTTGAGCTCGTTAGTTGCTTTTGAAAACGGTTGCTTTGTATACGTATAATCATTTATACCGTAAGTCTAATCGGATAACGATTAATTTCGTAAATTATCATTCTCGATAAAATTAGCTAGATCAAACTATTTATTGGTGGTTATTAGAACTAGCAACTTGGCTTAAGCTTTTAATGTATTTATTTACATAAACACCTGCTGTCGGGTGATTATTGAATATTGTGTTTGAAACTTCGCGTTTAGCCGAAGATTGCTCCAGGCAACTTAAAAGAAGTTGAGTAAGGTTCAAACTTTGTTAATTTTAGAGTTCATTTGTACTAAACCAAAGTAGTAGGTAAAGTTGTAACAAACGTAACAGTAGTGCCCAATTCACTTTGTATTTATTAACTAAAATGTAAAATGAAAATGTACTAAAACTTTAAAGGCCATAAAACAACAACTTGTTGGAAATATTTGTAGTCATAGTGGAAGTTATAATATTTTCAAATCAAACAGTTGTACCAAAGTTTAATTTGTGGAATCGGTTAGTTTACTTATTATTTCCAGTTTGTGAGGGTAGTGGTAAATATTAAATTAGGAGAATATTATATTTAATTGAGATGTATAATAATTTAATCTCTAATAATATAATATTCGATAAAGCTCTCTTTAATTAAATTTAATGTGTTAATAGTTTTCCAACCATAAAGCAACGAATGAACTTTTGAATGCTATTGTTGTTTACTTGCTTCACTGCTTATATTTGACAAACACAAATTGCTTCTTTTTGTACTACTAAGAATTGAAAATTAAATAAATTTTAAATAATTAATTTCAATGCCTAAAAGTTCTCTACTTGAAGGGTTGAATTAAATTTATAAACGACACCATTTTTATATCTGATGGCTGTAGTGAAATACGACTGTTCAAGGAACAGGAGCTTTAGCTTCATAAATATAAATACCTATGAAGGTATAATTAGTCTTAATTAATGTATTTTAACGTATTAACCGTGAAGTTGATAAGTCTTGCGTTGTCACGCGTGTCGACATTCCCACTTACATCCAAATCCAAGCAGCGCTCTGATTGGTTCTCCGCCTTAAGTGGTGGCGAAGCTATAAATAGAAGTGTCGTTCAATAGATAAGAGAGTCTTGTGTGATCTTCGAGTACAGCGCGACGTTGCTCGTAGTAACCCAGCGACATCCGTTCACTTACTTTCCCTCTTAGCTCACCATAAGTGTTTAAGTGCGGGCGCCCCGTTCTTTTGTGTAATCGCACAGTTCATCTATCCGAGACCACCAGAGAAATTTGCCCTGGTGTGGTAGCTCTTCGTTGGTGGCTCTAAGAGCCGTTCTCGGAGTCAGGCCTCTGCCCAGTCTCTATCTCACTGTGTGCGTGGTAGCCCTTCGTTGGTGGCTCTACAAGCCGTCTTCGGAGGCAGGCCACCGCCCTGTCCCTATCTTATTGTGTGCGTGGTAGCTCTTCGTTGGTAGCTCTACGAACCGTCTTCGGAGTCAGGCCTCCGCCCAGATGACTGCTCTGTTTTTTTATTATTATTTATGTTAGGAGTTTGTGTATGCATTTGAACTCAGACCTACCCCCTCCTACCTCTGAGTTAGGCCAATAAGGCATTTTATTAAGACCCTCAAATTCGGGTCTTACAAAGGTGCTATCACACACAGGTGCAGTATGCCGCGACTGTATCTAATACCACCCTTACGTTAGATTGGGTTAGGCTTAAAGGAACACAGAAGTGGCTTCAGACTCTGGATGTAGGACCTAGTTGAAAGCATTGTACAACGAGCCCAGGCATCGCTGATTAAGTAAGTAAGTTCCTTTTCATACAAAAATTTCAAACTAACAACGTTTAAACGCGTTTTTCTCGGAACCGATGTGAGACAGGCCAATCTGATGTAATGAACTGTACTGAAAAATTTTATTATTTACGTCACGGAATCCGAGAATTCTAGTTGAGTAATTCATCATTCCAGCATATACATCACAACTCCCCACGAACTACTAACAAGTGGAATTACACATAACCGTCTGGGTTCCGGTTAATGGATAGGCCCAGGGAACCTCCTGCCGTTCTCATGTCATCAAATTCATAATCTAGTTCGTTTAATAATCTCGTACAATCGATCACACTTCCGGTAGTTCCTCAGACAAACAATCAAGATGGAAATCGCTATTTACATTTTTATTTGACGCTAACATTTTTTATTATGGTAAACATTGTAATGATCAGCTTCGAAACGAAATAATTATCAACTATGACGTTCACAGTTATTGGTCTGAGGATATTTTTTAGAAATTACGAATTATTATCTACGGAGTCTACTCAAAATATGTATCGAGTGCATTACTAAAAGCAATTGTAATTTTTAAGTATCTTTTATACAACAGTCCTGCGATCTCGTGTACGTACGTGTACCGTGTAGTATTGCATTAATTGAAACATGTAATGCCTTTGTAGTTTCATTTCCCATCAAATAATACAAATTGAACCATTTTAATTAGAGGATTTGGTGCGGGTCAATTTTTGGAATTAAACAAGAATACTAGATTAACTAACGGTCATCAATGGAAATTTGCTTCTATATTTTACATGCCAATTTGTACTGCTTTTCAATAGTTTATAAAACAGATGAAATTTTACTACGGATTTTTTTTACCTATTTTGTTTTTTTATCTCCTTTTTTATATTTTTATCAAACATTTTACCATTTTCCCTCGAGAAATAGAACACCATTTAAAACTTCCTCGTTTCTTAAGTTGTTGGTCGATTTTATTTTACTGCTTCCTGTAATTTCCGTTTTTAATGTTATTTATAAGATCGTAAACTGGCGTGGTAATGGAAAATAGCGTCTACCAATAAATATGCAGGTAAATGTAGTTTAAAACTAAAGTACTCGTGTTTAAATAACCACAGACGGCTTGTTCAATTATTTGTTGTAAAATAAACAATTGAAGAAAAAAAAATGTAATGGCACCAGCAGACTAAAAGTAAAAAGTTCGTATTTACAGTTTATTTAATCTCTCGTTTTATGTACGATGACCTCTACTTGATTTTAAAAAACTTTTTATTACAACACCGTCTTCAAAAAGCAAGGCGTAAAATTCGCAGCTACATCTCAGATCTCAGGGAGCGTTTCAGCGTATGCTTTTTAAATATCTAATGTACCTTACATAGTTTTATGAAATTTTACGTATTTGAAAAATGTCAAATGTTAGATAGAAGCGCAACCAAAGTAAAGTTTCTTGTTTGATTTGAAAATGTACATGCAAGAAACAATTTATAACTATTCTAAATTTTTGCTTTTAAATCGAGTTTGTTGGTAGAACATATTTCAAATTCCCATAGGTAAAGTTAGTAACGTTTAGACCTAGATATTTCACTAGGTAAAAATGACTCGAAATTCCTTTCTTAGGATCGTCTTGGGATGTTTTATGAGGGTACAACCAAATATAAGAAGTATCGTATATGCAAAAAATTTTTATATATTTTTTAAGGTTAAAATTGTGGTATATTGCTGACGTTGAAAAATTTTTTTCTATTCATATTTATACAGAGTTGGTACAAATTTGACCCTTTTCCGGAAACTTTGATATAGTTACATAAAAGAAAATTTCTGTTACGTGTGAAGCAAAATGTACTGAAAACTGAAAGTAAAGAAAATCTACAATATACCTAATATATTGATAAAGAAGCGACACTCCATTTAAATCATAGTCTCCGTTTTTGGTGACCTTGAACTATGGACGCCTTTTTGCTAGGGTATTTAAGCGGGAAAGTTAGATTTGAGAAAACAATATTTTTATTCTAAATATCACTTGGTAGCAAACTAACGAATTTTTACTAACATTATTAAATCAAGTTGAAACATACGTTTAAATAAGTAATAGATCCCCATGAAAATACGCTCTAAATTTTAAATATTTAAATATTATTTTCTATTTCGGTACGTTAAGAAGCCAATAAGAATACTGTTTTGACGTCATAATAGTACGCTTATAGAGTCTATAACAGCACTGTTTCTAGGGAATTTTTTTCAATGTGCAGCACTGTATGTTGACAGATAAATTATATTTGACAATTATAAAATTAATTTCATTGGACAGATTAAACTAACTTTCAAACACGAACGTCAAACTTTAGAATAAGTACTGCCAACATAAATAAATTTAGGCATCAAAATCCCAAAAACTATGTTTTGACGTAATTTTAATACCATTTTTATAAAATAATGCAGCGAAATAGAAAAAATAGTATAAAAAACACGTTTCATTAGGCCCTTAACGCATTCGTCCCTTTAGAAAACGCGCGCTGCGCGCTTGTTTTCTTAACTTTGGACTCATACGTTAAGAAGATGCCTAATGATACTTGCTTTTTAATATACTATTTTATTGCGTATGTCTACTGGAAATGTCAAAATAATGATAATGTTTATGATAATAATGAAAATTCATAAAGTTATGTCAGTTTTCATTATTATTTTGACATTTATTATACGCGATAAAATTAAGGTTAGAACGTCTTCAAAACTAGTGTACATAATTCCACATTTGACAGTCTTTGCAAACATACGCACTAGAATTCTCCCAACCATAGCGACTGTCGCTTCTTTATCAGTATAGAATATATTGTGGCAATTTTTGCTTAAAGTGTAAACATTTTCAGGAAGTTCAAAGAGCTATTAAAAGATACTAAACTCAACATTTAATCACATCGACGCTAGGCGTCGCGACGTTTAACGTTTCATTTTCTTATGACCTATCTTTTTTTTTGCGGAAAATTTCTCAATTGGCTTGTCTAAATTCGGATACCAAACGAGAACTTTCCATCTTGTACTTTTCTTAATTTGCACAACGTTTCTAAGAAACGCAAGTTCATTAGCGAATAAAATTAAATTTCATTAATTTACTAACAATAATTTAATTTAATTTTATCTTCTAATGAACTTGCGTTTCTAAAACTTGAAAAACTGAGTTTTAATCGGTATTTTTTATCGTAAAAAATAACAAAGTAATATTGAACATAAAGTACTCGTTTTGTATTCGGATTAAGAGAATCCAACTGAGTAAGTTTTGCAAGAAAACAATAGGTTCTCGTAAAAAAATAAAAAGTTGAACGTCGCGACGCCTAGCGTCGATGTGATAAAATGTCGAGTTTAGTATCGTTTGATAGCTCTTTTGACCTCCTGAAATGTTTTCCCAAAACTTTTTTTTTAATTTTAAAACTTTGTAAACGAATTCCTAGATGCAATTTTTTGCTAACTTAACCAATTTCGTAAGTCTTACCATTTCTGTGATCCTTAAAAAAATTATCCAGTATTAGCTATTGATATTATTCAACAATCCAAATTTACTATAACACCCAGCTTAAACGTCTCCAATTATTAATCCCGCTATTTTGTCCCTTCTGAGATACTTCAAAAGCGAATTTGCCTTAACAGCAGGTCAAAGTAGTTTTTTTTTGTAGCTGCCACGGCCAGCTTGATTCTTAAGCTAAGTGAAACACCTCATTTTCTTATACGTTGCATTTTCGAATTTTCCTTTCACATGTCTTCTTAGTAACGAAAGTATACAGAATCGGCTTTTGAAGAATTTGAAGTATTTAATAAAAACAAAAATTTGCATCCCAAACTAGCATCTTTTTTGTTCAATTAAGTTATATTTTGAAATTTTAAAATATTTTAAATAACTTTAACTCGCTTAATTATTAATATTGAAAAAATTTTCTTTCGGATTAAATTTTTTTAAATATTATTTAATATTTTGTCTAAATTTATTAAATTAATAAGAACTGGAAAGTTGAACGTTAATTTTCGTCTGAGTGACTAAAGAGATGAGTAGCATCAAAGTGAATCAACGACTTTGGGAAAATGAAACTTTTCAAAGAAGCTTTAAAAGATTTTAAGGCGATTAAAACTTGGAGAAAAATATACTGAAAATATATTTAAATTTACTCCCATGCTAGTTGAAGTATTAAAAATAGTAAATAAAACTATAAAAAATTTCCTTTTGATTTTCTATAAAATAAGGTAATTTATATTCTACAATTCTTTCGTAAAAGGAACGATTTTGCATTAGTTGTTCAGAAATCGTGCGCAATTCAAATATTGAATCAAGAGAAAAAGAATATTCCAAAGCTCAATATTTTTCAACTTTAAAAAAAAGAACTTTTTTTTCTCCTCCAATAAATATAATTACAAAGCACATCTTTAATTAACGAGAAAAAACTTAAATTACAGAAATGAGAAATTCAATTCCAAGATTTTGAATGAGATTCGGATTCCGCACTAATAGAATCAATTTCGCGTCAATTGCATTTTGCTATTAGATTCGTTGGGTTTCTCTTTGTAGTAGTCCTTTAGTTTGTAGAGAAACTCAAAAGTTCGCGCAAATACTTTCCGACATAAAGAAAAATAAATTAATATCGATTTAATATAAAAATCTCTTCAAATTAATTTAACATACGAGATTTTCGTATTAAATTTTTCAGTTAAGGCACACGAGGAGAGATTTTTTCCTCTCCAAGGGATGCAAATTTATCGAATACATTAATTTTGTTCAAAAGTCGAGACATTTTCAATTTTTAATAGACGCGCACAATAAAAAATAGCACACACTCGATCGACTTTATAAATTTTTAAAGAGAATTTAAAATTTAACACACGCAAAAAAATAATTTGATTGATTATATGTTTTATGAAAAAAGAAAAACACCTTGTTATTTTTTAAAATAATTTTTCAAGTTTTGATCTCTACTTTATATAACATATTCATGAGTGGAGAAAGTAAAAGAGGTATGTCGATAAAAGTGGAATATAAACGCTTTTGTTTTTTTCCTCTCCCTTAACCCAAAAATAAGTTTTCAAGTTTTTCCCTTTTCTTTATTAAGTATTTTTAGTATTCCAGACATCCACCATTTACTGACCTTTGACATGATCAAATGATTGATGAACCCAATTCGTTTTTAGTTAAACTGCGAAGCTCGGTTAACCGATGAATCCCAAAACTTCACGCTTTTACTTTCTTTTTATAGATAGTTAATTGCAGATATCGAACGGAAAAACGCCATTATTTTTTTTAGAAAAATTTCTTTCGACAGTTGAAGTTACACGAGATTTTCTTATTGATCAGTGCGCTCATTTTATGAAAATTAGGCTAAAAACTCTAAAAGTAAGGAATAGAGAGTATTTGGCCACTTGAATAATGTACTAAAAGTCTCCAAATAAGTAAGTTAAGTTAAGGTTCAGCCGCTATTTTGGAAAATGGTGGCTGAAAAATCAATTTTCACAGTTATCTCGGAAACTATTCCTGTTATCAAACAATGTTTTAAACAAAGAACATTTGTTGTAAAATTGTCTACATATTTTGTTCTTAGCATATTTTTGAAAAATAGCCACAAATTGAAGTTTTCACTGATCTAAACCCTGCGCCACACACACAGGCTCGCCTTTCGGTTTGGCCGCCTCTACAGGCCAAACCGGAGCGTCTGGACATCGTTCAAGTGGCTTGCACATGCCAAACCGGAAGGTAAGCCTGTATGTGTATGGGGTGGCCTCAAAATTAACCATGTGCTGTGCTGTGCCTGTGTGTGTCTTTTCGTATATTTTTTGATCGATAGTTTCGGAGCTAACTGTAAATAATGTTATTTGGCCGCCATTTTGCTTACCTAATCGCAAAATTATGAGAAAAAGCAACTAAACTATATTAAAATTTACATTTTTTTGTAATAACCGACGAGAAAATTTTCTTAAATATTAATAATTAAGTAACTTTGTTGTAGAATTTAATTTAAAAACTTTTATAAAAGTTCATTATTTTTTAAAATGAGAAATAATCTTGTAATACAATTTACATGCAAGACAGCTTCGATTTTACTTTATAGTGGCAACTTTAGTTGATTGCCTGTAATCAGTACGTTGTATCATAATGCTACAAAAATAATGCAACGTCAAAATGAAATTCAGAAGAATTTGCAACAATTTATCTCAATAGGGATGTAATGGTGTAATAAACATAAAACGTATTATGTACGTATTTATTATTTACTTCCAGAGGCTATACAATATTGCATCGTCATATTAAAGGGAACCAAAGAGATTTAGAAAAAAGCAAGAGCAATCAAAAGGTAATCTTAGAAACCGCTGCAGCACAACATTGACAGACATGCAAACAGATTTACTACATTCTGTTTACTATAAACCTTACATGACAGTAAATTATGCGATAAGATTAACCGGAAAGGACAAAACGATCGTAAGGAAACCATCCAGAAGCCTTTTGTACATATAAATCACTAAAAGACGGAATAAGTAAACATCAAGCAAGCGAACAATTGGAAATTTGTTTTTCTGGCCGTCCTGCAACTGCCAAGACTAAATAAAAAAATAATTTCAACTCTGACAAAGAAGCAGTGCCATCGAAACTTTTTGGTTAAAAAAAATGGTTAGTCATGAAGATAGCTTCGCGAAAAAAGCTAAAAACCAGATACACCAGAGGTGTGAACAGATGGATAGATCAAGGACGGACTTGATGGCTTAGTACGACTATCGGTTATAAAACGACTGAATTTTGCGGTTCCTTCAAAGTCGTTATAACCGGTTTGGACTGTACTTTTAAAACGTGGCTTTTTTGTTCTCCTAATCCCATTACTATTGAAATAGTGAAATAATTTTAAAACATAGACGTTATCTTCCACGCCCGCATCATTTGCGGACCCTGCATATTTTATAATTCTTATGTAAACACCAAAGGGGTCAAAACGAAGACTTACAATCTAAAAAGTTGCATTTAAATGGAAAAATATTGTCAGCACTCATTAATAAAAATTAAAGGCCAAGTAATAAGTGATGCCTCGCCCTGTGTTTAAAGTTAGCGAATTTCCTAGTCAGGTACAAATAATTAACTTCTAAGAGTATTTTATGAATACCATTAACTTCATTTCCTTTCTCCAAAGGAAGTATTTCATAATGTCTTTTGTGTCCTAATATCGTAGATACTTGACAAGGGTTAACTTAGTTAAACCCAATTCAAAATCGTGACTACAATTTGAAGATGTAGAGCAAGATAATAATTCTTTTTTTAAATTTAAATACAGGTAATAAATAATACATATCGAACTGAAACAATTCCATAAACTTTTTTACCATACGTCCATATGATCAAATGATCGCTATTAAAATAGCTACACCCTTAAAACCAATTACTTCGTCCATCAGTTCCAGGCAATAATGAAACCTCGAGATACCCCTCATTAAGTGAATTATTAAACTTCACTAACAGGACCGTATTTATAATGCTTTGTTATTTAACTAAGCACCGACCTTTTTTTGTGACTCGCAGGATATATTTCCAAATCTTACTTTATTCCCTTATTTAATAGATAAAAACACAAAAAGTAAGTCGTAACAAAAAGAGATGAAAAAATACTTTTACTCGAGAGAATGAAAAATTGGTTAACGATACGCAAAAAACCGTTTTGACTTCTTATAAAAAAAATTAAATTATCGATTTATTTTTTAATATCCAATCGAGCTCCTCTTGTAGATGGAAACTTAAAAAAAAATGTAAGGTAAAGAACGAAAATCATTTGATTGAATTTAGGGATCCATCCTTGAGGAGCTTGTATCTAAAATTTTATGTCTGAAATTTGTTTTTATGTTGATACTCTTTTTGTTAAACATACAAAGATACACAACTGACGTAGTAGAACTCGTATAAATTTTATGTCGCTATTACAGTAGGAAAAGGTAAATTTTTAGATAAAACTTTTTCACATTGAAAAAATTTCTATTAGAAAAAATATTCAAACTCTAATCTTATGGAGGAAAATTTTATAACAGTGAGGGTTAATTGTACCTTATATTGTAACTTGATGAAGAAGAAAATTAAGAGAAATTTTTGTTTATTGCTTGTTTGTGTTTAGACTGTTTTAATTTTACAAGGAGCCTTTGGGGTGATGGTTAGACAGCCAAGCAATAATTAAGGTTCTAATTTTATATAAAAACTCCCTTGGAATTGGGATTGCTTAAATGGTATTAGGCAGCAAACAGAGGCTATTAACAATAGGATGGATATGCCTTAATATGACCCATATCATGTCGTGCTCTGGAACCCATATGATATGGGTTGCAGGGCAGGACTGCATTAAAGGGTCTGGAACTTTAGTGCGCCTAGGAAAAGAAGTAGCTTCAATATAGGACGTGCCAAAAATCTAAAAATCAACTTTTATCAGATCATAGGAGGCATTGTTAAAAATCACTTACTTAGACAAGCATGCCCTAACAACGGCATAATATGATCTAAGCTTCTTCAAGAGACTAACGTTAAATTGGAGCAAATAGCCCCGAGGACATACTACAATAGATCTTTCCAATATCTCAATGACGAAAGGCTACCGATCCTAAAATTCTTTAATACATTTAGTTTTTGAAATCCCGTCTGCCATATTGAATCTGCCATTTTGTTTATGAAAATTTTGTAACCAGATTTTTAATAAGTAACCCTCAAAATCCCTCGCATCTGAATTTTGTGTAAATCTAATCACTTTTTAACTTCCGTCCGCCATATTGGATCCGCCATTTTGTTTTTACAAATATTGATACCAGATTTGTAATCAGTGACTCTTAAAATTTCTCGAATCACTTTTTGAATTTTCCTCCGCTATTTTATTTTTTACAAATTTTGATACCAGATTTGTAATCAGTAACTCTCAAAAGCTCAAGCAACTGAATTTTGTGTAACTCTAATCCGTTTTTGAACTTCCGTCCGCCATACTGGATCCACTATTTTATTTTTGAAAATTTTGATAAGAGATTTGTAATCAGTAACTTTCAAAATCTCTCAAAACTGAATTTTGTCTAAATCTAATCAGTAATCACTTCTGAACTTCCGTCCGCCATATTGGATCCGCCATTTTGTTTTTTGTTTCATAAAAGTGAACACAGGCTCATAATCATCTATACCTAAAAAATCCCTCAAGTATAAATTTTCATGAGGATTTGTTGATGTCTTTACATTTTGACCAGCTTTTTGGATTTCTGGACCACTGTGGGGCGTAGTAAATTTTTAAATTAAAAAAAAGTCATTGATAAACAAACATTTTTAAAGTGTAATCTATTTATTAAAAGAGGAAATTTTATAGAGGAAAATTTTTATCAAAATAAGGGTTAATCGTATCAATTTTATGAGAAAGAAAATTAAGCAAAATTTTCGTTTATTTACATAAAGTTGCTTGTTTGTGCTTAGCTGTTTTAATTTTACAAGGAGTTTTTGGGGCGACGAACCTCTTTTATAAAGAACAATAAACTTTGTTAAAAATAACTATATTATGGCTATTACAGAGTTTAAGGACTGTTGACCTTTTAAATTAATTTTACTCGAAAGATTATTGTGCGAAGAAAATTAACTATAAGCGATTTTCAATTCACTTATTTTGTGAGCTCTAAAATACCGATGATTACAAATTAGTTTGGTAGCCGCGAAGACGTTAATTGAAAATATCTTAATGGCTAATTACGTGACGGGTTAGTCGTAACTCGTTCCGACTCGACTGCTCGAAATGCAACCGTAGCAGACAGTAGCGAATCTAACCTGAGCTATACCTGGACGCTAATTTCTCTTCTTAAATTTAAAATGTTCAACACTTAAAATGATTAAAATTTCTCTGACCCCGAAATAAGTTCGAATTTTTTCCCTTTAGCGTTGTGTTGATAAATAATTATACAATGTAAATTTCTCTTTTGGATTAATGGCTAAGGATAGCACCCTGACGTACACTGGCGCCCTCTAGCGACTTTTACAAAATTAGGACCTCCTTAATCAACATTTTTAAAACCTCCATCAGATTGTTTTTCATGTAATTTTCAAGGTATCTTATATATCATCAAGGTATCTCACCTATATCTAATTTGTATGAAAAGACTTACCAGGGCTCAGGGGAAACTCAGAACGTTGAGAAATTAAATAAAATAAATTAAAATTTTATTTCCATCACTTAAAAGTAAAATAACATAAACGTCTTATAATTGCAACTCTTTTAAGTTGAGCCAAAAAAATTAGACATAAATAATTCATTAATTTGAATGTCTCTCAAGTGTGCTCAAAAGCAATTCTTAAACATTGCTAAAGGGTGTTTGGGTGGAATTAATTCATTAAACCTGAAAAACAGATACGGTTAAAGTAGGCCGAATAAAATTGAAATTGGATCCTTTTACTTAAATTTAAAGTTTAATTACCGAAACACCGAAAGCGAGTTTGTAATTGAAATATTAAAAAAAACTTTTATGCATTTTTATTTTAAAAAGAAGAGCTTAAAAAATTTAAAAGCAATTTGAAAATTAATAAAAAAAGTATAAATTTACAACTTGCAAAAAAAAACAATTAAAAACCTCGTTTGTACTCCAAAACCGCATTTAATGAATGAACAAATCAACTTCAAATTTTTGTATTCATAACTTTTATGTAATAGGGTTAAAAGTTTTAAATTAAAACATTCTTTAACCATCTGTATTTTCCGTCCTAATCTTCCTCTTCTTGTTTGTTAAGACGAAACTTTTTGAAGTAGATATCCGGGGGTGCGAAATAAATACACCATTAATTTATAGTGTCTGTTTCATTCACTAAAAACTTGATGAAAAACTTCATCGATTTCTTTATCACACTTTCGCTCCCTGTCGTTAGTTTTCTGGAATTAATTTTTTACTTCTTATCCCTATACCTTCATTTTAGTGGCAAATTGCCAAAAGTTTATATCTTGATGTAGGTACACACAAGGTGGAAGTAAAAGGACGAATCTTTTAATGTAACTTTGTCTATATAATTTAAAAAAATCTAAAAGATTCACTAATATTATGAAAATCCAGGTACGCCGAAAATATTGGAAAACCTTTTTACTCACTCGACAGACAAACTTGTGTAACTTTCTGTTATACAGTTGGGAATGCAGACAATCCCTCAAAACTCTGATAAGGGACAACAAAGTCGCTCTTCATTAGGTGCCAGGTCACGAGGAAATTGAAGAAAATGAAATAGCCCTCCCGATCGGACCCGAACCATTCTGAGGACTCTCTAGAACACATAGAAGGACGGAGATAAAAAATGGGAAACTGAGAACAAAAATTCTCACTAGAACAACGCACCAAGATAAATATAGTCGAAGAAATTCATTGAGTACTCGACCACGAATGCCAAAGGGTTCTTCTATTATCAAGGAACGAAATCAGACTCATTACAGGTTTGTTTACTGGACACTGCCCAGTTAGGTATCACCTCAAGAAACTTGGACTGGAGGATAGTGACATATGCAGACTCTGTGAATCGGAGATCGAATCCGCCGAACACCTTGTCTGCAATTGCTGTGTCCTGACTCGGCTTGGGCTGAAAACTTAGAGCGGGCTCATTTCACGTTTGAAGAAGGGAACAGCAACTTCTCAGGGACATTCTATTATTTGTTGGCAAGATTGAGTTCCTGAGAACATAACTACGAGTAGGGTTATGAACAAAAGATCAACACTGGTCACAGTTCTGTAAAGCTTAGAAGCCAATCTACCCCTGAGTACAATACAGTATACAACACAACTTTCTGTTAGTATTTTCCCCAATCTTGACCTTTTACAGGGTTTGTATAAAAAGTATGTAAAAAAAGTACAATTTTTTCCTGAAGTGAATGTACGTCGCAGCGGGCTCGCACCAAGCGGATTAGGTGGTGGGGGTATGACCTTAAAAACGCACCAGGCGTCAGTAACCTGCGATCATTTGTTCAGGCTAGATAGAGTTTTTAGCGGACCCCTGTCGAGTGACTCGGTGGAAGCTCAAAATGTAGCAAACGATTGAACCGGTACGCCATCAAACTTTTTGTTGGACTGCAGAAATCAGGGAAGGTAACGTTGGACATGACTCGCCAAGTGTTCAAGAATGAAAGCATGTTAAGTGCTGAATTCAGACCGTCGGTTAATTGATAAGATGACAGTATTAATTATCACTGAAAATTTGGCGATGCATCACGACTATGCACCCAGCCACACTGCTCCAAGGTGTGACGATTCCCTAACCCCCCTACAGTCCCGACTTGGCCTCAGTAGTCTTTTGCTATTTCCAAAAGTAAAATCCCCATTAAAAGAACACGGCCATGCCTAAGTGCCGTCAAAGAAGCTTGCCCGCGTACCTTTAAGGACCTTCCGGAATCCGCCTACCAGGGAGCCTTCGAGACGTGGAAAAGCCTCTGGCAAAAGTGTGTCAACGCTCAAGGGATGTACTTTGAAGAATTTTAAGGTTTTGTAGCAATATCTGAAATAAATTTATTTTTCAGAAACTTTTCCTGATATTTTTTATAAAACCCTGTAAACCAAGAAACGCCATTTTAAAGCATAAAAAATAATTCAACCTTTTCGACCTGCTTGTCTGTCTGTCATCAACCTATTTGTTTACAAGACTATCGGTATGCATGTCTGTGTGACTGTCTTCATCTTGAACTATTTTTACCCATTTCCAAGTATTTTCCACTTACATTGAATTTGGCCCACTCTGTATTCCTGAATTCTGAATGCAACTGTTTTACTAGGTGCAAAAGTAACTAGATTCAGTTTCTTGATTTATTAACTTAATTTAGAAGATAGTCTGCAAGTGTAAATTAGGCTTAATTTGAAACAACAAATTGTATGTTGACTTGTCTCGTTTCATATCTTAATAACGTTTTAAAGCAATTAACAACAGATTTTACTCTTAAATTTGTAACTTAATGCTCGATCTGCACATAAAACTACCCTAACTTAAACTTTTAAATTAAATTAAAACATGTGAGATTTTCTTTTTCCTTTTAAATCAATTTTTTTTATTATTACCCCTGTTGTTCGTACACACGAAAAAATTTAATAACACTCTGTTAAATAGAGCACCATAAGATTGCACTTCTCATCGGAGGGTGGTATTTATAAAAAAACTTTCTCCATGACGACGAATTCTTTAGATAAAACATTTCTTACAAAACAGAGAGTTGTAAAGTGTCGTTAAAGCGAGTAAAAGAGTAAAGTGACGCTTTTCATTTAAAGTTCATATTTAGGATTTGTTGTAACTCGCCGTTGTAGTTTGTATAGTTCTAATGCATTTTTTGTTCTTGCAAACAAATAACACTGACAGTTTGAGTCAGTTTCAACTACCGTAATTGAAATATATTATTTTGAGTGGACTTTTCATCCTCTTCCTGTGTAATTTCCACTTTGAAATGGGTGGCTTTAAAATTTACATCAACGTCGCTTTTCATAACAAATTTATAGGCATAACGTGAAGTTGTGCGTTAAATATTTAAGGAACTTAAAAAGTTACACTATCAAATTATCAGGAAATTAACACCCAAATCGATAAGGCTTTAAACTTTATTAAGGATTTTGGAGCATTTCTCTCGGAGAGCTTTCATAACTTCTCGTAGATTACAAATGAATTTTTAATCTTCTTAGGGAAATTCCATTGTTTTTAGCATTTTTTTAATTTGTATACAGATAATTAATTTCCATAAAATTCTTAAGCTTGTCAATGTATTTTACGTGGGATAATTGTTTTTTAATTTTAAGCTTTACAGAATTTTTTTATTAAGAATTCCCACAGTGGTCCACAACGCAAAAAAAAGTAAATAAAAAAGTGGCACAAGTTTGTATATACCTTTAGCTAACAGAACTAGGCTTTGGGCTTTGCCCTCTGCCCATACCGAGCTTGACACAGTTAAATCGTAGTGAATCCTGTTGTAAGCGTGTCTCGATCTTCAAATTTTTGCAGATTCCTGATTATCATCCCCATCCTATCCTATCCTAATTTATATTTAATTATTTAAATCCAAAGTGTGAATTAAAATTAATCTTATATTTATCTAACACTCGACAATCTAGAAAATTTTCTTCTCGAGAGAAAATCCGTGGAATAGTAGTTCAATAGAAAAATTTTGTTCAGACGTCCCTGATAAAGCCAACTGTTATTCGGATCTATTTGCATATTGATTGGTTCCTTCTTGTACTAGGTATACATCGAGTTTGAGTTTGAGTTTGAGGAATGTTTTAAAAAATTTTAAATTTTGAAAACTTTTTAGCTGCTTAAAAATTAACAAGCGTCTCCGTCACTGTTAAGCTTTTTTAGAATTTTCATTATATAAGCTGTAAATTTTTATAATGCAATTGTTGAGTCAAAAACTTTTCTTAAAATAATAAAATTCAATTTACAGTTTGTTTTATCTGCTCCAAGTTTTCAGAATATATTTTCACTCCAATCGTTTCATAGTGAATTTTGTTATTGTATTGAAGTGGTAGCAGAAAGAATTTCTATAGATTAGATCGGCAACAGTATTATCATTACATTCTTAATTAACAATAATCTTTTTATATCAAAATCATTAGGTGTAATGAAAACATTCTTTAATAAATGCTCAGAATATTTCTATTCGTAATATTTTTCCCTACACTCGATGTGTTGTTATACAAGAAACGAACTTTAACGTGTCCTTCTTCCTGGTCCTAGAAGTAGGTTTTAAATCTGCACACATTGCGAGCTTATATCTCCACTTTTCTTGCGCCCACAAATCCCATTAAGGTTTCAAATTTTTTTGCCTCATCGCTTCCACAATACGACAAAACGCAATACAAAATTCCAAAATCTGCAAGTGCCTCATCTTGGTCATTTTTAAAAAGAAAGCCACCGAACGACTGGTATAGTAACCCTATTTTTAAAAAAATTATTAACACGGAAATTTCGGTTATTTGAAAAGGTATTCACAGCTTTTCATTTTTATGGCAATTGCAGCAAGCCGACTGCTCATAGATCAATTTATCAGTCGCCTGCGTCAGTCGCTTTACATAAGTTATTGTCAGATGCATTTGATTAACTTACTGAAAACGAAAGATAACTGAAAGCTAGAGCTACGTATACGTATCCCAGCACTTGTGACCTAAGTACAATTTGTGACATAATATATTGGGTTTACGACAAATAACTAGCAGTATATTTAAATCGAACATTTATTTGTCTACAATTTTTATTTGAAATACTTTTCATAACAATTCAATTTAAGGGCAGCGTTCAAAAACCGAAACTTAGCGTTTTACGTTATACCAACACAATTGCCAGCATTTGAATTACAGTTTCTGGCATAAATATTGGATTTATAGAAAATTACTAAGAACATTTTTTAATAGAAAATTCAATTGTCTACAATTTTTATTTAAAACATTTTTTTATAATAATTCAAAATTATGAGCAGCGTTCAAAAACCGAAACTTAGCGTTTTACGTTATACCAACACAATTGCCAGCATTTGAATTACAGTTTCTGGCATAAATATTAGGTTCATGAAAAATTACTAGGAATATGTTTTAATACGAAATTCTATTGTCTACAATTTATATTTAAATCATTTTTCATAAAAATTCAAAATTATGAGCAGCGTTCAAAAACCGAAACTTAGCGTTTTACGTTATACCAACACAATTGCCAGCATTTGAATTACAGTTTCTGGCATAAATATTGGATTTATAGAAAATTACTAAGAACATTTTTTTTCTACTCCCATATGTGAAACTAAGCATTTCGTCATCACTTACTCGTTACGAAAATAGCATTTTCGTCTCTAGTGAGAAAAAGTGTTATTACAAGCAGATGTTATTTACAACATGAGGTGAAACCAGTTTTTTTGTGGTCGGTTCACATTTTAGTAAAAAGAATTATTTTTTTAAAATGTACTAATTATCGTCGTAGAAAAAATAGCATTTACGACTCGAGATGAAATCCGTTTTTTTCGTTCGAAAGATTAATTCACTCGCCCCTACGGGGCTTGTGAATTAAATTCTATCTCACGAAAAAAACGTATGTTTCATCTCATGTTGTAAAAAATACTATTAATAGAAAATTCAATTGTCTACAATTTTTATTTAAATCATTTTTCATAAAAATTCAAAATTATGAGCAGCGTTCAAAAACCGAAACTTAGCGTTTTACGTTATACCAACACAATTGCCAGCATTTGAATTACAGTTTCTGGCATAAATATTAGGTTCATAAAAAATTACTAGGAATATGTTTTAATACGAAATTCTATTGTCTGCAATTTATATTTAAATCATTTTTCATAAAAATTCAAAATTATGAGCAGCGTTCAAAAACCGAAACTTAGCGTTTTACGTTATACCAACACAATTGCCAGCATTTGAATTACAGTTTCTGGCATAAATATTGGATTTATAGAAAATTACTAAGAACATTTTTTAATAGAAAATTCAATTGTCTACAATTTTTATTTAAAACATTTTTTTATAATAATTCAAAATTATGAGCAGCGTTCAAAAACCGAAACTTAGCGTTTTACGTTATACCAACACAATTGCCAGCATTTGAATTACAGTTTCTGGCATAAATATTAGGTTCATGAAAAATTACTAGGAATATGTTTTAATACGAAATTCTATTGTCTACAATTTTTATTTAAATCATTTTTCATAAAAATTCAAAATTATGAGCAGCGTTCAAAAACCGAAACTTAGTGTTTTACGTTATACCAACACAATTGCCAGCATTTGAATTACAGTTTCTGGCATAAATATTAGGTTCATAAAAAATTACTAGGAATATGTTTTAATACGAAATTCTATTGTCTGCAATTTATATTTAAATCATTTTTCATAAAAATTCAAAATTATGAGCAGCGTTCAAAAACCGAAACTTAGCGTTTTACGTTATACCAACACAATTGCCAGCATTTGAATTACAGTTTCTGGCATAAATATTGGATTTATAGAAAATTACTAAGAACATTTTTTAATAGAAAATTCAATTGTCTACAATTTTTATTTAAAACATTTTTTTATAATAATTCAAAATTATGAGCAGCGTTCAAAAACCGAAACTTAGCGTTTTACGTTATACCAACACAATTGCCAGCATTTGAATTACAGTTTCTGGCATAAATATTGGATTTATAGAAAATTACTAAGAACATTTTTTAATAGAAAATTCAATTGTCTACAATTTTTATTTAAAACATTTTTTTATAATAATTCAAAATTATGAGCAGCGTTCAAAAACCGAAACTTAGCGTTTTACGTTATACCAACACAATTGCCAGCATTTGAATTACAGTTTCTGGCATAAATATTAGGTTCATGAAAAATTACTAGGAATATGTTTTAATACGAAATTCTATTGTCTACAATTTTTATTTAAATCATTTTTCATAAAAATTCAAAATTATGAGCAGCGTTCAAAAACCGAAACTTAGCGTTTTACGTTATAGCAACACAATTGCCAGCATTTGAATTACAGTTTCTGGCATAAATATTAGGTTCATGAAAAATTACTAGGAATATGTTTTAATACGAAATTCTATTGTCTACAATTTTTATTTAAATCATTTTTCATAAAAATTCAAAATTATGAGCAGCGTTCAAAAACCGAAACTTAGCGTTTTACGTTATACCAACACAATTGCCAGCATTAGAATTACAGTTTCTGGCATAAATATTGGATTTATAGAAAATTACTAAGAACATTTTTTAATAGAAAATTCAATTGTCTACAATTTTTATTTAAAACATTTTTTTATAATAATTCAAAATTATGAGCAGCGTTCAAAAACCGAAACTTAGCGTTTTACGTTATACCAACACAATTGCCAGCATTTGAATTACAGTTTCTGGCATAAATATTAGGTTCATGAAAAATTACTAGGAATATGTTTTAATACGAAATTCTATTGTCTACAATTTTTATTTAAATCATTTTTCATAAAAATTCAAAATTATGAGCAGCGTTCAAAAACCGAAACTTAGCGTTTTACGTTATACCAACACAATTGCCAGCATTTGAATTACAGTTTCTGGCATAAATATTAGGTTCATAAAAAATTACTAGGAATATGTTTTAATACGAAATTCTATTGTCTGCAATTTTTATTTAAATCATTTTTCATAAAAATTCAAAATTATGAGCAGCGTTCAAAAACCGAAACTTAGCGTTTTACGTTACCAACAAAATTGCCAGTATTTGAATTACAGTTTCTGCAATAATTATTGGGTTTATGGAAAATTACTAAGAATATGTTTTAATATGAAATTTAATTGTCTACAATTTTTATTTGAAAAATTGTTTCGTAATAATTCAAATTTATGAACATCAATCAAAAACCGAAACTTAGGGCTTTACGTTATACCAACAAAATTGCCAGTATTTGAATTACATTTTCTGGCATAAATATTGGGTTTATGAAAAATTACCAAAAATATATTTTAATACGAAATTGTATTTCAGATATTTTTTCACAGGTGGAAATGAAAACACATTATAGGTACTTCACCAAGTTTCCATGCCTATACGCAACTCAAACAAGCGAAATTCCAATGCTGTGAAGTGTTTGTTGAAACAGTAGTACAGATATTAATAAACAAAAACATTAGAGTTGTAATGTGTATAGAAGTTTAATGATTGAGATAAAATTACATAAATAATTACACATTACCCTAGCATCGAATGTATATTTACACGAATATCAATTAAATACGTTCTAAATTAATTGTTTACCATTAGTACTCTATTATGTGCTGTGATTCGTTTATTCAATCAAAACATAAGGATAAATATAAATTAACGCTTCCAAGTTAAATTGTATTATTAATATTTTAAATTGAAAATTATTTGGTAATTTAAATAAAATTTTTTCCTCAAAACTTTTCAAACGCAATAAAAAAAGTTCCAATTTGTTATATTAAATTTTTTTCTGTACTTTTAATTCATGCCAATTCATTTGAAAAATATTTAATAGGCATATTTCCCAGTGTGATTATTATTAAAAACATAAATTGGAAAAGTTGTAATTTTCTTGCTTTAACTTTTTAAAAAATTATAATGAAACTTGTTCAGTGTAATAATTTAATCTCTAATTTTTAGCTTTAATTTGACTTTTAATTACTCTGGAAAAGTTTATTAAAGTGGATATAGGTAGTTGGTGGTTACATAAAGTACAAAACGTGTTAAATTTCAGGCTATAGAAGATTATCTAGGTGATATAATCTGCAATGTTAGTGATTCGCGCTTTTATATGGTTTTAGAGAGAATTCTCATTTTAATTTAATGCTTCATCCTGCCAAGATCCTATGGAAACACAACACTGATTAATTTGCCTGATAATTTTAAAATATGTATAGACAGGAACTTTAAATAATTCCACATTTTACAAATTCACCGCTTGCTTTAATTACAGCTACGCTCGTTTTTTTATTTGTAAAAAAATTTAATTCGATTCAAAACCCTCAAATTTGTGTACAACAAGATTTTCTACAGACATGTGTCTTGATTTTCAATGAAATAAAACTACCCTTTAAAGTACTTGACGTGGACCTAATTTTATCAAAGTCGTACCCAAGATGACCTTTGACCAACCAATCGAATTCACATCTACTTTTGTTAAATTAATTGTCTTACAAAATTCAACTGTCCCTCAGAAATTTCAATTAACTTAAAAGAACTCTTATTTTTTATTCTGTACCTATACTGTGAAAATGTTTTTACAAAATTTAAGTGTAATTTTGGAATAATCGTGACAATTTGTCAAAAGTCATTGAATATTTACCAACTACCAATTATTTAAATTTTTCTAGTGTAAATTTTGCATTTTTCATTTTCACAAAAAATCACAGAGCCCTCCCCATGTCCCCATCCCCGCAACGCAAATGACACCAAGTAACGCTTTATTCAGGACGTAAAGGCTCGTCTACATACACAGGCCTTGCCTTCCGGTTTGGCTTGTGCAGGCGGTCTGAACGCTATCCAGACGCTCTAGTTACACCTTTGCAGGGCACCTTAACAGTTTCCACATGTGCACCAGTTTGGCCTGTACACAGGCCACCTGCACAGGCCACACCGGAAGGCAAGCCTGTATGTGTAGACACAGTTTTACTATGCCTCTATGGCATACAACGAAATCAAGATGAAGAATATTTATTAGGCTGCCTTAGCGACATCTTAGCAACCAGCATATTCTCCGTATTTAAGACTAATAGTGTTCTCTAAATCTTCAATAAAGAAACACCAGGTCTGGACTAGCCCAGCCGGCTGACCGGCGATCGCCGGTGGAGCCAAGTTAAATTGGGGCCATATAAAGGAAAAATCCAACATCATGGTTTTTTTGTTTGCTTAATTGTACAGTACAAAAAGATATTTAAAAAGTTCTAAAGTTGATCTAGGCTCGTTGACCTTGGAAATTCCAAAACGTTGGCGCTATGGAGCAGGCAAGGGGCGCTGAGCGCTACAACGTTCCAGATCCCTGAACTTACGGCAAATCCGAGTTTTCATTACCGGAATAATTAAAAAATTCCGCCATTTCCAGATTTGTCAGAGGCGTAAGACTAAGTAATTCAAAATTTTACATTGTGGGCCTCTAGAAATATTCGAGAATTATCAGCACCCCTGAAAAAGTATAGTCAGTCCACGCTTGCTATGGATCCTCTGGGAATTCCTTAAAATCCAGACCCGTGGTAGTGTCGCTACTAGCTACTATGCCATTGCATTTGGAACCAATTTATTTTGTAGACCAACCACTAGCCAGTCCGGCCCTGAGAAATACTAAGGTACCGTGGTACCTTAGGTAGCTGCAGCTACATGGCTAAGGGAGTGAAGGGGTGGACAGCTACCGTTTTTTAAGTTTTCGCTCATATCTCAAAAACGATGGGTCCTAGAGAAAAAAATGTTCTTAGCAAAAGAAGCCCGCACACAGAAAAATGTTTACCTCTTAACTACTTTTTGAACACATTTCTGAAGAAAAGAAATTCCACCCTTTTCCACGTCCTCAATAACCCCTTCGTTGACTGGACTATATTATATAATTTATTTATTTATTTATTGTATAAGTTGTTGATAAAACTGCACTTTCGAGCTTTTTCTAAACCAAAGCAGAGCTAAATGCAAGCAGCACCATTACAAATAATCTGCCAGATTAATATGTATTTGTAAGAAGTGTAATGAAATTCTACCACACGTACTTTTATAATGTATTCCCCTATTTTAATTTTATATTTTGTATATAACGGAATTAAACATTTACAAGGCACAAAATTCAACTCGATCCCTTAACAGTTCGCATTACACGCAGTGGCGGACCGGGTAAAATACCTCCTGGGCAGGTTAGTCTTGAAGCCATTATTTGATGAGAAACTTTCGGCCCGTATGCCTCACTTTTGTTTACTATTGCTTTCCGAAGCTAAATGGTCAAACTAAAATCGCTGTTATGAGGATTGAACCCTGGCTCCTTTACAGGAGTTTATATTTTAACAATAAGCTCTTGGAAGCTACCGAAATACTAATCATATGGGAGAACTACTAAACTAATTTATTTGCTTCAGGGCCGGTAGGTTAGCTCAAATGGAAAGCCGGAAACTCTACACTACGAAGGAGCGATTTTAAATTTTTACAACTAAGAAATAGCGTTTATAGGTTCATATATCCGGCCCTATTCTCTGCATCGAACATTCCTTTTGGTATTTAACGGTGTTTAATTAAGGAATAGTAAATTACGTGTTAGAATAAAATCATCTCAACACTCTCCCACAGTTTGGTGCAAAAAAATTATTTTTTAGGCTCAAGGCGGCCTCGCTTAAAAAAAAAGTGAAATTTATTTAATATTCGAATCTTGAACTTAAAAAAAGCGATGGTTAATCGAAATGCCACACCTTTAGACATTAATTTATGTTTGAGTTACGAATTACTAAATTTTAAACTTCGAGTTATCGCTAAAGTTGTGTTTATTTGTGTGACCCCAAAGAGTTCCCTAAAAGCCTGCTCTAAACACAGTTGATGGATAACTTTACAGGTCACAGACATCGAGTGTCGCGTCTTAACTGACTGTCGTATTAACTCCGCTCCCTAGTGTGTTGTCACCAATTTAACATCTATCAGAAGTGTTCTACATTGATGTATTTTTCGCCACTTTTCCACCTTTTAGTGACAATTGTTCGTATATTGAAAATTATTTTTGGAATTTGTTACTTTTTGTAATTAAACCGGATAAAAAATGTGACGAATGCATTCATCCAGTGGTATTTTAAAAAATAAATTTGAAATATTCTAAAATGATGAGTGCGATTATAAATAGACTTACCTGTATCCAGAACGGCAGGTAGAAGCCAGAGCAACAAAGAAGAGCAGCTGCTAGTGACATAGTAGCCCAGACAAATCCAACTGCTGTTAAAGAAGTAGCCATCTTACACTCACTCTTTCTAATATACTATTCCTCTTTTTTATATTAAATAAAAATTTTTATATTTTTCAGTTTTGCAATTCAATTCATGTTTATAACCCGAACAAACTAAATCCCTACTGACAGTCTTTTAGTTCGTTCTCTTTCACCAAACATATTATTGAGTTGAAGCAGTAGCAAAAGCAGTCAAGGACAACACAATCATTTGAAGTACAACGCGAATAATGTTTTTTTCCCGACAGACTTTTAATTCGTCTATTAATTTAAAGTTCACTTTATTTATTTATTTATTAAAAAACGTAACAAGCGCTTAAAGTTTCACTTTCAACTCTTTATTTATACACTACTCGAGAGCTGCTCCTCCAAACTAACAAAGTCAAGTAACTGTAAAGTGGAAAAAATTGAAGTTAATTTAATTATAATATGAATCATCCTTTTATAGTTTATAAATTATCATGCGACGTTCTAATTAAAGTTTTTGATTAATTAAACCAAAAAAAAATATTAAGAGGGATTTACTACGAGCCCGGAACATTAATTAAAACTTTGGATTGAAAGATTTTTTAAATTTTCTAGTAATAATTGGATTGGGATTTTCTTGGACCGGCAAGGAAAACTTTAACGAATATATAAAAGGGAGGAAAAAAAGTTGGATGATTAAGTTATGACACAAGAGAAATGTAATGTAAGATATTTTTTTGTATAATGAAGATAATGGGAATCATTTATGTGCATAATTTAGTGATTTCTTTTTAAATTTTGCTTTTGAATTGGGAAATGAATAAAAGACCTATACTTATAATTACAGTAGGCAGGTATATAAATAGCCGTATATATTAAACTCGAATAAATACCTACTTATACATTATTTACTTCTAAAGAAAAGTTGGGTGCTTTTCATAAAATATGAATTTTATGAAAAAGCATGTTGTTTTATTTAAGTAAATTTATTGTTCTTTAAAATAACGAAAAGTATGAATATTTTAGGCTAAATAAACTCTTAATTAATTACTATAACGGGTGGTCGCAATTCGACTGTCCAGGTCGGCTGTTACCGACGAGGTCAATTAGTTCGGGAGGCACAACTGTTACGTATAAATTAGTTCAAATTTATTATTTAATGCTAAACCTAACCCAACTTAAATTAGTGCAACCTAACCTAACATTTTGTGTATTTGTAATATGATTGAAATGATTTATCTTTCTAGGAAGTCGAGAGAGCTTGGGGGTCAAATTACATCTGCGAACGACGGGACTAAATGAAACCAGTCCGACCCTGGTAATGAAAGCTTACAGAACTTAAACTAACGACCTTTGCCTATAGGGCCGAAACTGTCAAATTGAGAATTGGGTATAGGGTATACATAGCACCTACAGAGTAATTCGAAACCGATAAAAAAATTGGTTACAGTAAAGCTGCGTCTTCACTATGGCGAAGAAAGTAAAAAAAATTCATTTGTAGTTGACACTTTTAAAAAAGAAACTGATTTTTTGACAAATCCATTGCAACTGTCTTCTGAAGAATGGTTTAAAGTTTGGATTCCATTTTGCGTATTTGATTTTTGCGGGCGGATATCTCAAAAACTAAATGGAATAGGGAAAAAATGAATGAAAACAATCTTGAACAAGAGATGCAAATCAGGAATCTTCCAGAAGTGAAGAACAAAGAATGGAGTAAATGCCATTTTAATTACAGGGAGTTTTTGATCAATAGGGTGCAATCAAATCATGAGTGACCTACTGCGGTCTTTGGGGTGTGGGTATGATGCCTATACTTAGGCACCTTTTGGCGTGAAAAGCGGATACTTATCTTCGCATCCTCTTTTGCGTGGCTCAAAGCGTAATAGCTACGACGTCACTGAAATGACGAAAATTCTACATTTTCATACAATTTTGTTTTCCAAAGGGGGGATTGTCAAGTTTATAAATACTTCTATTTTAAATGTTCGTCCTTTTCATATAGCTTTTTTTTAGCTCCGGTGACGTAATTTCAAAAACTTGCAGAATCGTAAAATCAAGCAGATGACCCATGTCAAAAAAGGACACTTTAGGAACTCCTTTAACTGACCCTTTTTGGGACATTCTTTTAATGTAATTGAATCCAGTTTTTACAGTGGTATAGAGCAAGACGGTGGGGCACCCACTCTCATTGTCCAATATTATTTAGTTTCAGTGTCTCTATCAAGACTTATGGGTAGGGGGGATTAATGTTTATTAACTCATTCTCCCTCTCGCCTCTCAAATTTCTACATTTGCTCGTGACATCGTCATATTGGTAAATGACAAAAATAATAATTGCTTCTATAAGAATTTTTACACAAAAAAAATTAATATAAAATAGAAATATATAGGTTAGATAGTCATTCAGAGCATAACAAGGCAGTCTGAATAGACTCGAGTTTTCATGAATGCCTGTTAGTTCCAAATCCATATCCTCACGTAATACAACGATCAACGTCGTCGTGTTGATAGCTGGCCAAAAAATCAAAATAAAAGAGTACGTAGTGCTTTCAAATTTTACTGCTGACATGAAATCGAGTTTTGCGAATTTTGATGCTAAACATTTTGACTCGAATAAATTTTTAGATTTTAAAAATGATTTTTTAGAAAAAAACTATGTTGCCAATTATTATTATATTGTTATGTTTTGCAGTACAACAGATAAGAACTTTAAATTATTGGTTTGTTATGCGGGTAAAATATAAATTTATAATATTTCGCATCATCTTAGGGCTATTGAGTAGTAGAGTATGCGAACTTCACATAACACAGTACTCGCAAAGAGAAATGAATAGTGAAAGGAAAATAAATACCTACAGTGCGTCAATTTAAAGAGGAGCCAGGTGTATCTCTGAAATTAAAAAAGGTATCAAAAATCGCCCGAAACCGTTTGGGTAGTACGGAGGGGAAAATTTAAGTACATTGTTATTAGTTGTTAATTAATTTTTAATGAGCATTAAGTCATGAGCATGTCATAAGTCATGAGCATTATTAAGGCGACATTTTCTGTTTGATTTTCAAGTTAATCTAGTGCTCTTTTAGTACTCTGTCTTAAATGCTTTTCCCCAGAAATTTAGACTCGATCTCTTCAGTACAATTAAAATCAAGAAGCTCTAGATTCACAATATTGTAAGGTGAGCTCCTAACCGTAACTTCTTCTTGAGAAACAGTCTGAATCTGAATGCAAAATTTTCAGTTTTGACTAAAACTTCTTTCATCTTCAAACATAATAAGTGATTTTGTGATTTTTTAAATTTTATTGTATTGTTCCTAGAGTTCCTCTAAAAATAGTGGTCGCGAACAGAATACCTATAGGAAGACGATATACCTATGAATATTACGTGATCGTAAAAGTAGAAGCTCACACAATGGAATTGTAGAAAAAACGCAGGAAAGAGCTCAATGTCAGGATCCATGGTACGCCAGGAAATTGTAAATCCATGAGCCATAACAAAGAATGTAAGGGCCGTTTTACATGAACTAAATATCGTACTAACTTGTCAGTACTGTATCAACTCAAGTTTAAAGCTTAGATTCCCGTGCTTCTGCCCCTTGAGTTGATTCAGTGCCAACAAGTTAGTACGATATTTAGTCCATGTAAAACGGCCCTAAAAGACAAACAAGTTGGTACTTAAAAATAAAAATAAAACTCCTTTCAGTACCAAAGTAATTGGATTAGTTAATGGTTAGTTTGATAAGATTTATTATCAACTTTTCAACTAATTTTTTATTTTGTTTCACTTTCAGCTTCCATGGACGAGAAGAGAGGGAATATGTATCGAATAAGCACGCGTTGATTTTCACATGGAAGTGTAGAGTTTTCAGAAACAAGTAATTTTTGAATTGAAGAGGCGTCGTTTGAAGTCGCAGCACTTTGCGCTTAACTCGGTCAAAGTCAACTATCTCAAAATTGTAAGGGATGACCTCTGGATTTTTATCATTTATATCGAGAAATCGCTCTTTGCGAATAGATTCGTGCAAATTCGAAAACAATCGGACCCAAAGCTCATGTGGAAAGGATAAACCTATAGTTGGTAATTTTTCGAGATTTTCAGGAGAGCGAATTTATCAGCTTTTCCTTTGAAAATGTGTAGATTTTGGGACTTGATAAGTAATTACATGGCCTGTAAAATGTTTATTTGTTCGAATAGTAATGCTAATTAAAGAGCTAGGCAAAGGAAAAATCTAGTAGGGACAGTATACCTTCACAAAAATATCAATTTGCAACAAAAATGACTTACTATACTAAATTCAAGGAGACGAGATAGTGTTGCATGCGATGTTCACGTGCACGTGCAAGTTCTCAAAAGCGCGGTTTTACGTAAACTTAAATTAAATACGGTGTAATGATTTTACACTAATTATTAATAACAGCCGGTTTCTTAATAATTCCCTAAAAGCTCCTTTAGTTAAAGTTGTCTCAATCATTTATTTATTTATAATCGATTACATTTTTCCTGTAATCGTCCCAGCTCTAATTGCCACTATAATATGAGTTATCCGCATCAACGCAGTTAGGTAACCATGCAACAAGCTTAAAATAAGTTTATACGTTAGAGCCAATCACAGCGCTAAACAGAAGTGTTCACGTGCACAACACGCGGGTTGTTTGTTTACATTCACTATCTCGTCTCCTTGAATAAAGTATATATTATTTTGCACGGGAGAAATAACGCGAAAATCGTGAAATCGACCTTCTCAACCCTTATAACTTCTAAAGACCATATGGGTTTTAAAATCGAGGGGGTATTTTAATAATATAGCCTTTTATTAGTGGAATTTGAACAAATATCATTAACAAACCCCAGAGAATGTCAGTTATCGAATACTTCAGCAAAGGGGAAGGGGGCTATGGTACCACTAAATCCACCAGTGTGTGAGCTCTACATTATTATACAGGGTGGTCGCAATTTGATCGGACTCCCAGGTCGGCTGTTGCCGACGAGGTCAATTAGGTCAGGAGGCCCAACTATTACGTATAAGGTATAAATTGGTTCAAGTTTATTATTTAGTACTAAACATAACCTAACCTAACTTAACTTACCACAACCTAACCTAACATTGTGTGTATTTGTAATTTGATTAAAATGATTTATCTTTCTAGCAAGTCGAGAGAGAGTAGGGGTCAAATTACAGTTGCGAACGATGGGAAAAAATAGCCAGTCCGACCCTGGTAATGAAAGTTTACAAAACCTATATTTGGGGCCATTGCCTAAAACAAAAACCCCCAAATTGAGAATTAGGTATAGGGATCTTAGAAACCGTTAGAGATAAGTGCAGAGTTTTTAGAAACAATTAATTTTTGAATCGAAAAGACATAGTTTGGAGTCGCAGCGTTTTGCGCTTAACTCGTTTAAAGTCAAATATCTCAAAATTCTACGAGACGATCCTTCAGTTTTTATCATTTCGTCCCCACAATAGTAAACTCGCGAATCTGCAAATTCGCGATTTTACAGGAGAGCAAAAAACAAATTCAACGGTGTCTGTAAAATCTATTTTATTTCGTTTCAATGATATTTTTGAATATAATATTTTCCTCTAAGGTACCTTTAACGCTATTTTGAAAAATGGAAATTTGAAAATTTTAAATTTTAACGGCCTAAAATGCAGAATTGCTAAATGACTATAGTGAACGATAAAATTGCATGGTTCCATATAAATGGTCCTAAAAACTTTATTTTTGAAACGCGACTACATGTTGTAGGAGATCAAATGTTCTAAAGGCATCAATTTACCTAACTATGCACAAAAATCCAAAAGACATATCGTGAAAAAAAAGTTAAAAGTGTCGGAAGTGGGAACTTTTTGTAGATTCTAATTTTGTTGATTTATTTGTATAAAAATAATTGTTTATGTCACAATTGAAAATGTTTTTTTAATTTAAAATTAACTTTCTATTCCTGAATAATTACTCTATCAAATAAAAAAAAGATCAGCTCTATGCGTTATTTAATAACTGAGAACAAAAATGTTTTTGAAAGATTTAGCGCATGAAATTCACGAGTTTATTGTACCTAGTCAAAAACTACAAGATTTATGCAGTTTTTTGAGTTCAAAATGGCTGTAGCTAAGTAACGGAATGAGATACAAATCCGAAACTTCACTATTATGTGTATTGGTCATCTACCATTCAAATCCACTATCTAACTCAATTTTGCCAAATTTGCAGATTCGCGAGTTTACCATTGTGGGGACGATTTATATCTAAAAATTGCTCTTTACGAATCTATGCGTGTAAATTCGAAAAAATCGGACCACAAATAACGCGAAAATCGTGAAATCGACTTTCCCAACCCTTATAACTTCTAAAGATCATAATGGGTTCTAAAATGGGGGAGGGGTATTTTATTAATATAGCTTTTTGTTAGTCGATTTTGATAAGATATTATTAACAAAACTAGTTATCAGTCAGTTATCGAATACTTCCACAAAGGGGAGCGGGCTATAACACCACTAATAAATGGCCAGTTTCTGGTACATTTTTGCTTAGTTATGGATCCGTAACATCCCAAAACTTAACTATTTCTATTGTTTGAAACCGGTTTTTGAACACTTAGGGAATATATATATCTATTCGTCAGTAGATAACTATCTTTAGAGAAACTCGCAGTAAATCCACCAGTGTTTGAGATCTAAATTAAAATGTCTCTAGATTTAGAATAGTTTTGAAGAAAGTGTTTAAGTTTGTCGTACATTAAGGGACGTCGGGTGTTTTTTATATACAAGTCAGAATTTGAAAGCAACAAAAATTACGTCCTACTGTTTTTGTTGGCAAGCTTTTCGCCACAGTTAGAACAAATATTTAAAAATGCTTTATATGTAAATAGTGTGCCATAACAATGTTACAGAATTCTTCCTCACACACACAGTGCTCATTGTTAGATAAATGCATTTGTGTTGTACATCCTGTAGGGTAAACGACTGACAACGACAGCAAATGAATGCATTTTAAAATAAATCCAGTCACATAAATATGAAAAAAACTTAATAATCAGATGATATGCATTGTCTGTTTGCAAAGGCTTCTTATTTCAAAGAGTAAACAAAAGAAAATGCAGATACGGTGCAGTTCTAATTAACATGAACGTAATGTAAATGATTCAGCTTTTAATTAAAACAAAACTGATTTCAATTCAAAACCTGTTGATTGCGTTAGTCAAAAAGTGAATTGTAGATGCGTACACACAAATTATTTAATATGTATAAAAAAAGTCCTTGTCACATAACAATCAAAATTCCATTTTATTTGATTAAGTAGATTGAGTTAGGGCTTTGATTTGATGTCAAACAACTTCCCAATTCAAAGCAATCGAAATTAAATTAATTAACAAAATTACACAATGGAATTGTTAAAAATGGGCTTTTTGTTCAAATTTTTAAAATTGAATTTTAATCGATTTCATTACTTTTTATTGATTGAATTGTTATCGTTTTCTAGCCGAATGGGTTGCGCTATTAATTTTTATAAAATTCCATTAAATAATATCGGGGTAAATGAATGGTAAAATGTATATAATGTACACTTTGTACATAACTACAAGAAGTATAAGATACTGTGCTACCCTCAAGCCCTAAGTAAATAACATAAATAACGAACTCGTGAAGAAAATTCAATTTAATGAACTGTTAAAGATTTACTGTCCATACAAAACTCGAGAGGAAACCTATATAATATTTTAAAATGAGCGGAAAAATAAGTTTTATTTGTGTTTTGTTTGATTTGTTTAATTATTGATTAACAACACGTATGAAAAAATGACAATTTAAATTTCTAAATCATACGTTGACCCCCGGATTTGATCTACTTTCAAAATGAGGCTGATATGGTTTTTCGATCAAAGCACCAACAATTATAATTCTACTCTTTACTTAATAACTTTCACTAGATGAACAATAATTTGTTTATAAGTATATCTATTAATAAAGCATTGTTTATTTATAAAACTTACGTTTTTTTTGCTTTCAACAAATTGATTCAACAAATTAACAAACACTTGTTAATAAAACTAATTTTAAACCTCTCCCTAATAAACGTAGAAAAATTATTAACAATATCCAAAATAATTTAAACAGTTGTAAAAAGATATAATTTTTGCGTTAATTTACGTCGTCGACGTAAATTTTTTCGACTAATTTTATTTATCGAGTCGCCCTCTCAACCTTTCTACCGGAACGTTACGACACGACTGATATTACTCTCTGAAGCTGATCCGGATTTTACATTCACGCAGTTTCATCTTCGTGGAGCCCCCACATTTCTATTCCACCACGAGTACTACTAACGTTATGTGGATGCTTTAGCGCCACGATTTCGAACACCATCTCTCTATATTGTTTTGTGCACCAAACAAACATCTTTTATCAAATTGCATTTTGTATGTTTATGCACGCCCTCGAGTTATTTAATTTAAAAATTTATATTCCCAAATTTTCAACTCGTTCAATAATTTAATATCAAATACTTTCAGCTGTCGTCTGTCATTATTAATCGAAATGGAACAAAAAAACCTTTTTGAGTTTTCAAAATTGTACTCTAATTGTAAAACCGGCTTTAATAACATTAATAGTTAATTAAAACTGCAATGAAATGTTAATTAAAATTGCAGTTTAAAAGTAACTACCCACCTACTTCGTAACAACAAATAATTTATTATCAAATGAGAGATATGAGAGAGATGTACAAAAAGTCATAGACAGCTAATTAAAATGCACTGAATAAATCTAATTAAAACATTTTTTTCTTTTTTTTTATTTACTTTAGTGTTGAATGTTTGTAAATATTTTTAATTGTAACGTTAAAATCGTTGCTTTTCTCTGTTGAAAATCTAGGGTTCTAAGGTAAGGCAAGTGGAAAATTAACTTATGCAGCGTGTCTGGTCTCTCGAGAGACCCACACAGAAAAAAAGAAATTTATAAAATGTGGTTTTTAAACAAAATACTATTACAAAGTTTTTCGAGATTGTTAATAATTATTTTAACATTTTAAGTGTGGGGTGGAGGGGTGTACTTACTTATTAGAGTAAATTAAGAGACTTAAAAATTACAAAAGTATTTACATAGTTCAATAATTTGTGAGGCCTCTAGTTACTTTTAAATATTTTTGGTCTATTAAGTAATTAATTGTCTTATTCTTCGTTCTTCTTCTTATTAATAGGACCTACGACATGCTGTTTCCTCAATATTTTCCAGGTTGTAAGACCAATCTTACGATCGTGTGCTTCTTTTATACCTACAACTTCACTCTAGTCGAAGATGGGATGGATTCGAAGTAATAAATCAGCAGCAATAAACACTTTCTTACCCAAAAATATTTATTTAAAATAAAAATAAATAAAAAATAACAATTTATGTTATATATAACGTAGATTAAATAAAAATTACGTTTATAAAACAAAACGAAGTAAATGTTTTTTTAAAACAAAATAAATAGCTTCCTTCAGATGACGTTCGCTCTTTGGACACCACTCGGATGGACGACTCTCAAAGAACTCGATCCTCGAAAGCAGATGGGGACGCGTCGTTAGCCTTTGCTTAACCAGCGTTCCTCCAGATCAACAGTCGGGCCAACAAACCCAAGACTGTAATCAAGCCCCACTTATAAATGATCGACAGTCGGATCAAAGCCAATACTGTAATCAGAGTCCTACAGAACAGAAATGTACTGCGGTAGCCGCCATTAGCTAAACCCTACAACTGCAGCTTATCTCAGCCACTGGTGCAGGGACGCCAGACCATCAACTACCCGCAGCACAATAAGATCTCACTGACACAAACACAAGCTGTACAGTCAATGTACACTGTTGGTCACGGACTCCCCTCAAATCGATGCACGTCGAATATTTATTAATTCTCCACCACCAAGTTCTTAGCACCAATCAGAACTCGCTTGGTCGATTGAACGACAAGGAAGGAACGCACATCTAACTCTTCGTACTCTTATCTTTACGATTATCACTCAGCTACTACATAAATGCTTTATGCTATTATCTAGGTGGCGATTAAAAGAGGCATTCGATAGTGTACGTAAATTAGAAATAATTTTAAAAAGCATTTAAAATAATTAAATATTTTAAATGATTTAAAAATAACTGAAAATATTAAGGACGTTTAAAAGTAAAATTAAAATGATGACAAAATATATTTGGGATACCTGAAGGGCCAAAATAAATTAAAATTACATAAATAATTTTAATTTATCGAGTGAACTGAAATTGAACCGGGCGACCTCGAGTACATTAATAGTACGTTAGGTTGTAAACGCCGGATAAAAATTGACACCATTGTATCGCAGATGGTACAAAAACGGAAGATCAGATAGTTGCTGATGGATTATGTACGAGCTATTTTTAAGAAAAAATACTCGGGCGCGCAAACGATGTTAATTTTGCCCGTTTCAGAAGCAGAATCTTAAGGATTCGTAACACTCTGACACGTGTAGAAAAACGCATTGTTACAAGGTCATATTAGAATAGTAGTCCAAACAGTTGGCAAAGAACTAGTCTAATTCGAGCCCCGAAGAATTTTTTACTGTTGCTAAGATGGGTTAGGTTAGGTAACCGTCTGGTTACAGGTGAAAGAATAGGCCCAGAGAATCCCTTATTCAGGGCGTAAAAGGCGACCATAAGGATCAAATATCCCTATTTAACCCTGCCTTTATTTCAATAATTCGCGATTACTAAAGTTATCATTTCGCTTATAGCTTAGATACGTCTTCTTTTTCCTTCTTCCTCTTATTTATCGATTTATTCATTCCACGATTTCCACTGGATGTTTTTTGAAAAGTATGAGCTCTCTGTTAAGAACTTATTGGCAATAAACTATAGTCTAATTAAATCCCCGAGAATGTTTTGCTATTGCTAAGATGAGTTAGGCTTGGTTAACCGTCTGGGTACCGGTGAAAGAATAGACCCAGGGTATCCCTTGCCAGTCGTAAGAGGCGACTATAAGGAACAAAAATCTTTGTTTAACCCTGCCTTTATTGCTATAATTCGCGAACCCTCAAATTAATTTTTATTATCTAAATAGGCAAACCTGTTCCTTCTGTGGTCAGTTAAGCTGTTAAACTCAATTTACTTCTTGGTCTCCCTACAGTCCCTGAATTTCTACAGTATAAAATTAGGTGATTTGTTCTCTCGCTGTGCTAACCAATCTTTTATTTTTTCAATGTTAGATGTTTTCCTTATGATCCTGCTTCTCTCTCGCTCTATTACAAGTTGCGAGTTCAAGACAATTGGCTCTAGTGTCAAAGGGTCAACCATAAAAGATGAGTTGACACCATAAATATTGACCTAGATGCGAGTGACGGATGAACGTCTAACCATTTTATAAAAATGGCGGACACGGTGTATTTCTAAGAGGTGGACACGGACAAGCAATTTAGCAAAATACACATTGATCGAACAAGTGTATATTTTCTCCATTGCAAATGACAGATATCTAGAAGATTTATTTATTTAATAATTTATTCTAAAATTTTAGACAGAACCAATTCTTTTTACAATTTGTTTCTTAACAATTTGAATCTCAGTTTTATTCCATCTTAATTTTCTTCTAATTAGAACTTTTTACAAGTTGAAATTCTTTTAATTTTTTAGGCCAACTCCAATAACTTTGACTACAACCAAATTCTTTAGCGTCTTCCAAACTTTCCGGTAAAACATTATGTAAAGTTTCTGGTAGTAATGAAACACTACAACTAGCTACGAGAGCAACTGAGAATAAAACAACAAGGGGAAACCTCGAATCCACTGTTGTGCCCTAAAAAAATGTTTTATTTAGTAATTTGAACTGTTGGTAAATTTATTAATTACCAAGTATACAACGTAAGGCCCTAATACGCTAAATACGTTTGTGATCAGATTTCCTAACGACATTCCAGATTGTCTCAAACACGTTGGATATATTTCTATCGTGTGCAAAAATACAACATAAATTGAGAATGCTACAGTAAATCGTAAAAATATTGTTAAAGTTGTTGATAACCATTCCAAATCTGGATCTACAAAAAATCCATTTAGTAACATAGAGCTATCAAAAATAGAAGGCTTTGAAAGAAGTTGCAGAGCGACCACCGAAAGGTTAATTATTGATTTTAAGATTTTACTCACTATTCATAACAAATATTAATGTTAATGATCCTAGGGTTGTGCCTAAATGTGAAAGGGCATGAGTCCACCTTCGACCAATATAATTGCATCCAATCATTCCAACAATATTTGCAGGTATTTCAACTATACCTTGAAGAAACGACGTTATAAATGGATTAGTTCCATATTGTCCAAAGTACAATACTAGAGTTAAATAAGATACACCTGTAGCGGCCCTAAAATAGTATCTAACGTTTATTTTCTTTTAAATTAATTTTTTTTCTCTCGCACCATGAGACATTTAAACAGATTGTATTTTTCGCTAGCCTCCACTGAGAAAAGAAACTCAAAATACCATAATTTTTCACTTTCATTTTCGATAACGATGTTAAATCAGTTGCTATGTCTTCAGGTAATTTTCTTCGATTGGTTTTTGCTATCTTTCCTAACTCTTTCATACATTTTGAAATTTTTCCTTGACTCATCAACCATCTTGGAGATTCCACCATATATCTAAAAATAAACTGTTTCATCTCCACGTTTAATTTCCATTTGGACTTTATTACCGTATGAATAAAAGAGAAAGTAAGCTGGGTATGGTTGTCGCTAATAAATAATATTGCCAATCACCAACAACCCACATTATCAAACCCATCACGCTCATTCCAAAACCCCAGCCGCATGTTTGTAACAGCATGATAAAACCTCGATGTTTTTCATCCGAAATTTCCATTCCATTTACCAAAGCACTTATTAACATATTGACGGAAGCGAAACCTCCAAATACCGATGCTGTTAAATATAATGAAAAGGTTCCTGAAGTAAAAAGAAGGCAAATACGTCCAATTATGAGTATTAGAAATGTTAATAAGTATGTGCTTTTTCTACCATAACTAAAAAAACAAAAAGTCAACAGGTTGTAGAGGACATTAGTGTTAGGTTTCTCGGCCAAATAATCTTGTTATATCTTACACGTCTCCTAAATAACTTCCCATTAGACTTCCAAAAACTTCAGAAATTCTGGTAAATGCAATTATGTTTGGACCATAAACATCCTTACCGCAAACCCAGTTTTCCCTAGAAACGACTGTTTCTGTATACCACGTGGTATTGTATTCCCATCCATGTTGACAGTCTAAAAATTACAAATTTTTGAAATGATAAAAACAGCATCAGTGGTAACTCTCACCAATAATTTTGGAATTTTCACTAACATTTCCATTGACCTCCTGTTGAGTGACATTGTACATTTGGCAATTATAGTAAATTTCTTTACCCCATTCATTAAGTTTTCTATAAAAAATTTTTGAATTATTATTAAAATTTCCAAAAACTTACTTAGGTATTGTTAAATCTTTCCATTCTTGTACTGTATAGTCGGTTAAATTTCTTCCAGGCACTTTACACCAATGATCAGGCGTAGTTAATACCACAACATAACTAAAATAAGTTTGACTGCCCAAAAATGTTACCAAAAGTACAAAAATCATACAAAAACGTTTCTGAAACCATCCATAACTTCCGACGACATTCAAAATGTCGTCGAACGAATTAAAATTATTTTTTGATCCAAACATTGTAATTGCAAAACTGAAGTAAAGTGACGCTAATTTTTTATAATTACGCTAAGGCCTTAAGCCATCGTTTAAAAAAATCTAAATAAATATAATGATAAGCAAAAATTAGGTAATGAATAGTTCATAAAGTGATTGCGTGATTAGAACTTAGAATAAATTTGTTTTATTTAGTTTGGGTAAACAAAAAGATCAGTTTAAGGCATAAACATTTCAATTGTTGGTAGATTTTGCAGTTTAAACAATTAAGACGTAATAAAGAACTTTGAACAAAATCTTTTGGAAATATTTTTATTGTGCACGTCTCAAAAGAAGAAATTATTTGGTATACTAATAATAGATTTCTTTTCTATTAATTTTTTCTGTTAACTGTTCTGTTAATTGAAGCCTACTTCAATTGGTAATTATTTTTTATTATATGCTGTGTTTACCGATATTTGCATTTTGCATACCTAAAGAACCCCCAGGACAACATATCAAAAAGTTGCACCAAGTTCCATATGCGGGTCTTTATTTACTCGTGGTTACAGAAAATCAACAAGTCTTATATTACTGCCTTTGAAAGCTCCCTTTTGTGACGTAAATAAAGTAGTTTAGACCAGGTTAATAAAAAATAAAAGTTCAGACTTCAGAGAACCCTTTTAAAATATGACCCTAACAGTAGATCCTCTTGCAGAGTTCCTAGAAATCGAAATTTTTGTGAATTTATTGGCTAACCAGCGATTTTCAACCTATGGGACATGCCCCATCTTAAAGGGAGCGTGAGCAAAATCAAATAGTAGAAAAAAGCCGAAAAAAGTCTTACTCCGTGGCCATGTCAGGGCACCACACTTCGCACTGTCCCCAGCACCGCACATCGCACCAAAAAGATTAAAATGTAATTATTTTATGTGAAATTGGACACACTGAAGCACCGACCCTCATCCCCACTTCGTGCTTCGAATATGAATAGTTCACCAAATATCGAACATTAGTCCCGTGGTAGGTGTAGAAGACATGAAAGAGGGTGGAATATCTTTGGAGTAGTTAGGAGGTAAAAATACTAACAGTTTCAGGTCCTAGCTATGGCTAAGGGAGGAATCGGGTGGACTGGTCCCGTTTTCGGGGTTTTCGCTTATATCTCGAAAACGGTAGGTCCTAAAGAAAAAAATATTCTTAGCAAAATGAAACCTTATCAAATTTTCTACAAGAATGTTTGTGTTTATTTTTCTCTATTTTAATGTTTTTCGAGATATCTGGTCTAAGCCTTTAGAGAAGAAGTTGTTGAACATTAAATTTCCTTTACTATTTTATCGATTATATACGATGTAAATGTCTGTGTAGAGATGCCAAATCTACATAATTTTTTTTTGATTTTCTAAGGGGGGCGCTACAAAATTTGATATTATAAATTGGGTCGCACATGAAAAAAGGTTGAGAAACACTGGGCTAAGCGTTAAAGAATTGGTAAATAAAAGAAGATATAAACCACGAACTAAAATGGATCTTAACCGAAAGATTTGTTCAAAATGAGAAAGAAAAGTTTTTAATTATTCCGACATTATCGAAAAAGTTGTAGGTGCTAGGTGGTAATCATTAATCAACATTACAGTATTAAAATATGTTTATCTTGGAAGACGAAGAAAAATTGATTTTGTTCAACTTTCACAAAACAAATTTTAAAAGTTTTCGGGGGCACGACTTCTGGGACTTGTAGCACAAACTTTAATTTAGTATCTTTTTTGATAAATAAATAAATAAAATATTCGACACATTATTATCGAGCAATTTCAATATTTTTTCTTCAAGTGAAAAATTGCTTAAAAGCAATTCGATATTCAAAAGCACAAGTGTGCTAGCGTGCTTACTTGGTAAATTTTAAATCTAAAGGGTAGTAAAATTGTTTAATTTTCAATTAAAATCTTGGCATTGTTTTTACTTTTGTTGTTAGATTACAATGCCGAAGCTTTAGAACTTAAGAAAAGTTGTAAAGTAAATTTGTTATACAAACAAGCGAAAATAGTAAATCTCATTTTCATACGCACTTTACGTTTTACTTCAACCACACCATAGTACGTAAACACTAAACAATTCTTGCAACACTCAAAATTGTTACCCTCCTACACCTAATTTGCCTACACTCAACAGTTTGTTTTGTCAACTTTACACCCTTTCTCAAAGTCAACAAAAGCAAACCCCATTGAAAACCTTCGTCTCTTGCATTCGTATGTTTTTCAATTACTTCGTAACATTTCATATCCAGAAATCTCTTTAAGAAATATAAATGTCTATTGTGGGACTTGAATTGTATTCAACTTTTTTATTTTTAATTAAAAAATTAGCACAGAAAGAAAACCCGATATTTGGGCATTTTTGTATTTTATTTATAACTGGCATTTCCTTAGAAGTCAAAGAATAATCTTTGTTTAAAAAGATTTTTAAAATTCGATTTTCTCCCTTTCGATTCGAGCTATGTCATGTCAGAAAAAAATACACATTCAACATTCGTTTTATATCATACAATTCTTTTGTTTTTTCTACCATAACTAAAAATTAAAAAATAAGTTACTAGAAAACCTATTACAGGTAAGACTTCTTTAACTCATTCAAATTTTGATGGTTTCGTCTAAGGTAGTGTTTCTTAACCTTTTTTGATGTTCGACCTAATTTTTAATATCGAATTTTTGGCGCCCCCCTTGGAAAATCAAAGAAATATGTTTTCCCAGTGCCTCTAAAATTTTTAGGTGGGCACTCCAATTGACAGGGTGAGCATGTGCCCACTCAGGCTCTCGTCTGGCGCCGTCACTGGTTTTTCCAGAGTATAAAAGCTGGTTCACACTACATGATTTCTCATAGGAGAAGTCATATGACTTATCCTATGAGAAATCATAGCAAAAGAATAACCAAAAATACTATATTTGGTTATTTACCCCAAATATGGTAAATAACTAACAGTTTTATTTTAAAAATTCCCTATTATTTTTGGTTATTATTTTGCTATGATTTATCATAGGAGAAGTCATAGTGTGGCCAACCCTTAAAACCAGAGAGTATATAACAGAGAATATAAAGGGCCCTTAGAATATAAAACATCAGGAACGAGCCTTGAAAACGGTCGCCTTTAGGAGAAAGTGCGACCGAAATGCCATTTTGAACTTTCATCGCTTTTGCATTATCATTATGGTTGTCATGATCTTTCCTTATAAGTGAGAGTATAAGCAACAATTTCTATTAAATAAATTGACCAAAAATCGCTATATTTACTCTTCCATTGCGATCCATTGAGAAATAATTATTTCTTTATTTTTTTGGTGCCTTGAGCGGTGCTAGGGACAGTGCAAACTATGTTGCCCTGATATGACCACGGGGTAAGACAATTTTCATCTAAATCGCTTTTTGAATTTGGGTCTGTGTTGATGAATTTTCTGCACTGAAATTGGATTTAGAACATTTTATCCCTGACAAATCGGGTTTTTTCTTCTATTTCCATTTTGGTCGCGCTTTATTTTTAGATATTTAGCGCTCCCTAAGGGGCGCCAAATTGATAATCGTTGAGAAACGTTGAGAATCACTGGTCTAAGATTATGATTTTTATATTTCAACTCAGGAATGTGCTTTAAGAAGTCAAACAGAGCTCTCTTTGTTAAAAGGCTCTAACTCTCGTTTTACTAAACGACGGATCATAGAGTGCTGTTTTATTTTCAGGGGCCCCATTAAATATCGTATGGGAATAAAACTTGGGCAGTGACGATTTTTATAAATTAATACAGTGTATAGATGGTCCAGATGATTATTCTGGCTGGAGCCAATTGGATTGCTCATCTTGGAAACGGGACTTAATCAAGACAAGCTCTCCCGAACTGATAACCGCACTTGAATCTGGTCACCCATTTAAGTAAACTAAAAATACTCTTCTTCAGAGAATTGGAAGTCCAGATGGAGATGGCTTCTCACAGGAGGAATTCTGAAAAGAACTCTTCACCACTACTAATGACTGGCTAAGGTAATCACAACAACAGGCTGTATTAGAGCTCTCTTTGTTAATAGACTGTAATGCTGTAAATCTCTTTTTGCTTAAAGAAAAGACATAGTGTAGACTGTTTTATTTTCAGGAGCTCCACTAATAATCGCATAGAAATAAAACTTGAGCAGTGACGATTTTTTTAAATTATTACATTAATAGATGGCCCAGATGATTATTCTGCCTGTAGCAAATTTCTCAACCAATCAGTGGGCGAGTCCAGGAAATTTATCATCTCTGAAAAGTGCCTTAATCTGGACAAGCTCCCGAACCGATAACCCCACGTGAATCTGATCCCCCACTTAAATAAATTAAAAATGCTCTGATTCGAAGAATTGGAAGTCCAGATGGAGATGGCCTTTCATAGAATGAATTTTGACAAAAACTCTTTACCACTGACTGGCTAACGTAAACTAAAGTCGAAATAATCGACAACACGTGACTGTCTCTAAGAATGACAGGCAAAGCGATTAAAAGCAATACAAAACTGCCTCGGAGAGCTATTCGTGGAGATAACGACCTGCAAAAACAGCTGGATGGCTTTGGCCGTGTAGGTCGTAGGGAGGCGTAAATAAAATATGACAACAGGTTGCTTGGAATGGCTGTAACAGTGGTAGGGGTTTGGGGGGATTATGAAAGACAAAACCCTTTTAGAAGCTCAAACAAATGCAGGTCTATTATGAAGTAGAATAAAATTCAATTAATTTTTAATTAAAAATAAGGAAGTATAAGAAAGAAAACTCGACATCCATCAGGTACTTTTAATATTTCTATTTTAAAGCAGGATTTCTTATAGGTACGTCAAATAGAATAATTTTTGTGTTTATAAAGATTTTATCAGAGAGAGTTGCTTTTTCTTTCTTTCAATTCAAGCTAATGTCCTGTCAAAAAAAAGTACATTTTCAACATTCGTTTTATAATATACTTCTTTTGTTTTATGACATTTTTTAAATTTAACTTTACATTTTATTGTCTAGAGGAAGAGTTATTATTAAAGCTAGCAACGTATTATGTTTTTTAATATTTTTCTGCAATTTTCATCAAGAACTAGTTGACAGAATGTGACATTTCCACTTTAAAAACTTTTTGACTTTTACCTTGTGAAAAACTTTTTCTTTTTACATTTTTTATGATAAAAACCTTATGTTTGATTATTCAGAATATTTTAACCGATAAGTTACCTATCACTTTATTCGATTTTCAATTGGATTAGAAATTTATGACTTCTTTCTCGTAAAAATATTCAACGAAAAACTTGTTAGATTTTCGACAACAAATAATAAAAAAGGAATTCGAATGGAAATCGTTTGAATAGAAATTTTTTTTAAAGTATAATTAATGAAAGGTTGAATAAAATTTGGGTGAATTTTCTTTAATAACGTCCTTGTTATATGTTTGAAAAGGATGGGTGGGTTCCTTTTTGTTAGAGGTGACAAACTTCTTAAGCCTACTTAAAAAGACATACTTCTTGTTCTCACAGTTAATTCTCTCTCTAATTTAAATAGAGTAGCAAAATATCTTTTAATGCTAGGATACGCAAGAAGCATCAACATTTTAAAAATTAATTATATTCCTTCTTCCTGTGGGATTTTAGTTGAGCGAGTAGTTTTTAGATCTAAATAACTGGAATAATAACCAAAAAATTAATACGGTAATTTTTAATTTGCCAATAAATAAGCGATCAGTCAGCGATCGGTCAGCTGTTGAAAACTCTTCTTTTAAGGAACTCTGTTCTTAAATTTTATTAGTCCCTACAAAGATGGCACAGGTAATCGATTTTTGATATTTACATTCTAAGCTCTCTTTTCAATTTAAGATTTACGGCTTTGTCCTCTTAGTCGCCTACTTTCAGTAGATTAAAACAAAACCATTAATTCACGAAGGGTATCGATGAATAAATATTTTTGAACCTCCTAGCATTGACAAAAAAAAATTTGAAAGTACACTTCAGGAGAAAAATGTTTTAGGTGTAGTCAAAAAATAAATGGAAACTCAAAAAACTATACCAGTATGCTTTTTTTAAGTGGTACTAACATTGGAATCTCGGAAGAGTTACGAGATTGGTTAAATTAGCAAAAAGTTGCATATTTTGATGACCTTTAAGAAACCGTTTAAAAAATTTCAATTTTGAAAATGGTTTCCGAGATAACGAAAAAAAACTGAAAATTTACAATTTAGTTTTTCGACTGTGGTTTCAAAATGGCTTACTTTAAAATAAAATTTTCGGAAATTTTTTTTAGGAGGTCGTAAAAGCTATCAAATGATACCAAACTCGACTTTTTATCACATCGATGCTATAAGCGTCGCGACGTTCAACTGTTTTATTTTCTTATGGAAAACCTACTATACCGTGAGCAAAGATTACTCACTAGGCTTGTCTAAATTCGTATACCAAACCAGAACGTTCTATCTTGTACTTTTCTTGATTTATACAACTTCTTAGGTTATGTTATGTTACGTTATGTTAATATCTTACTTTATGTTATTTTTTTCGATGAAAAATAAGGACTAAAACTTATTTATTAAAGTTTTAGAAACGTAAGTTGATCAGAAATAAAAATAAATAAACTATCATTAATTTATTAATCTTAAGTAATGTATAAATAACTTACTTTTCTAAACTTTACTTAGCTTCTCTCTGAAAACTAAGGTTTAGCCGTTATTTTGCATCGTAAAAAATAACAAAAGTAAGATATTAACATAACGTAACATAACCTTAAAAGTTAAGTCAAGAAAAGTCCAAGATAGAAAGTTCTCGTTTGGTATCCGAATTTATAAAAAAATTCTGAGTAATATTTGCAAAAAAATGATAGGTCCCCCAAAGAAAAAGGAAAAGTTGAACATCGCGACGCCTAGCGTCGACGTGATAAAAAGTCGAGTTTGGTATCGTTTGATAGCTTTTTCAACTATCTCCAAATTTTTCCCGAAAATTTTTTGTCTAAAGTATGCGATTTTGAAACTACTGTCCAAAAACGAAATTACAAATTTTAAATTTTTTTGCCTTACCTTGGAAACCATTTTTGAAATTTCTAATTTTCTAAACGGATTCTTAAAGGTTGTCAAAACATATAACTTTTTGCTAATTAAACAAATATCTTAACTCTTACGGTTTCCGAGATCCCAATGTTAGTACTTCCTACTTAAAACAATAACCCTGTAGAGTGGTATAATTATTAATTAATCCTCCGGGCCTCAGAGGCCCGAATTACCATTTATTCATTGTTTGATCGTTTTTGTAATTTAATATGTAGCGAGCTCAGAAATTTAATTTTTCTAGAAATTCCAACCAATTTGGTTTTAATCGACTTGTAGATAAGTGCCCTTGATTATGACTTATAAGTATTAGTCCTTCGTTTGTGCATCGTTTTGCTTCCTCGAGCGGATGATTTGATTCCATTAAGTCTTTTACATGTAAAGCTTTTAAAATTTTTCTACAAAAATATGCATTCGCTTTGATTTTCTTCCCACAAGCCACCTCAACGCGGTTATTAATTATTCCCTGCCTTAAGGAGCTCTCTGTTTATGTATGGACGAATAAACATTTTTTAAAGCCAATTATAGAAGTGATAGAAAATTTTTAAATGTAATTTAAAAGAAAAATGTTTGCGTGGGATATTATTAAAACAAGTCAAAAATCAATAACGAAAATTCGTGGAAAATGAAATATTTACCGGGCCTCGGAGGCCCGGATTAAGCACAAAGAAGTTGTTAACTCATTTTTATCCTTTAATTAAATTTTTTTTATTTGTTAATAATTCGAAAAACCTAATAATTTTTAAGTTAACAAAAAGGAACGAAATGAAAATTAAAAGTGTGACCTGTTAACTGAAAATATATTTCAGCGCGGGTGCATACGCATTAACCTCGCTTAACTCTGGTTGTATTATACTTTCGTTTTTAATTTAAGGTTTTTTCTTTTAATTTTACGTCCAAACAAAACTGAATTTAAATCTTTCTTTAATAACAAAACTAAGTAAGCAGTTCGTAATATACTACAACAATCGTCGTTTGTTTGCTTGGGTCTTTTCTTCTCTTCGTTATTTTTTTAAAGAAAATTTCTTTTTAGCAAATTAATTTATTTCATTCATTTGTTTTCCCTTTTTTTCAGTTAATAGCTATACTTACAAATTTAGATAAGAAAAATCTTATATTTTATTGTTATAAGATGTAAATTGTTTTAGTTGTTTAAAGGTCGCTTTATGCGCTTTGTGTTTTGGAAAATTAATGTTTGTGAATAACGATGGACGATATCGCTGAATTATGAAGTTTTTCCTCTTTTTTTGTTTCTTTTTGTATTTAGCTTCTGTAATTGTAATAACAACCAAAGCTATTTAAATATTAACAAAGCGAAGCCATTTAAACGATTTAAATTCTAATATTGTAGCTTTACTGCCCTATGTGTCTCTGCGTCCAGTGTTCACCTACACGATTCTATTTTACATAGCTGCATAGTAGTTGTCTTCTGATAAGAGTGGATTATATGAAGTGGAATCGGAAAACGGTCAATGTGTATTATACTAGAACAACTTTATTACAGTAATTTCGATTCGAAACGCTTCCGTACAGTTGATCGCCTTTCGAAAGGTTAGGTTAGTTAGTTTCTAAAGCTGAAGTAGTTCCTTTAGTATATCTATGTACATTCCAAGCAACATGGGAAATTATATTTTGTCTTTTTATTGTAGATTTAACCTAAAAATGTGTAGTTTTCTTATGTCATTTATTCAACGCTTGTGGGTCTGTTTATAACATCAGTTCAATTGACAACTCTCGGGTGGTTTTGACATCTACGTTTCACTCTCAGTTGGCGCTTTCAGTTCTTGAATTTACACATTAGTTTAACTGATACCTTAACTAAAGGCTCGTCCACACACGCAGGCCTTGCCTTCTAGTTTGGCCTGTGCTCGCGGCCTGAACGCTGTTCAGACGCTATGATTTGGCCTGTCCTGTCCAGGCCGCCTGAATAGTGTCAACACGCTCCGATTTTATCTATACAGGTCGCCTACACAGGCCAAACCGGAAAGCAAGCCTGTGTGTGTGGACGGGTCTTTAGACTGAACGAGCAACTTAAAAGGAGCTTTAAATCCCTAGCTCAAGTACTCGATAACACCACGCGTTGACTGATGCCTAACGATATGTGAAGAGTGTCGTTGCTCATACACTTTTCTTTCATACTCACCCTATATCGTTTTCTATCCACACATCTGACACTGAAGTTGACCTGATGTGGGCTTCAGATTCGATATTTTTAATATAAGTATTTTTCCTGTTTTGAGTTTATTCAGTGGAGTATTTTAAAAACAAGTTTGTAAAATAACCGTTACAAGAGCACATTCCTCCATTCGAGATTTCAATTCGTTTGATAAAGTACTGCTTGCATACTCCGTGTCAGAACATAAATTTTATTATGGCGTGTTACAAGATGTTAAAGGTATACTTGCTTACACGAAAACATGGGACCATGTCAACTAGCGGCGGGTCGATGGCGTGTTACTTTTTCAGTCGCGTTCTTTCTGAAAGTCGTTTAAGAAACCTACCAACAGATTTTATAATGTAATTTCTCTAATATTCATTTATTATCCAAGACGAAAAATAACCTTAGCGTTGTCTGCTTTAGCTGTGTTCAATAAAAGCACAAAAAGGACCCCGCACACTTTATATGGGAAAATGGGGTTCGGTGAAATGTTCTGAAATATTGGTATGTTATAGCTAAAAGTCTTGTGAACAAAAGTCTCCATGGGCCCAACCCCAAAAAAACATATCTTGATTGGTTTATAACCCCTTAAATAGGGAAAAGTGTAAATAATATTTGGGTGATACGTTATAAATGGACCACCCTGTATATTTAAAATTATTTTTACGATGTAGGCATGATGTAGGCGACTTTGAGATAAGAAAGTTTTGTTAAGAACTTTTTTTATATCTCTTACAGAACTCCATGTAATTCTAAAAAAAATTTCATCAAAATTCAATCAACGAGTTGGTTCTTCTCAGTAATATTATTTTTCAGCTCATTCCTAAGATGATGTTACTTTGAGTCACAAGCACTTTTAAGCATCCTAGGAACTTGGAATTTGGTGTCGTTGTAGAACACACTCTAAAGATGTCTAGATAGGCCTGATTTCCTCTAATAAAAAACTGGGGGTGTTGCCCCGCCCCCTTAATTTGTCCCCGAGAGGTTTTCAGGACTTGACGACTCTTTTTATAAATCTTGAGGACATCATATACATTCATATACATTGGTACAAAATTTTAAGTTTTTGAGATGCCTTTTTGAGAAGTATTTCATTAGTTATTCTTAAGTAAATGCTAATTATGATAATTAACTACATAATTATGAAATAAAAATTCTTTTTCAGCTAATTTATATGATTTTGAACATTGAATTCACAAGAAAGGGTTTAAAAAGATGATGAGGCAAATGCACACGTTTTAACAATATAAACTTTGATCTTTAGGGTATTTAGGTATTTATTTCAGTTTAATGTGATTCCATTAAATCATTTGATAGCTCTATTGGCCTCCTGAATATTTTCCCAAGATTTGTTTTTCTAAAGTAAATTGTTTTGAAACTACAGTCAAAAAACTAAATTGCCAATTTTTAGTTTTAACTTTTTTCAATCCAAAAAAAAGTTACTAAAAGTCATTTTGAAAATAAATTTTTTAAAGAAATTCGAAATAAGCAACTTTTTGCTAATTTTACAAGTTTCGTAACTCTTAGGGTTCAGAGCTCCCAGTGTGAGTGCCACTTAAAAAAATCACCCTGTATAGGTATTATTTGTAGGTTAGGGGATTTAAAAATTTTTCTTCTTAAATAAGTAGAGAAACTGTCTAATATTAATTTATTCTACTTGAATGTTGAGCTTAAAAATTACATCTAATTTGCATAACAATGAAAACACCCGCATTAGCTATTTCTGAAGATTTGCATATAAACTATTGACTTATAATAATAACTAAATGTGGACACGGGTGGATTGTTATCTTTGTTTGCTTGCAAATGCAGTTTGCTAGAATCTGGACACTGATACAGTGGCGTAACTATAGCTACTAGAGCTCGCAGGGGAAGAGGTCTGAAAAAGTCTGCTGCTGAAGTAGTTTTAGCAATGTCAAGCCACTGCAAACTCTAATATAAGCCATTAAGGGCTGTATTAGCCACGAAACGCATGAAGCGCGCGCTTCAGGGTCCGGTGTTGTAGAGGGCCCGGAAATAAAATACTAAAAGAAATTTAACTCTACAATTAATTTCTGAGGACTTTAACTTTAAAACGAAGGGCTGAGAGGTAAAAGTTTGACGAAAAATACGAGACAAATTTTTTTCCATACATTAACGATTTTATTGGGCGGCTATCTCGAAAACTATGAGGAATAGAAAAAGGTGAATACAAGCAATCTTGTAGAAAATGAAATAAGCTTTCATTTTGCCAAGAGTAATTTTTTTCGTAGGATACATCGTTTTCCAGATAATAACGTTCTTTGATCCGGCTCTGGGCCTTACGATGCTATAGTGATGGGTAGATGGTGGGTAATGCACTGGAGTTCCTCAGGTCGCGGAAGTGAAGTTAAAGAAAATTATTTATTTTTTACAGACACCCTGTATATATTTTTAAATATTTTTAAATCTCGTAAAATTAACTTTAAAGTTTCTAGTCCTGTTATCACATCACATCAGCATTTTTCATAGTGTGCTGGCAGGTGATATCGTGAAAACTATTCTCTGTTAGAAATTTCAATCATCTCCAATTGCACCAATCGTCATTATCTTTATGATGTATAACCTAACCAATCATTCAATGTGGCAATCAAGACAGTTGATTAATTCAATAATACATTTCGACATTACGGTGTGTTGCAACCCAAAGATTGGTTTTGTTTTGTTCATTAACACCATCTGACACAAATATCGCTTAAATGCATACAACTCCATCTTGACACGTGCGTTTTCTTTTCAACTTGATTGTTAAGTGACAACAATAGTTTTGAAACATATTTTTCTAAATTAAATTCTAAGTAAAACGCTACAAATTTTCCTTATAACTGTCTTAATACAACAACTTGGCGCTTTTCATTGTTGACACTTGATATTAAACCGATAATTGGTAAACGTTTTCTCAACTTTTCATTTCCACCCTTAAATCTCAAGAATAAAAATCTTTTTCCTTTTATCGCGAAAAGCGTAAAAATTGTAGAAAATTAACAAATTTCAAGCTTTAACTTTAAGTTATTGTAATAATGAAATCATTTACTTTATGTGTTCATTTTAAGGCCACTACTTTAATCAGATTTACGTTTAGTACAGCATTTATAAACTAGATTAAAGTTTTACTTAAATGCAAACAAGAAAATTTAATTTTCAGTTTCATAAAATTGCGCGAAATTTAATTTAAGTAACGTATTGTATAAATTTTTTTCTGTTTGTACTTAAAATTACACAAGAAATTGATTTTCGTACTAATTAAAACTAATTGAGCTTAAACTCCTGAAGGGGTCTTTCGGAGTCATTAAAAATAATGTTCAGTTTATTCCACGGGGTCGTCTTTACAATGCATAATGTTATCATTATCCTAAAGGTCATAGATTATTTGGCGCATCTCTAAATTAAGATTAAATTGTTTATTAAATTAACGAACGGATTTTAATTAGAAAATATTTACCAATTCGGTTTTAACTCGAAAAATTAGATTTTACAGGGTGAGTCTTGATACATCAGGGTGTCTATTATGTCCAAATTGACTTGCATTGGTAATATGTATTCCATACGCAGAATACCTATCTATAATTGTATATCGTTTTGCAATAATGATCTAACCCACACCATGTTTTTTTGACATTTTCGTTTTTAAATGTCATTTTATGATGTCTTCTACAACAAACAAAATTAATTTAACTAACATTTGGCGATGGTGATACTATCAACTAAAAGACGATGTTTTCAAAACGCAAATTTAGTAAAGCGTTTTCAACTGTTTTATTAATTTGTCAAAGACTACCTAATTGTGGGTTAGATCATTGTTGCAAAACGACACCCAATTGTTAATTAATTAAGTGTAATAGGTTTCGTTGTTGCACCAAATTGCAGTAGTCTGTCCGTTGAATGTTGAAATCGCCCGCCATTGTTATTCACACAAAGTGTTTAAACTTACTTAAATATTTATTTTGCTAAAAAGTTATCACGTTGAAATAATATGCTACTAAATGGTCATTAGCTCATCAGCTATATTAACATTATTAACCGCCGTTAGACAAAAGAAAAGTTGTGTCTTGTAAGTTGAAAACTAAACGCTTTGAAAAATAGACAGCCTGTATATTAGTCTTATTAAAATATGCTTATTTAAAAAACTGAATTCAATTTTTATTCAATTTAAAAGGTCTCACTGTGACGACGTGAAGTTTTCAATAAATCATGAAGGATTGAGGATATCACTTCTTTAATTTGAAATCAGTAGTTTTAGAAAGAATTCAGGCGCTATTGAAGGAAATTTAATAGAGTATATTTTAAATCTTAGAAGGAAAGCGGAAATTATCGGAAATGAGCATAGAAAGTTTAAATAATATCGTTAAGAATTATCGTAATTGATACTTTTGTTATGTAAAAAGCACATTTTCTTTTCAAAAATTTTAAATGGCGAACCGTTTATTCAAATGATAAATAATTTGACTTGCCACTCGAGTTTTATATCCTTTTAGACCTTTTAAATATTTAAAGCCTGCGTCACACACACAGAGGCTTGCCTTCCGGTTTAGCCTGTGCAGGCGGTCTGCATAGGTCAAACTGGAGCGTCTAGACATCGTTCAGGCTCCGGTATACACATAGACGTCAAATCAAAGCTTAAAACCTTAGAACATAAAACATCCGGAAGGAGGGTTAGTAACCATTGCCTATAGAAGAAAATGGGACAGAAATGACATTTTAGAAATCCATGGATGACTCATTCATTCCGCCGAGTTTACATTATCATTGACTGTCATGATCTTCTAGGTCCACATCTTCTAGGTCAGGTCCTCTAAAGGTCTGGTGTCTTTTAGGTCCGGTGGTCTCTCTTTTAGAGAGCATATGGGCATCTTCCTTACACATTTTCCATCAAAAAGTAACCACCCTTAATATCTCTTAATTGTATATTACATACCGAGATAGAAAGAGCTTCATTATTAGCGCAGGGGAAAGATAAGAGAGTTAACTGAGGTGCTAAGCACTGAGGTCAGCTATAGCTCGACGTTGTGTCTTGTTTCTTTCAGGTTTAGCGGTTTGTCCTTCAAGGTCCAGTTGGGTCCTTAGAACTAGTGGTCTGGTGATAAAAATTACCAGCGTGCCCGTGTCTTTCAAGTAAGGTCGTCTGTCCTTAAAGGTCTGGTGATCTGGGGATACGCTAATCTCATCCACATCTACTAGGTCAGGTCCTCTAAAGGTCTGGTGACTTTTAGGTCAGGTGGTTTCTTCTTAAAGATCTGGTTAGGTCTTGAGTGCAGGTCTGGTAGTCTGGGGATACGTTAATCTCATCTACATCTTCCAGGTCATGTCCTCTAAAGGTCTGGTGTCTTTTAGGCCAGGTGGTCTCTCTTTTCAGGTCTGGTTAGGTCTTGAGTACAGGTTTGATGGTCTGGGGATACGTTAGTCTCATCCACATCTGCCAGGTCAGGTCCTTTGAAGGTCTGGTGACTTTTAGGTCAGGTGGTTTCTTCTTAAATGTCTGGTTAGGTCTTGAGTACAGGTCTGGTGGCCTGGGGATACGCTAGTCTCATTCACATCTTCCAGGTCAGGTCCTCTAAAGGTCTGGTGTCTTTTAGGTCAGGTGGTCTCTCTTTTAAGGTCTGGTTAGGTCTTGAGTACAGGTTTGGTGGTCTGGGGATACGCTAGTCTCATCCACATCTGCAGGTCAGGTCCTTTGAAGGTCTGGTGACTTTTAGGTCAGGATGTTTCTTCATAAATGTCTGGTTAGGTCTTGAGTACAGGTCTGGTGGTCTGGGGATACGCTAGTCTCATCCATATCTTCCAGGTCAGGTCCTCTCTAAAGGTCTGGTGTCTTTTAGGTCAGGTGGTCTCTCTTTTAAGGTCTGGTTAGGTCTTGAGTACAGGTTTGGTAGTCTGGGGATACGCTAGTCTCATCCACATCTGCAGGTCAGGTCCTTTGAAGGTCTGGTGTCTTTCAGGTTAGGTGGTCTCTCCTTAAAGATCTAGTTTGGTCTTCAGTACAGGTCTGGTGGTCTGGAGATACGCTAGTCTCATCCACATCTTCCAGGTCAGGTCCTCTAAAGGTCTGGTGACTTTCAGGTCAGGTGGTCTCTCCTTAAAGGTCTTGTTAGGTCTTGAGGATATGTCTAGTGGTCTGGGAATTTGGCCCCTCCCATCCGTGTTTTCCAGGTCAGGTGGTCTCTTCTTAAGGTGTGGTTAGGTCTGGGAGAACAGTGGCCGAGTCATAACCTGAGAGCATAGTACAGATTTGTATTTAGTCGATTATCCATTATTAAGTTTTTTGTCCTTAAGAAAGGTTTTTTTTATTTTGTACTGGTACCTTTGGGTACATAGTTACATAACATCCATGCTAAAGGAAGATTTAATGCAACATCCGGTTTTCCGTGTTACAATGCTATTTGAAATTTTAAGGAGAGGATTAATGGTGGCTAAGGGGTTTATGACACGTGTTTTCTAGCTAAATATACCCCTTCGTATCTTTGTCGTTTTTTAAACAAAAAATTATTCTGAGAAATATTAAAAATGGCTACTTGTCGTTGGATTACCTGCATTTGTGCAATGAATGCCATTTCCCTCCGACATCGACAGGTGTAGAGTTCGTACGAAAAATGCCAGCTGTCAAAATTGGCAGATACGAATTTTAACAATTTCGGCGCATACAGCTAATTTTACAATCAAATTAAGCAGTGGCAGCTTTCGTGTTTTGTAGTCGAATTAGTTCTTTAGTTTTAAAACTCGTTCATACGCCACTGACAGATATTACAGAGACGGAACTGCAGAGATGACGTCACGAGGTGTACTCTTTCGTATCTGTATGAACTCTACCATGGTTCAATATGGTATATCGTCGGTGATTGTGCAAAACCTCGTATTAGCACTTTCCCAAGTTTTACAGGAGCTCGATTAAAAACCTTTTTAATTGGTTTTTGAATTTTTTTATTTTTACTTGAATTTTAACATTTTTTTTAAGTTTAAACAGAAGTATTTTCTAAAAGTATAATTTATAATATTTGTGGATAAAAAGAAATGAACTAATAAGTGTTTTTGCGCGCACACTCCCACATAGCATTCGATATTCTGTGTATATACCTCAGAAGTCCCAATGTGCAAAAGATATCCCGAACATTCTATGTATATCCAAAGGATATCTGGCATTAACTTTCTTTTGTATGTCCATAGCGGTATATGAAATGTATATACATTTGGGACTTTAATTTTATATGTCCATAGCGGTACATGAAATGTATATGCATTTTGGACTTTATTTTTATATGTCCATAGCAGTATATAAAATGTATATACATTTTGGACTTTATTTTACATGTTCATAGCGGCATATGAAATGTATATACAATTTGGACTTTATTTTTATGTTTCCATAGCGGTATAAGAAATGTATACATTTTGGACATGTACTCGTCGGTCCACAAATAATATGTGCATAATCCTATATCCACTGTATATACGTAACGGATATTTTAGTGTTAATATATTTCACTTTTTAATTAAATTCGATATCTAAAGAGGTAAAATAATGTTATAGGACATTAGGACTCAACAATCAGTCAACAAGTCATGCCAACTTTTTATGACTGATTTGAAAAAAGTTATATAGAACATAGACATATTTTAATTAATTTTTATCAGTCATAAATTAGGCACATGAATAAATGACATTTTTTTTTGAATTCGTAAAAACAAAAACTTTTTGATATGGAATTTATGTTATATTTTCTTACAATAGTCTTTGTTGTTTTTATCGGCTATCTTTACTTTTTCCAAAAAAATAAAAACTGTAAAGTGGTGAATTGGGATACGGGGTGCAGATCTTTGTCAAGATGAAGATGTCGTCAGGGTCAGTTTGTTCCTTCCTTTGTTCAGAACCACATGTGCACATAGCAGGTAGGCGAACCTGCTACAACGTATTTTTCGGTATCCTTTTACGTTTGGAAATATTTTTTAACTATTTAAATAATAATTTATTGTTTACTGTGATAATGTGTTTCGTTAGTTATTGTTAAAAATTATTGGTATTTCTATTTTGTAGTTATTTTTTTTATACTCTTGTAGTACCTAATATAAAGAAGAAATTGTTCCTGAGAGAATTAACTTCTTACGGTAAGTTTTAGATGCAAAATTTCATTACATTTCTGTAATGTTGAGGCAACATGAAGTAGTACTAATAATTAGTAATGTAGGTACTCGTATTAACTTCATATTCTTTTTCAGGCTGTGCCGAACCAGAATGAAGAAGCTATTGTAGATAGATAGATATGAAATAAGATGTTATTGCTAAAAATAATAAAGCTCTATTTTAAATTTATTTGTGAGTTTATTTTTTCTTTCCTCAGTTTTTTGGCTAATTAGGAAATTGAAACTAAGCTAGTAATTTTCTTATTCTACAACATTTTTGAATGTAAACAGCAAATATTCAGCACCTGTGCCTGTATCGGAAACAGAGAGATGCACGAAAAACGCCCAGAGCTTTTAAATCGTTATTTATAATTCGATTTTCAAAATTATAACAACTAATTAAATTTTCAGAATTTTTCGGATTAAAATAATTGAATTTGATGTTTGAATAATGAAAATCGGACTGCAAATAACGATACTATAGCTCTGGACGTTTTTTATGGTCTCTATGCAAATTGTGATGCAAACTGGAATATACCATGAATATACAGTAGGAATATAACAAATATACATTTCATATACTTTATGTATGTCCTATGTATCACATACTGTGTTACCAACGTATATGAGCAGAATATCCACAACGAATATACATTTCATATCCCTTATGTATATCTTATGTATTATAAATTGTCTGACAAACGTATATGAAATGAATATCCATTTCATATACCTGGCATTAAAAATGCACATTCTATGGATATGCGTTGGGACATAGTAAATATCCATAGGATATCCAATACATATTTACATGCTATGTGGGCTGTTTCACGTGATTTTTATTACAGATACAATAACGGCTTTAACCGTCATATAATTTAATAGATTTTTTTGAACATAGTTCGGCATTGAATTCTTGCAACTTAATACATAAAAATCTAAAAATGTCAAAATACGAGGTTTTGTACAAACGCCGACGATATGAGATTTGCATTACCTTCATACTTTAAGACCTTTAACATGAATGTATGATTTAATAGGAAAATTAAAACTTTTTTAAACAGGAGCTTATAGTTTAAACTTTATTACTACCACGTTCATAAAAATTAAAACTTTTGAAAGAAAAACTTTACGACACCTAATTATAAAGAAATACTATAGAGAAAAGTTGGCTTAAATGTAAAGAAATGGTTCCAAAAAGTAATTTTTGCAAAATGAAATAAATTCAAACAAATTCTAATTTACTCCTAATGCATTCGCATTAACAATCAAATTACTAAAAGGCGTATAAAACGGCATCGATGACACCATTAAACAGAAACTGTATTAGAAATTATATCGCTTTAGAATTTCATATCAGAATATAGTAGGTGCTGTGGGGTTTGTTGTGTTGTCGATCTTCCCATATATGCTCTTGTTATAACAATAACAGTACACGTCCGTTCGGGCCATTATGTTTCTGGCAATATTTAGCAACATAGTAATGGGAGGTCGATTATTACACCGAGCCCGAATTCAAAGGGATGACATAAAATGACTCTTTGTAACACATAATGAGTTTTACACGCATGAATGCGTACGCTGACAGCTACACCTTTACTAATTAATGGAAAATACTTATCTGTTTAATATTAGTAATTACTTTTCATGACTATGAGTATAAAGCTAATAGCTGTGGACAATACAAACGTTAAAAAAATATCGAATAAAATTTGTTTAATTAGCAGGCGTTAATCGGCCGAAGTAGATCGCAACACACGGCATTTAGAAATAATTGCATTGCGTGTAAGCATTTAATTAGATTAGCTTTTGTAAAATATATTTAAAACGTAAATTACTAAAGGCGAAATAACACACCAAGCTGGGCGTGCTGTAGCAGCTTGTACGACTTCTTTTATTTTGTATCTCAACTTGTCGATAAATAGTTTCGAAAAAAGGTTCGAAACTAACACGTAGTGTCAAAACGTTTTTAATAAACTTCAAGTTTAGATGTTCTCCTTACATACGTTAGGGATTTTTTTATACAGGGCGTCTCAGAGAAACTTGTCACCTGATATGTATCTCAAACTCGAGGAGCGAGACACTTTTAGTTCTAGGGTAGTTGACTGATTCAGCCAGTTAGTGAAATTTGTATGCTTGAAAATGACGCTTCTTATCTTACATTATTTTTTCAAATATTCAAAATTATTGCAAAGTTTCTAATAATCTCTAGGAGAAATCTGTGTTTGTCACACACAAACATTTTCGGAATCTAGGGCTCAGGATAGGATGTCAAGATGCCTTGAGAACCTGGGATCAATTTTCGAACGTTTTTAATCCACCCTTTCATTTCTAGAGTCACATTGAGTATCAAGATTTAAATCCATAAACTGAAATTTAGTTTCAACTGTTAAATTTTTTTTTTGAAACGATTAGGATAGTTTAATATCGAATCGAATTGCGGTTAACTACAACTTGAAGTCCATTAGTGCTTAACGAAGGAAATGTCGTTTAATGTTCCCATCCGTAGGGTTTGTTGAGTACGGTGTCAAAATCTGCTCACATTTACCTCTTAATTTGCGGTAACAGTATCCGTCTGTTGGTCATCTACTTGTATTGAGAAATTGATCAACAAGATAATAACTTTTCGAGCAGTTTAACAAAGGGGAGGGAATTTGCTAATAAACAAACTTGCTTCAACTTTGCCTGCTTAATTATAGAATAATATTTAATTTTGTGTTAAGTGTTATGATTATGTATGTAATTAATGTTTGAATGAATGACTACAATAACAATTAAATAGAAAATTGTAATTATAAAACAAAGGCAATGCGAAATTAGCTATTTTAACTGTAATTACAATGAACGTATAGTGTTTAATCATTTATTATCACAACTACATAAAAAAAAATATAATTGTCTTACCTCGAGGCATTTACAATTTTAAATTTGTAGGGAAAACAATAGTTTTTCCTCAGACAAAATAATGGTTTACTTAAATTGATCAATTAGTGTATGTAATTTAATTTCTACGTTTTGTAAAAATGTTCTTTGTAATCAACTTGAGACTTTTTGTAATTTTGATAAAATTTTATTTGCCTTGAGGAAATTTTCAGCTTAAATTTTCTTTTGTCTGATATGCTGATGTGTCGTTACAGGACTTTTTCATAATAATTATTATTTTTTCCTGTTGTCAGAATTATTTAAGTACTGTCACATACGGTGGTGATCGGACCTCTCGGTCATAGGAATCTAAAGTCATACTTTGAAAAATTCCTGCTCTCCAGTTTATTTTAAGAAAAAAAGCTTCAAATAAAAGTTTTAGAGCATAAAATTCTGCATCTAAATCAAGAAACAAAATTATTTTGGGATGCTTTATAACGTCAGAAATTTAATTTGAAAATTCTGGCTTTATAAAGCATTTAAACTAATTGTGTTTGTTGATTTAAATGCAGAATTTTATGCTTCAAAACTTTTGTTGGAAGATTATTTTCTTAAAATAAATTGGGAAGCAGGAAATCCCCCAAGTATGATCTTACATGTTAAATTCCTACGACCGAGAGTACCTGTCACCACTCTGTATAGCTAGTTTTTGATTTTCATGATCCAAAACAAATCTTTGTCTTGTAGATTACTTATAATTCTGATGCTATGCTATAAATGCTAAAGTTACTGGACTGTAATAATCTAATAATTGTAAAATTCAGAAAATCAACATCCACTCTCAAAATTAATAATCTGAAGTTATACGTGGTTCTCAAATGAACATTAAACATTAGTTTAATGTATATTACTCTCCACAACATCAGTGATGTGCAGCAAATTGCATTATGCTTTTGCAACATGCAATGATTAAAATTTTAAACCTCTGTGATTAATTATTTGAATTCATCAAATATTTAAAGTCAAAGACCAACCGTTTTTATTTCAGATTTATTGCGCTTTCTTTAATGAGCAGTCGTTTGCTTATTATTTAAGTCGATATAAAATATCGAACAGAATAATATTTTTTTAAATAAAAAAAATTAATTAAAATTACTAAAGAATAAACTAAACAAAATTTATAATCCGTTTTTGAATTGGATGTACAAAATCCTTAATTAAAAGTAAACAAAACTTAAGTAGTTAAAAATTTACAACCGGATTTATTTTAATTTAAAACTTAACCACCACAAATTGACAATTTAAAATAATTAAAACTAAGTCAGTTACTTGTGTTGCAAATTGTCTATTAAAGTAGTTAAAATTGAATTAAGTTCTAGGAATTTACAAATTAATTTTCTATAATAAATTAAAAAGTTTTAACAATATAATCAACTTACAGTAACCCAGGTATACATTATTAAATTACCAATTTAGATTTTACTTAATAGATTAGTAGTTTTAATTGGTGTACTATTCTTTTTCATTAATTTAATTAATTTAGTAAAAACTTCTAATTTGTTTTCCCTGTGCCTGGCTTCTGAAGAGTATCTTCATCAGCAGATGCCAGTGCAGTTGATAGCACGAGCTAGTCGACATTTTCTGCAACGAGAAGGGTAACGCCACTGGGATACAAAATGAAGGGGGGAGGAGGGTTAAGTGCTCTTTTACATTATTTATTCCAAACATACAACACTATGAGAGAATTCAGACGATAGAATAGTTCCCACAGCTGACTGATAACTCATTCTCTATCTTTGTCTATTTTACGGAAAGGATAGGGGAAGAGATCCCAAAAGTATGCCTGTCAGCCCCATTTTCTTAACTATTATATCGTTTGATAGTGTTTGATGAAACGCTAAGAATTTAACGTGGGATTGCGTCTATTTTTTGTAACCTTGTAGCGCCCTTTCGATCATGTTTAGAGAAAACCTGAAAAGAAGCTTTTTAATCTATTTTATGGAGAGGATAGGGAAAGCGATCCCAAAAGTATGCCTTCCAGCCCCATTTTCTTAACTATTATATCGTTTGATAGTGTTTGATGAAACGCTAAGAATTTAACGTGGGATTGCGTCTATTTTTTGTAACCTTGTAGCGCCCTTTCGATCATGTTTAGAGAAAACCTGAAAAGAAGCTTTTTAATCTATTTTATGGAGAGGATAGGGAAAGCGATCCCAAAAGTATGCCTTCCAGCCCCATTTTCTTAACTATTATATCGTTTGATAGTGTTTGATGAAACGCTAAGAATTTAACGTGGGATTGCGTCTATTTTTTGTAACCTTGTAGCGCCCTTTCGATCATGTTTAGAGAAAACCTGAAAAGAAGCTTTTTAATCTATTTTATGGAGAGGATAGGGAAAGCGATCCCAAAAGTATGCCTTCCAGCCCCATTTTCTTAACTATTATATCGTTTGATAGTGTTTGATGAAACGCTAAGAATTTAACGTGGGATTGCGTCTATTTTTTGTAACCTTGTAGCGCCCTTTCGATCATGTTTAGAGAAAACCTGAAAAGAAGCTTTTTAATCTATTTTATGGAGAGGATAGGGAAAGCGATCCCAAAAGTATGCCTTCCAGCCCCATTTTCTTAACTATTATATCGTTTGATAGTGTTTGATGAAACGCTAAGAATTTAACGTGGGATTGCGTCTATTTTTTGTAACCTTGTAGCGCCCTTTCGATCATGTTTGGAGAAAACCTGAAAAGAAGCTTTTTTATCTATTTTATGGAGAGGATAGGGAAAGCGATCCCAAAAGTATGCCTTTCAGCCCCATTTTCTTAACTATTATATCGTTTGATAGTGTTTGATGAAACGCTAAGAATTTAACGTGGGATTGCGTCTATTTTTTGTAACATTGTAGCGCCCTTTCGATCATGTTTAGAAAAAACCTGAAAAGAAGCTTTTTAATCTATTTTATGGAGAGGATAGGGAAAGCGATCCCAAAAGTATGCCTTTCAGCCCCATTTTCTTAACTATTATATCGTTTGATAGTGTTTGATGAAACGCTAAGAATTTAACGTGGGATTGCGTCTATTTTTTGTAACATTGTAGCGCCCTTTCGATCATGTTTAGAAAAAACCTGAAAAGAAGCTTTTTAATCTATTTTATGGAGAGGATAGGGAAAGCGATCCCAAAAGTATGCCTTTCAGCCCCTTTTACTTAACTATTATATCGTTTGATAGTGTTTGATGAAACGCTAAGAATTTAACGTGGGATTGCGTCTATTTTTTGTAACCTTGTAGCGCCCTTTCGATCATGTTTAGAGAAAACCTGAAAAGAAGCTTTTTAATCTATTTTATGGAGAGGATAGGGAAAGCGATCCCAAAAGTATGCCTTTCAGCCCCATTTTCTTAACTATTATATCGTTTGATAGTGTTTGATGAAACGCTAAGAATTTAACGTGGGATTGCGTCTATTTTTTGTAACATTGTAGCGCCCTTTCGATCATGTTTAGAAAAAACCTGAAAAGAAGCTTTTTAATCTATTTTATGGAGAGGATAGGGAAAGCGATCCCAAAAGTATGCCTTTCAGCCCCTTTTACTTAACTATTATATCGTTTGATAGTGTTTGATGAAACGCTAAGAATTTAACGTGGGATTGCGTCTATTTTTTGTAACCTTGTAGCGCCCTTTCGATCATGTTTGGAGAAAACCTGAAAAGAAGCTTTTTTATCTATTTTATGGAGAGGATAGGGAAAGCGATCCCAAAAGTATGCCTTTCAGCCCCATTTTCTTAACTATTATATCGTTTGATTGTGCTCGATGAAACCCAAAGAATTTAACGTGGGATTGCGTCTAATTTTCTGAGCATTGTAGTACCATTTAAGTGGAAGCATATAGCATGCCAACAAACAAATAAAAATTTCTGCTTCTACGGTCTTAACAGCTTGTATTGTAGACTTTTTATCTGTCATGTCTGGTGGCAGTAACTACATGCCCAATATTCATTACAAAAACATACTACATACAAAGAACTTATTAACTTAAAATTTGATAATAGAGTGGCTCGTGACAGTTTTACGATATTAGCAATATAAGATGCTTCAAAGAAAACTCATCTCACTTCCTGTGCTCGCTTACTTGATTTTCGTGATAATCTATTTATTAAATTTCAATATAAAGGCTTTTGAGATTCTGTACGTCTCTCATTATATTCCAGTAGACTGCAATGCTTATCGCTCTTTTACGAATATCAAGTTCACTTGAAATTACTTACCTACCAGTCTAATTTATGCAGATTAGTCATTACAATTATTGTGCGACATAAAATACATTTGACATTAGTAACCTTTTAAGACGACTCGATGTGCTTCAGTATTGTGGTGGAGTCAATTTTGTCTGTGTGTCTGTCTGTTTGTGTATAAGTGCGTCTGTCGGAGCGTTATTTCAAGTGTCAAAAGTATTTAAAATTTAATTAAAGTTCCTAAGCCACGCCAGGGAGTTCTTTGTAGTCAGAGAAATAGTTGATATATAGTGAGGCCAGAAGGCAGTTAATTGTTCCGACCTGATTTTTTTTAAATCGAATATACAATTATAGTTACTGGAAGTTATGTTAAATAATAAAATTTTGAGATATCCCAACGCAATTATCGAAATATCGAAATCGAACCATTAATTAAGGGAATTTTATTCTCTCGACAGTTGACACCGATAATGAATTAGTCTGATGGGAAAACGTATGGTATGTACGTAGTGTACAAGATAAAACTATTACAGCAATTGAAGAAATCGATAGGAACACAATAAGCTCTAGTGGAACACTAAGATCAAATTACTCAATATATTTAGTTAATAGATTTGCTATTAATCTTTCTCTAGCCCCATTTGGAAAGTTGTCACAAAATTGTTTTATTTCATCTGATTCAATATAGATTTGTAAGTTGCAACGGTAATAATTCACGTCACCTGAATTCTTTCTTTAAAATGTTAAACCCCGTGAGTAAAAGAATAATGTGACAGTAACCTGTGAACTAAAGCCATTCTTGTTACTTTTAAAAGTGTCAAGAACCTTAAAAACTTTAACTTCTTTTGTACTAAAGCAAATTCACTTAAAGTTTACAAGTTGAATATTAAAAATTTTTGCATTCAGCAAAATAACTAGTTTTGATGCAGAAAAATAACAGATGAGTTTTCATTTTGTGTTTTTAGGTGTCGAAAATACGACTAGATTAAAAAGTCTGGAAAAATTTGAAAAAAATATATAAAAGAATTTTTAAATTCGACACCTGAAGAGGAAAGGAAGTTGATTATTTATATGTACAGGGTGTTACATAACTCATGGCTTCCTATAACGCCCACAGAAAAAAAATCAACACTTTATATGACGTTGACCTTCATCATTTAGTAGCTATTGAAGATCGCACATTTATCTAACCACCCTGTATATTTTAGTTTGTTTTTAAATAATTGTTGTTTATATAAAACAAAACTCTCTTTCGTTTTAAATTGCTTTTCCTCACTACGTTTTGTTTTTTGTTAAACCGAGAGCTGAGTTTAATTCTCTGTGGTCAACTGTGACTGTTAGATATCCCTCAAATAGCATAATGGTTTAGATTTTTGAGACATTAGTTTTCTTTTTTATGAAAAAAAAGGTTAAAGCTGTAGTAAAAAGTTATTTCAATCGATTCGATAGTAGTTTGTGGAATAGATACAAGTTTAAGGAAAATATCGTTTTACGTGGGAGTGAAAAGTGTGTTATGTGTGAGTTTCCAAATAATTTTTTTTATTAAATAAAAAAATTTGTACATCGATTTTTGTTGAATTAAATTTTTGCAATAATAGAAAATTTTCAATTTTCACTCAGGTAACAGGATTTGTGAGAAATGTTGATGTTTTCCTTTTGAAAATTATAGTGAAAAACAATTTAAATAAAATAATGTTCAAATGTTTACTAAAAGGATTAAAACAAGAATTTTTCGATTCATGCAACTGCAATTTGAATTACAAATTCTCGTAATATAATTTAAATGCTTATTTAATGAAAAACTAATATAGATTTTAAAAACGCAGCTATTTACAACCCGTTTTATTTAGAACTTTTTATGAAAAGCATAGTACTGCGGATGAAAAATTACTAATTAGATCTTCAAACTTCTAAGAAGTGTCAGTTTATCAGTTTTTAAATTTTCTCCTTAATTTTCTTTTTATTCCTCTATTTATTCAGGACTATTTACATAAAAATTCTAGTATATCCTTATTATGTATTTAAACGCTTTATATTTTTCTCATTCTGATATTCTGATTTATACAGAGTGACTTAAACACTTCCAAATCATTACAGTAATATGACGTTTTTGAGACATTGGATCCATATACTGTTCATCATCACTTCTCCTGATGTCTTATTTTGGTCTAACTTTTGTAGGAATCTGAACAGTGTAAAAATTCCAAACTTTTGCCTAAATACTCAAGCTCAAATAGACTCCCAAATAATGTCGATATTAGAAAATTAGCTTGTTTAATTAAAAAATAAATCCATGGCTAATTGGGCCATGAAACAAAGGCCATGTCGAAAGAAAAAGTTAGCTCTTCTGTAATGGAAGCTCTAGACGACGAATTTATTTTACAAAAGGTAAGATGCTTTTATATCGTTCTCAATATTTGAAGTAATAATTTTCAATTGAGTGTTTCAGATTATCAAAATAACTGTATTTTCTAGGCATAAGTATCACAGAGAGGAGTCAGCAAAAACGTGCTTTGATGCCTTTACAGATGTTGTCTTTATATATAGAAGTATTATTCAGCTAAATCTGAATAAATAAACTATACCACCTTATGAATGGTAAGGGAACTAAACAATACCGATAGCTTATGGGAAACATCCATAGCATTTTTTTTCTTTTTGAATTAAATGAAATCCTATTAAAAAATTTTCTTCTTTTAACCCTTTAGCAGTGCGTCGTAATTTTTATTCGAGTGTAAGCAACTTTATCGAAAATGTATTTCTAATTCAATTTCTTTCAATTTGATGCTTAAAATTGTCAATTTCGACGTTATTAGGAATTTTTTTTAAATAAAATTGGCTATAAATTGAAAAATGATTTTACAAGTTATTTTAACTGTCAACTGCAGATATTAAATTCATCGATATACGAAAGCATGTTGATGTTAATATTTAAAAATTCAAAAGCTTCTTTTGGTTCTTTTTTACTTAAAACTAAACAATAAATTTTCTATTTAAAGAAAATATATATCAATTTGGAAATAACGTAAAATGCTTGTCATGTCAAGACTCTTACACAGTTTTACATTTTCACGACAACAACTTCATGAATTTTTTTGTCATGCATCTCATTTTTCATCGTCACATTAAAACGATCATTGGCGTAGTTTATAGCTCTTAATTTTTCTCTTCTTTTATTTTCTCGCACAAAAGTTTTCGGTTTTATAAAAACGATTTCTCTTTTTATACAAAAATGTAATTTTGTAGTATACATATACTACATACATATACAGGATGTATCGATGTATCAAATTTAATAGTTTGGTATCGGTAACTCTTTTAACTTTTCCATTTCAAGAAAAAGTTACAATAATAAAAAGAAATTTTTTTATTGCATTTCTGGAGGTTTTGAGTCTCCGATTCCAAAAAAAATAAAAAATTTATTTAAAATAAGAGCTTACCCTACCATACGAGACAAGTATAACAAGTTATACCAGTATAACAAGTATAATTTGTTATACAAGTATAACAAGTATACAAGTATAATAGTAAGTTATACCTACATTATTCACAACGTCTAAGTGCGTGGCTACGTTGGCGCACCGTACCTCGCAATGTCCCTAGCACCGCACTTAGCAACACACCGAAACGAAATAAAGCATTTGTGGTCACATTGGAGCACCGATCCTGCACACTCATGTAAAACAATGCTTTATTTGTTTTATTGGTACGATGCTTAGTGCGGTGCTAAGGGCATTGCGAGGTTCGGGGCTCCAACATAGCAACGAACTTATTATTACATTCGTACTTCGATAACTGATAAACTCATGAACCAACAAACTGATTAACTACTGATCGAATAAATAAAAATCCCTCAACCCCTATTCCACTCCTTTTATTAATTATCTACAAAGCTAATTAGTAATTACCTTAACTAAAACCACTATCTGTGCTGTAAGTATTTCAAATTATTGACATTCCTTTACTAACATTAATATTGCTATTATTAATATTAAGGTTCGATTTTCAATTATTGTAAGCATTCCGCCACTAATAAAGTAGGTACAATTTTGTAATATTGCTGTAGCCTTTCCTAATAAAGTAGATATTTGCCTAATATCTTACAAGGGTGATAATATCAAAAATGAATTTTTACATTTGAATAAGAGTAATTTAAGATTTTTTAGCACTACTTACAAATTTCTAGCACTCCCGATTTTACCTGAAAATAAGGATTGTATATTTTTTATTGGGAATGATTAATGCCTATTATAGTCTAATCAGGTTAAGCTACAATAAATTTTTTTATCTGTCCCAGAGACCCAAAGGAAGAATTCTTTTTATCTGTCGGAGAGACCCAGAAGAAGACTTATTTTGTGTTCTTTGATGCTAGTTTCCATAGATCATTTTGCAGTGCCATTTACACAGTATTTTGTGTGTGTCAGCAGCTTAAACAGCTGATTGCAGAAAGTTTCCTATTTTCCCTGTAGAGCAGAAAATTATGTCTTTCCCGTGGGGGTCTAAAATCCTAGTGTGGGGTGTAGAGTAGTTTCTAAAACTGTGCGAAGGTCTTTTAGTTTTCGTTTCCTGTTGATTCAAAAAAATCGTTTATAGAATGTTTCTTCCGTTTTTTATGTCATTCCTATTGTTATTATTAACACAGAGTAATAAGGAGAGAGCATTAAGGGGTTCAGTTGAAAGATGAGAAATTTCCGTTGTACAAGTGACCAAATGATGGATTGCTTTTGAGCAGGATGATGGTTTGAATTTGTGTGTTAACATCTATCTAATAGGAGCTTTTTCCTGAAAACTAGGAGACAATTTTCGCTTTTTAATTCCATGGAACCAGATAACGAAACTGTCGTCAACGTATCTCAACCAAGTTGTACGTTTATAAAACATCCTGTATATTTGCTGATTCTTCAAAATTTTGCATAAATAAATTAGCAGTGGCCAGGCTTAAAAAAATACCCTTACCCATGAGCACCCGTACCCCGTTTGAATAACCCTTAGCTTCAAAAAAAGAGTAAAAAGGGAAATTTTAATTAAAGGAAGCTTGATGGAAAGCTTTTTATTTCGTTGATAAAAAGAATTGAATTTCAAGAACATGAAATCCTTTAATTATTTACAGAATAAATTTTTCAACAATGCTCGATGTAAAATAATTGTTAATTATTAAAATGGAAATAATTTGTTTTGTGCCTTTTTGTTAAACTTCGAAGTAAAACAATGGCATTCATTTGACACAATGGTTATTGAAGTTATCAAATTCAAATAAATTTCTCTTTATCACAATCTATTCTGTATAAATACAGTTACATTACAGAAGATTTTTATTATAGGTACTTCTACTGTTGGCAATAATTTAAAAACTTTGATTTATTGTATTTTATATTTAACTTTTTATTTGATATTATATCGACTTCTTTGAAATACGAACTAAAAAATTTCTCCTTTATTTCTTCTTGAAGTCACTTCAACTTTATTGGAATTTTAAATAATATTGTTTTCCAAATATCTAATATTTTCAGTTTACATATACAACAATGTAGTGTAATTCATGTAAGACCATGGGTTACGAGTTCTTCATAAAATACTCTGTAGAAAATGTGTATTGGATATTATCTAGATTTGCTTGTACCAGGCCCCCTTCAGATGTTGAATACCCATTCAGAAGTCCCTTGTTTGATGCAGAGCGTCAAGCTCCCCTTCTTCAGTCGGATGTAAGGACCGAGGCCTCTTTTGAAAGTTTAAGGCGTTGCTCCCCACAATTACTTTGCAGGAAGGCAGTAAGGAGATGTTTACATCTCCCCATCTGTGACATCATTTCCGTTACAGATTGTCACGTTTCATTTACAGCCAATTTGACATCACACTTTCCCAATTCCCACATCCCACTCTCTAAATTACCACCAATAACTTTGAGTGCCATTTTTTATCGTCATCTTGCATTTATAAATTTACACGCCCACTTGCCTCATCTTTTCTCATCATTCTCATCATTTGTCTCTACTTTGCTGTCATCTGGTAGCTACAAATCACGATTACCTGATGAGTTCTTGAGAACCTGGTTGCTTACCTCGTCGCTTATCTTCACCTACTAGCATGACCAGTGCTGTGAAGGTATTACAGACACGGAAGGGTGGAACAGGGTAAAAAAAACAATTGAAAGTAAATATAAAAAAATAGAAAACCCTAGCTCGTATGGAAGACCCTCGTTATGTATCTTAGCCCCAAAATGAATTTTGAAACGTTTTAAATAAATAACTTCTTTAGTGGCATTTATTTATTTAAACTTTAATCCTATTCTATACATCAATAGTTTAATTCAACTCTTGCAATTAGTTAACTCCATTGTCCCGGAACGAAGTCACTCATGTAGATGACAAAATTTAATTTTTTGTGCTCGACTATTAGAACTATTTAAATTTCTCTAATTGTAAATACACTTCAGGGGTTTGCCAATGCCTTATGAGAAGGAAAAATATCGTCGACTTAAACTAGAATTAGATCCATCTTTATTTCAATTTGATTGTTTTATTGCTTTTTTAAAGATCAAACCTTGTGTTTTTCATTTGTATTCACATCTTAAAACCAATTTCTTGTGTCAAGAATGAAATAATTCAAACTGTAGGATATGTTTCCTTCAACTCTTTTTAATATAATTCTTCGTTAAAATACACTTCTTGATACAAAATTCTCTTGTTAATTTTTATTTTCTAAAAGATGAAGTTTTAATATAAAATATCATAACGTCGGGCAATTTTAATATGTAAATGTTTTGTAATGGAAAAAGTTTACAAAACATTTGTGTGAAAAACTTAACAGAAACAAATAGTAACATATTTTTAAGCTTTTTAGATCGATGACAACCAGTGTTAAAAGTTTAACCGCGGTTTTAAACTAAAATTTGCATTTTTCTATAACATATTTTTTCCTTTAGAGATTTATGAAGTTTCCGAACGTTTTTTTCGAAAATTTATCGCTTTATTTTTAAATATTCTAAACGTAAGATCTTGTTTTGTTGAGGTTTAAGATCTAAGAGTTTCTTAGTGAAAATATATTTTTGATGTTGTAGATACATAGTATAGCTATAAAACATTTTTGTATAGAACGACAGCTAGAGATGGTGTCTGTGAAGTACTTCCGGCTTGCATTACTTCGAATTTTATCCTTAAAATCGATACCTTCTTATAACAAAGAGGAATATAACAAGCGACAACAAATATTGTGGAAATTTTAAGATCAAACTTTTTACGGTTAAAAGATTACCAAACTTCCATTATGCACTTAAAGTTGAGAAAGTTTATTATTCATTAGTTGAAAACAAGAAACTATATCTACTAATCCCAAGATTGGATTTGTATCGACTTTTTTCTCCTTTATTTTCTGAAAGAAATTTTAAATTCATTTCAAGTTGTTTTTCCAAAAAAGGTAAATTTGCCTAAGCTTCAACAAGTGAATTATTCATTCTTTTGTTTAGTTATCGACCGTTGTTAAGCTATTGGTAAATTCGAAGACTTATTAGGAACGCTAAATGAAACATTTCTATTTTAACAGAAATAACTGTGACGTTTTTATTGAAAATGTCTTTTTAGGAAATTCTTTTTAGTTAAAATAGTGTAGTCGCTTCCAGCTCAAAATTTTCCAATTGGTTACAACTACGGTATTTGGTCACTTGAGTAACATACTGAAAGCCCCAAAAAAGATATATTACGTTTCGAATATTGGACGTATAATTGGCCTTTTCATCAACACATCGCTATTTTCATTTCGTTACTATGGCTTTACGGCTACTTTACTGTCTAGAGACTGTAAAATGCTACTTTACGGCCTCTAATTATGCTTCGATGGATGCGCCATCTATTGACATTGACACGGTTCCATACACCACCAAATTAAGCTAAAAAACTTTGAATTTCAAACAAACTAAATTATAATCTGACAACTCTGTACAGGGATGCCAAATTAAAATAGTTCCTAACTGCATTGTCTCTTCACATTTCAAACTTTAGGTTTGCTCCGGTAAGTGTCAAAAACTTCAGATAATCTGGACTATAGGAACCTATTTTATCTATTCTGTATAAATATTTACTCCTAATAATAATCCAAAAAATTTGAGGTTATGTACACTTTATTTAAATATTGTTAAAAGTCGAATAGAATCATATACAGTCAACCAGGGTGGCTATTAGCGAACAACAACAAAAGGACATAAGGGGTGGTTGTTGATTTACTACTTTGTTGGTAAAATAAAGTTACCCCTTAATTTAAGTAGGGGATGTTATGATGGTTGCATCCGCAATTCGTACTAAACGTATAGCCAGGGTGGCCATTAATTATGAGACTGTACCTGCCTATTCTATTTACTTACATTACTGAATGACACGTAAACGTAAAATCTTTTGGTCCTAGGCTGACGCCTCGATTCGCAAGCTCCATCTTCGCCTGTAAAACATCATTTTACGTCCTTGTATCATAATGTACTATTTTGGACACTCTTAGTACGTTAGTCAGGTGACCTAATGTAGAATGTATTAATTGTAACAGTGTTGCATTACGAATTTTCATAAAACGAAAGTGCGCTCTGTGCGCTGAATGACAAGTCACTCATTTTTATAGCTACTTAATATAATTTTTGACATTGTAAAATATATAAAAGTAGTAGACGTTGAGGTAGTGAACAAAAAATATGTTTAAAAGTGAAATTGATATTCCAAGTTAAGAATAAATATTGTTCCCTTTAGACTTTAAATTTGTCGAATTTACTACTGCGCTTTTTAGGAAAGGCGTGACCCGAAAGCTTCTAGGTTTTTTGCAATATACATGAAGCATTAATAATGTAACCCTCAATTCGATATACATTCACAAATATGACACATTTGTTATATTATTTTTTCGTCATAAATTAAACTATTTTTTTTCGTGCTCAACATTTTATTTTTTTTATAAATTCATAAAATGCTGACAGCAGCGCAGCGACATACGCTATTAACTAAGAAACTCACAGTGTAAACCTACAATAATAACTCACTATTATTACTATCGTCATGTGTAGTAGCTAATTAGTAATTAACCCCAAAGACAAACTTCATGTCTCATACTGGGATAATAGTTTCAAACTTATGGACTGTTTAGTAGCACCACGAAATACTTTTTTACCTCAACTGTTTCGCTGTCTAATTTTGCCAATTATACTAGTAGGTACTATAGTAGGTACAGGGTAAACATCGCTTCAGGAGCGTATTAGAAAAATTTAAAAACTCACTAAGAACAATAATATCACTGCCTCCTACCTAACAATAATTAATTACCAAATAAGTTTGTATCACTATCACTTCATTTATGTTAATAAAAATTTCAAGAGCTTAGTGGATAAGATAATCAAATCAATTGCTTAGTTTCAAATTTATACGATACATAACCAAGCATTCATACTATTCATTTATTCTGTTTAAGAGTTGAAATTATGTAAATTAATAATAAAGAATTTTTTTAATGCGCTTCTGAAATGGTGAAGTCGCTGCTTTGCTTTGCGATAAGTTGAGATTAGATTATCAGTGTAATGTTATATTCTTAATCATATCTACCGCGTTTGATTTACGACTTCAAATTATGTTGAAACAAACTATACTTATTTTTTTCGGAATATCCCAGTATTTGGTTTTCTATATAAATATATATATATATATATATTTATAGAGACTCAATGTAAGGCTTACATTATGGCAAGAGCTTCTTGTAGCATCGATGTGAATAATAATAGGATTTCTGATGCAATATCGTGATAACGAATACAAAATTATATTTACTTAAATAGATTGTAACCTAAAAGTTGTGTTTTGTCCAATGTGCATTTTATTTAAGAATCGGAAACTCTCGAGCTAACTTAGTGTTAAAACTCGATTAACTCGCTTTACCGTTTACTTTGTGGAGGTGCACGGTAACACAAACTTCTTTCTCACTTTTTCTTTAGGTCAGGTATGCTTGCATGAAAGTTTACGAATTACGACCGTCGAAAGCACTCAGGCGAGTTGAGTTGTTCAAATATTGGCCATAAATAACATATTGAGATTAATCAAATAGTATTTACAGTTCTCAGTGTTCGCGATTTCCGTGTGAATTTTGATAACAAATTTAATGAAAGAGAAATTATATAATGATATTGTATAAAACGCATAACAACACATCGAATAAAGCTCCTCTTGACTTATACTGTTAATAGCTCATTGTACTCTTTCTACACCACCTTTATTATACATGTAATCGATGGTTGTAAATAGGAAATAACAAATACCAAAAAGATTTTGTACTGTATATAGGGTCACCTAAATTTGCTTTACCATACGATATTTCAGTAAAGTAAAGTAATGCAATAATTTTTTATGCTGACGAGCAGTAGGAATACGCAGATACCTAAATTGGTAATTATCCCCATCAACTCAGTAGTCAACGTATTTAAATTATTAAAGGGGCGTGGCCAAATCTGCGCGAACTTATCCCTACCGCTCCTCAAGTTAAATTATTTTAGCTGTACTTATACTGGCTTCTGATACGGATCAAATTACTCCTAGTCCTACATGCAGTTCCAACACACCCGAATTGGTGCCGTAAGTCATGAAAGCTCCGGCTCAAATAGCTTCAAATAATGATTTTATCAACGAAACGTTAATGTTAATGTCCTTTTCAGTTTTGAGCCAAAAATTCGTACTCCTACGAGCGGAACTGTCGATATGATACTCAAAATGTACAGTAAAATACCCCACAAAAATCGTTAGACTAACTGCACAAACTATAGCTTTGCCACAACGACCACCAATGAGCCATCGACAAAGAAAATTAATAAAAGGATGTCTTATATGATGAATAAAGCATCGTAGGGCTTATACGATTAAACAACATGATACAGAATTAGTGTGGTTGACAGCCCCAAGTGTAGAGAAAGCAATGAAGCAGTCGAAAAATGATCACGTATTGTGTGTTTGCCCTTCGTTAATTCAAATAAAAGGATTCACGTTAGGACAATAGCGACAGTTCACCTTCTAGTATCTTTAGGTTCATCAAAGGGCTGGAATGGACACAGGATTAACCGGACGGAAAGAGTCGCTACAAAGAGTTGGCACAATAGGTTTGGCTAAGTGGCCTAAGCGAGTGTGAATTTTTGTTCACCCTTTTGCACTCAAAATTTTAATCCTTGCACAGTTGTTAAACCATAAAAAGTATGAAAGTAGGTATTTAAACTTTTATAATCCTATATGTAGGATATTTCAATAAATCCTCTTTTTTCATTAAAATCTACTGCTTTACGATTTTAACAGTTTTAATTTTAAAACTGTTGTTTTTGTAGTTTAAGTGGTTTTAGTCCATAAATCTCGATTGGCGAAATTTGATAAAAAACAAACAACTCGATTATCTTGTGTAAATTTCGTTAAAGGGTTTAAAATGTTGTGAATTACTATATTTTGTTAGCAAAACCAACTTGAACAAGAATTAAACTACTTAAGTAGCGACTTATAAAAGGATCAATAGTCATTTTATGCGAGCCCCAAATATTTTAACAAATTTACTACACGGGTTCTCTTTTAGTCAATTTTAAATAAAGGAAATAAAATCGATAGATTTATAACAATAAAACTAACAGTAAATCTGATAAAATATTTGTTGAAGGAAATTTTTGTGACAAAAAAAAAGTTGGAACTCGAGAGAGACTTGGAAAGTAAAGCTTTTACACGTAAGGGAATAGAAAACTCAAGTTTGCCTTTGCTGGAAAAAAACTTATTTTGTACAAAATTTTATGCAAGAAAATTACATACGAAAACACTACAAGCCTTTTTTAAACGTCGAGAGTCACTCATTCTGAATACAAGTGGCCACTTAATATAAAAGACAATATGGATATTTGTTCGTAAAAGCAAAGCTGTCTACCAGTAATTTTTACAAAGCTTCCTCTTTAAAGTTTTTAAAAAACAATTTTTTTTTAAATTTGTTTTCTTTTAGTATTTTTAATTTATTAAACGTGAGGTAATTTAACCTAAAAGCAACAGCGAACGAACGGTTTACAAGTTACGACCAGAAAAACCGCAACATCTATGCTTTAGGCAACTAAATCTAACCAAAACCTCCGTCGTAGATATACCAGGTATTTTAAAATCTCTGTTTAATGGAAATTTATTAATCAAAAAAGTATTACATATAGGGTGGTTTTTTAAAAACGTTGTCACATTGGCAACGGTTTGATTACGTTTGATTAAGTTACAAAAAATTACAAAAATGGTTCTTCACTAAAATTAATCGTACATGTAGCTATGGTATTGTGACGATAGGAGTCGCTGCGGTCAACTTTTCATTTTATTAGGTAGGTCTAATTTTGTCCAGAAATGAAACAATTGACTATTTTTTACTTCATGACCTTCACCGCAAAAAACTTCAAGGTAGGCACAGATTTTTCGATTCTGTCAGGGGATAGCATCCCTGCCTTTGCCAGCTACAGCAGTCGAAGATTTAGGCTTTCTCTACCACGTTTTTGGTGATTTCATAGGCCACGCCCCCTTTGAGATATAGAGATACCGGTATGTGAAGTACAGTTGCTATCAATATCGATATTTAAATCCGAAAGGTGGGCACAGATTTTTCGATTCTGTCAGGAGATAGCAGCCCTGCCTTTGCCAGCTACAGCAGTCGAACATTTAGGCTTTCTCCACCACGTTTTTGGTGATTTCATAGGCCACGCCCCTTTTGAGATGTAGAGGTACCGGTATGTGCAGTACAGTTGCTATCAATATCGATATTTAAAACTGAAAGGTAGGCACAGATTGTTCGATTCTGTCAGGGGATAGCAGCCCTGCCTTTGCCAGCTACAGCAGTCGAACATTTAGGCTTTCTCTACCACGTTTTTGGTGTTTTCATAGGCCACGCCCCTTTTGAGATATAGAGGTACCGGTATGTGCAGTACAGTTGCTATCAATATCAATATTTAAAACTAAAAGGTAGGCACAGATTGTTCGACTCTGTCAGGGGATAGCAGCCCTGCCTTTGCCAGCTACAGCAGTCGAACATTTAGGCTCTCTCCACCACGTTTTTTGTGATTTCATAGGCCACGCCCCTTTTGAGATATAGAGGTACCGGTATGTGCAGTACAGTTGCTATCAATATCAATATTTAAAACTGAAAGGTAGGCACAGATTTTTCGATTCTGTCAGGGGATAGCAGCCCCGCCTTTTCCAGCTACAGCAGTCGAAGATTTAGGCTTTCTCCACCACGTTTTTTGCGATGTTGGCCACGCCCCTTTTGAGATATAGAGATACCGGTATGTGCAGTACAGTTGCTATCAATATCGATATTTAAATCCGAAAGGTAGGCACAGATTTTTCGATTCTGTCAGGGGATAGCAGCCCTGCCTTTGCCAGCTACAGCAGTCGAAGATTTAGGCTTTCTCCACCACGTTTTTTGCGATGTTGGCCACGCCCCTTTTGAGATATAGAGATACCGGTATGTGCAGTACAGTTGCTATCAATATCGATATTTAAATCCGAAAGGTAGGCACAGATTGTTCGATTCTGTCAGGGGATGACTTCCCTACCTTTACCAGCTACAGCAGTCGAAGATTTAGGCTTTCTCCACCACGTTTTTTGCGATGTTGGCCACGCCCCTTTTGAGATATAGAGATACCGGTATGTGCAGTACAGTTGCTATCAATATCGATATTTAAATCCGAAAGGTAGGCACAGATTTTTCGATTCTGTCAGGGGATAGCAGCCCTGCCTTTGCCAGCTACAGCAGTCGAAGATTTAGGCTTTCTCCACCACGTTTTTTGCGATGTTGGCCACGCCCCTTTTGAGATATAGAGATACCGGTATGTGCAGTACAGTTGCTATCAATATCGATATTTAAATCCGAAAGGTAGGCACAGATTGTTCGATTCTGTCAGGGGATGACTTCCCTACCTTTACCAGCTACAGCAGTCGAAGATTTAGGCTTTCTCCACCACGTTTTTTGCGATGTTGGCCACGACCCTTTTGAGATATAGAGATACCGGTATGTGCAGTACAGTTGCTATCGATATTGAAATCCGAAAGGTAGGCACAGATTGTTCGATTCTGTCAGGGGATGACTTCCCTACCTTTGCCAGCTACAGCAGTCGGAAACTTAGACTTCCCCCCACCACTTTTTTTGTGATGTCATAAGCCACGCCCCTTTTGAGATATAGAGATACCGGTATTAACAATACAGTAGCTATCTGTATCGATATTTGAATCCGAAAGGTAGACAAAGATTTCTCGATTCTGTCAGGGGATAGCAACCCTATACCTTTGCCAGCTACACAACTTCTTTCGCCACTTTTTTGTGAAGAAGCCACGCTTCTTTTGAGATATAGACATACCGGTATGTGCAATACAGTTGCTATCTCTATCAATATTTGAATCTGAAACACCCAATGCTCCTGTCAAGGGTGACCTCCTATGAGATAAAAAAAAGTTTGGTGGGAAGCTTAAGTCCCTTATTACTTACTACTATCTCAGCTTAATTATATTAAGTAGTTAGCATTTTATCTCCCCTGTTGCTTAATGCGTGGAAGGCGGTTAAAAATAATTAGTGAAGCGATGATGGCGCGTAAAATGTTGAGTAAAGCTTGTAAGAAAATTTGAGGAAAATAATTTATTTTTTATCTGGTTAAGAAATAATAAACAATTTGAAACCGTACCCTTGAAGTCAAATCAAAAATTTATCTTTTTGATCGGAAATGTACCGGTAAATAGCAATGGTGCGTTAAACCGGGTTACCGGAAAGGATAACACGGTCTGTAGGATAATTCAATACTTTTCTAGAAACTGATAGATTTCCAAGTGATAGTAAGAACTTTTTATAGTTGTTTGAATAAGTTAAAAAGAAACGCAATTTGAATAAAATTAAAGATGGAAATTGAAAATCTTTTTATAATTTTTTTTTTCGAAATAAAATTATAAAGTTAAAATGTGTGATTAAGGAAGTTTTTAAGATTTTACGATAAATTACTACGATATGAAATATCTTGAGATACTTTAGTCATTCATTTTATAGCCTATCGTCGTCGTTTCTCCTTACCCTCATTTCATGCTATCGCACTTTCCCAATCAGGGTTCAAATATTGTTACCATTTTGAATCATTTCTCAACATTTACACAATATTTTATAGAATTTAAACGACACTTGATTTTTATTTTATATGTTTTTATTTCATCCCAGAAACTACAAAACGGACAAGAAATTTTTATAGAAAATGTACTGAGACTTGGTTTTACAAAAACGTCGTTTTGTAGTTTAATTTAATTAGGATATCAAATATGAAATACCTGTTGCAAAATGACATGACAAGTTCATAAACTAAAAGTTATTGCAATTTATGTAAAATAAATTGATATGTAGGGTAATTGATGATAAATAAATTAGTTTCGTATTAGCTTTTGTCCATTTCAAACCATTAACATACGTATAAGCATACTTTTTAATAATACTAAAACCCCTTTTGAAATTAAATTTTAATAAAAGAACAGTAAATTTGGAGCATATTATATAACCATTTTCATTTGTAGCAATATTAGTAATTAAAATTAAAGGTTAATTATTTTGAGAAATAAATAATCAGAGAGAGGGTTGCTTTATTTTGAAATTATTTCAATTTATTTTGGGGTAGGATTATCAAGTTTAAAATTTAACGTTAATTTGTTATTAAAAGGAAACTAAAGATCGGTCTAGAATCAGAGCGGGAGTTTTCAGTAGCAGCATATCGACTACTCGACTTGATAGTTGTCATGAATCATTTCTAACTATTTGATACCGTAGTATTATAGGTACCTTTCAGTTACTTTACATTGCTCACAGTTTTCATGATTTTATTATAATTTCCATCTGTTACTTTATTGTTCATGACCGTTCAAATTTATTCAAAATTGCATAAATTAACATAATATAAAATAATTATAAAATAAATACTTCGCACACTATTTTGTAAAAGGGTCGAATTTAAAAGTCACGGACTTGGCAAGTGTTTAACTACCAACATCAGCTTTAAACCAAACTTAAAGTGGCGTTTATAGTAATCTGGCTAATGCGGTGATATAATAATATATTCTCTCGTTAATAAAAATCGTCTTTTTATGACTAAAATTAGTTTGTTAATAGAAGGATGTTGTAAAAAGACCTTAGCAATTTGTTGCAAATTAGTTTTAGGCAAAAAGTTAGGTTACATAACGCCAACTTGACGAAAACTCGAAAACAAAAATTGAATTACATAAAATCCGCCTTCTGCGGTTATAAAGTTGTTGTGTTATTTACATGAAACGCAAGAAATGGATAAGTTTTAATTAAAACTAAAAAATAATATTTGAATAATTAGGAAAACATTTCGGACAAAGATGAATTATTAAAGGCAAACCCGTTGGGTGTGTTCGTGGTAGTTTGAGTTTCATGAGAATTCAATCCAGTTCTGCGGTATTGCTCCCTAGTGATCAACTATTCTTGGGTACAGAAACCAAAAGCCCGAAATAAATTTATGTGTTAGTTTAAATCTTTGTCTTTCTCTATTTGTAGTTTATCACTACACACTTTTACACATATAATAATTTACGGGTTGTTTTTATCGAATAAAAATTTTGGAAAGGGTGGTTAGGTTACTATTGGATAAGGGGGTGTGTTTGCATAGAACAATAACATGTAAAATCATACATAAAAAATATTATCATTTGCAATCAAATTTATTAAAACAAATAGAGTACAAGCGTTTGTAATTTATTAATAAATGATAAAAACATACTAAAAACGGTGATGTATTTTTATCGAAAGCTTTATAAAATGGAATATAAAATTCAATGTTTCACGTACAAATACATTTTGGTGTTTCAACTTTAACATAATGGAAATGGAAATGTCACGCATGCTTTAACCTGAGGTAACAGATGGTGTAGGCCAGAAGGTCCTAAACTTTCGGACAAGGTAAAAATATAATTTTGAATTGCCAGGTATCGATAAAAGATCACGTTTCAATTCAAATCTACGTGTTTGGATATGTTTGTTAGTTTAACGGATTTACCACCCTCATCTCCTATTTTGTTATGCCCAGAAAAGTAAATTCATAACATAGAAGGACCTCGTTATTAATTTTTTTATTTTACTTTGCAGTGATTTTTTTTTAAAGTAACAAATACAGTGGCTTGGGAAAAAGCACGTTAAGCTTTGGGCTAAATAATTTTTTTATAATTCAATGGACGGTTTGTTGCAAACTCTTGTTCGATTAATTTGGTAACATGTATGAATCCGTATGAATACATACATAATTGATATCTCTTTTAGCCGGTGGTGGTGTCCAAGTTTGTTGCCTCGTTTTGTTAATTTTTCCATTTTCCACTTTCTTTGCTCTCTTTCTCTCCACTTTCATATTTTCACGTTTTCTTATGCTTCATGTACCTGTACATGTGTACATGTGTACATAATATGAAAAATAATAAATAAACAAGCAAAATTTCATCAACGTTGAAACACCGAAACCATAATAAAACACACTTTTAATAGAAAGTAAACAAAATATTTATTAACAAAAAAATAATGCTAAGTACCTAAAGGGCACAGATCCAAATAAAAAAAACCTTTCTTAAGGACAAAAGGAATATACAATATTGTATAAGTGAATAACCAACTAACAAAATACAAATCTCTTATATGATGACTCGGCCACTGTTCTCTCAGACCACTAGTCCGTGACTTCGAGATCCTGAAGTCTTTGAAGAGAGATCACTAGGCTTGGACAAACACGAAAGGGACAGAAGTAGTACCAGACCACGAGTCCTCTCTTGAAGATCCAATCGGTCTTCTAAGAGAGATTACTAGGTCTGAACAGATTCAACAAGATATACGTCTCCCACCAGATCAATAGTCCTCTCCTTACTACTCCTAAAAGAAAGAAACGGGCACTACGTCTTCCACCAGATCAATAGTTCTCTCTTTAAGATCCAAACAGGTTCTCTAAGAGAGATCAATAGTGTTGATGAGACACAGGGAGGCAGAGAGAGGTATTTCTTCTTCTAGAACAATAGATCTATCTTTAAGATCCAAATTTGTCTTTTAAGAGAGATTACTAGCCTTAAAAGAAAGAAGCAGAGACAACGTCTTCCATTAGATCAGTAGTTCTCTCTTCAAGATCCAAACCGGTCCTCTAATAGAGATCAATAGGCCTGATGAGACACAGGGAGGTAGAGAGAGGTATTTCTTCTTTTAGAACAAAAGTCCTCTCTTTAAGATTCAAATATGTCCTCTCAAAGAGATCACTAGCCCTAAAAGAAAGAAACAGGGACTACATCTTTCACCAGATCACTAGTCTTCTCATTAAGATCCAAAACGGTCCTCTAAGAGAGATCAATAGTCCGTGATGAGACACAGGAAGGCAGAGAGAGGTATTTCTTCTTCTAGAACAATAGATCTCTCTTTAAGATCCAAATTGGTCTTCTAATAGAGATCACTAGCTTTAAAAGAAAGAAACAGAGAAAACGTCTTCCATTAGATCAATAGCCCTCTCTTCAAGATCCAAACCGGTCTTCTAAGAGAGATCAATAGTCCCGATGAGACACAGGGAGGCAGAGAGAGGTATTTCTTTTTCTAGAACAAAAGTCCTCTCTTTAAGATTCAAATTGTCCCTCTAAGAGGGATCACTAGCCCTAAAAGAAAGAAACAGGGACTACGTCTTCCACCAGATTAGTAGTCCTCTCATTAAGATCCAAAACGGTCTTTCTAAAAGAGACCCCAAGTAACACAAACTACTCTATTTAGCTGCGGCAGCCAAAAATAGGCTGACGCAGTGCTGTGGCAGCTTTAAAAAGCAACTCTTTAGCTGAAGCTGAAATAAGGCTGATTTAGTCGCTGCGACAGCACTGCGTCAGCTACAAAAGTAGTAAGAAAATAGTAACTGTGACGTCATGGCTGCCACGTTGCTGCCCAGGCAGCCATTATGCTGTCGCTGATTACCTTAGCTGAGAGATCGCTGCGGCAGCCAAATTGACAGCCAAATAGCAGCTCCTACGTCAAACGAGTGACGTAGTAGCTGAAAAGTGGCTGCCGTTGCAGCTATATAGCTGAAGCTGTATTAGGGTGTATTAGGGAAGCTGATAGAACGCTGCGACAGCTTAAACGACCCCCAAAAATCAGCTTCCTTATGATAGCTGATATATTAACACATCAATTCACTGCCTGAGTCAACATCTTCTAAATTAATTGTAAGAAAAGAGGGATTCTTGATCAATTCTTATAAAATATAGTTCATTTGAAACTATGGCAAAATACCTATAGAAATTCTCTATTGTAGGTACATTAGAAGAGCTTTTAATTTTATTATAAACTAGGGGTTATTATAAAGAATTACTTATATTGTAAGAGCATAGATAGAAAATTACTTTGCTATTAAATTATTCTCTTGAATGGCAAGTAAAAATAATTTCTTGCACTCAAACTTCAAAAATTGCTGATAAAATAAAATTATGTTGCGAAGGGACAACGTGAACCCACTAAAATAAAATTATTGTAAAAATATCTTTATGCAATTTTGGGGTAAAGGCAGCTTATGGTAGGCACACTTTGATCTCGCTGTAAATACCCATGGTATACCATAATCATTATAAGGGTTCGATGGTCCTGTGGTCAATAGATCTTGCTCGTGATGCCTGCTTACATAGAGGACGTGGGTTCGATCCCCAATGTGGTAAGAATTTTTAAATTGAAAAATATGTGTATATGTTTGTGTTTGTTTATATTTAATTTCAGATCGAATTAAAGCGGAGCAATCAACTAATTAATTATTTATATCAAAACCTCGTCAGGGAGAATTAAACAAAAAGTAATGTGTGTTGTGGGGGTAGATCCCGGACTAATTAATAATAAAAATTTACTGTAATTTAATAAAAGGTCGGTGAAAGACTAAAATGAAAATTTATTTATTGCAATTTAAGAAAAGATTATTTTTTAATATAATAAAAAAAAATTTATTTAAATTTATTTAAACGTCACAGCGCAGCGTGTTGGCTGCCAAACGTAGCTGCGGCAGCAAGATATCAGCTCTGAGGCAGCCAAAATCACAAGCTGCGGCAGCCTTCTCTAGGCAGCGTTATAGCTGCGACAGCGCTGTGGCAGCCAAAATTCACCCTCCAAATTGGTGTATCAGCAGCTGATCAGAAGCTGAATGCTGGCTGCCTTTCAAGCTGCCGCAGCTATAAAGCTGACAAGTAAGCTGCTACAGCACTGTCACAGCTAATTATCAGCTAAAAATGTTACTTGGGACCAATAGTCCGTGATGAGACACAGGAAGGCAGAGAGGTATTTCTTCTTCTAGAACAATAGATCTCTCTTTAAGATCCAAATTTGTCTTCTAAGAGAGATCACTAGCTCTAAAAGAAAGAAACAGAGACAACGTCTTCCATTAGATCGATAGTCCTCTCTTCAAGATCCAAACCGGTCCTCTAAGAGAGATGAATAGTCCTGATGAGACCCGCCAGGAAGGCAGAGAGAGGTATTTTTTCTTCTAGCATAAAAGTCCTCTATTTAAGATCCAAATTGGTCCTCTAAGAGAGATCACTAGTCCTAAAAGAAAGAAACAGGGACAACGTCTTCCACTAGATCAATAGTCCTTTCTTTAAGATCCAAAACGGTTCTCTAAGAGAGATCACTAGCCCTAAAAGAAAGAAACAGGATATACGTCTCCCGCCAGATCAATAGCAGTCTCTTTAAAATCCCAAGTGGTCCTCCAAGAGAGATCAATGGTCCTAGGGTGCTAAATGTAAACTTAAATGTAAATTTAATTAATCAATAACGCAGAAAAAATGACGCAAGGAAAATTACACACTCACCAGTTCACCTCAAAGGTAAAACGAGAGGCCTTTTATCAAAATGGAGAAGGAGCTTATATTGGAAATCTGACAGCCAACTCGGATTCACTCGTCAACCAATAAGAACGCAGCAAATAGAATTATTGAACACAAGAGGAATTACCAATTAATTATTATAACTTAAATTAGAAAACTTAAAATTAGAAAAGGATTAAATTTAGCTCATTGAATTTACACAAAAATTACGAGCACGTCGGTATAAAATTTGTAATTTTAAATTAAAATTTAAAGTTTAAATTAATTACTAAAAATTATTTAAAGGGTGGAAATTGCTCAGGAGTGCTAATAAATCACGGAGGTAAAAAGAAAACACACTAATCAACTGCTATTACTAATTATAACCCTCCACGTGGTTTTACATTGAATGTAAACATTTAATAATTTGACAAACCTATAATTATTTAATAAACCTATAATTAGTAGTATAGTAGTATATTAATTAAGAAGTTTAGATAAACAATTGATCAATTGATAAAGTTGAACTAATTTATAAAGGGGTAAAAATGACACCAGAGTCATACTAAAAATAAAACGGAAGCTCTTATGGTTGCCGGGTTACAAATAAATCAGCTGTTATCACTGATAACGCTGATAATGAAAATACAAAAATTAAAATTGGGCATTTTTGGTTCAATCTCCTGGAGATTGGGTGCAAATGACAGTACTTGAAGATCTGACCATGAGAATGTAAAAATTATCTTCATTTTGATCTCAGGTGCGGCGCTAAGGGAAAACTAAAGGCAAAAAATGACAAATAGTAGGTTTAAACAATACACAATTTCCAGGATGCTATGCTATAATAGTGAACCAGTATTGGAGTCCAGCATCCGGATAAAATTGTGCCTCGTTACAGGCTTATTTTCAACGCAGTTTAGCTTTAGACGTATATTATTTCGTTCGACTTCTCGACCTGTCTAAATATTTCTCATATTACCTGTCATATCCATTTGCTAGTAACGAGCAATAGTAGGAAAAAGAAAATTCATTACAGAAAGTCGTAGTTCTTAACAGAAACGAGCAAAACAATAAATAAACTTTTAAAGATGCCCTTAAAATTAAAGAGACATAAACTAATAATTTCTCAAGCACTCTACAGGAATTTTAGTGAACTATAAAAGTATGATTTACGATTTACTTCTCTATCACTAAAACTTAAATTTTTTTACAAAAAGTCAGTAGCTTTATTATGATTACAAAAATTTTATTTGAAATTTCAAAATCACTCGAGCTCGTTTCGAAAGTTAATAACTTTTTTTTAAACTTTTATAAGTAATTTATTAAAAACAAAAAAAATTAAAACTTTCTTAATATTTTCGTAATTAAAACTTACCTTAAATTTTATTAATGATATATCATTAGGCTTAATAATTTGAGTTACAAACTTTAGTTAAACTTGAGTGCGTAATTATTACTAAAACCACCAAGATTAGTGCAATTACAACGTTGTCAATCTTACAAACTTTAAGTTAACATTCAATACTTCTTAATTGACATTATAAAGTTAACTTTAATCAAACTATTCGGGAATTTGTATTAATTATGCATGAAGTAAGGCAAATTATTTTATTTAAACTAAATCTAAGCGTGTAAAGCAACCATTTTATGCATAGTTGGGAATTTTACTTAACTAAAAGCTTACAAATCCTTTCAGTTTCTTGAGTACAGTGTGTTCCTAAAGTTTAGAATAAAATTAATTAAATACGAGGACAAGACAATTATTATCTGTAATTCAGTTGTATTTTTGTGTTTTTGTTGGCAGCACTAGGTAACTAACTATTTTTTAAAAGAAAATATATTTTTTTCATATAACACACTATAGGTATAGTAGTAACTTCTATCTACCGATTTTGACTTTATAATCCTTTTGTAACCTTCACAAAAGAAAAATATGTCACAAAAAGAAACAAATTACCAAAGGTGTAAAATGATTTTTAATTTACCTGTAAAAATGCTAGTTCTTGAAGCAGGGTCGTATTTTTTTTTCTAGTAAATATTAAGTATGCATCAACGTTAACAAAATTTACCTGAATTTGCTATTTTAAGTCTTCATACTAGAGAGAAAATGCACCCCTGTGTCACGCCACGGGGGTTCGGTCTAGTAGGTTCAATTTCTTTTACTATTGTTAGTGTGTTTTCTATTGTTGAATATTTAAAAGCTTAACCCCTTTTGTATAAGGATTATAAAGTCAAATCGAAAAAGCCCAGGTATGACTATACCTACTTATTAACCAAATTAAAAGCTTCTTTTATATTTAAAAAAAATATTAAAAACGCTTTAAAGTTGGGATTCGTATGGCTTATAGAGATAAGGTCTAAGGTTAAGGGTTGAAAATATTTAATTTAAATATTTAGGTAATGAATTTTATTCCAGACTTCGGGAACAATCTGTGAAGCTTTGAGCTTTAGGGACAGTAAAGTAAAGTTTGTTAGGACTATCAGAATAAAATTTCCTTTGTTTAAAATACAAACCGGGGTAGATTGAGTAAGCTTAGCTAATTTGATTTTTATAAGATAAACAAATGTTATTGTCGTGTGTAGTAATTTAATAATAAAATTTGGTATTAAATGGTCTCGAAAATATGGGTTTTTATAGGTAAAATGTAGGAATATTATGCTTATGGGGATATAAAGCCCGTTACATTCAGATCAGAGTATTAGAGCACGTCCGAATTTCATTATAAAGGAGTTACTAACGGCAAGGATTAACTTGAAAATAGCAAAATTTTAAATTATAATATTTTCCATTAACGTGTCATCGTTTTCTATTTAAGTGCTAAATGCAAATTTTGTTGAAAAAATTTTAAAGTGTTTTTATTTAATCTCTCGAATTTTTCAACTATAATTTAAATTTTCAATTACCACCTTGATAAAATTATAAACTAATCAAAACGTAATATCTTGCTTTTTATAAGTAGAATATTTTATCAACTTTATCAAACTGTTCGATTATTAATTTTTGTTCTTATTGTACAGTTTAGTATGTCCAAGCTCGATATATCTCGCTTCCTATTTAATTCTACAGTTTGTAAGTTGTTCTTAAACGAAATTAAACTAGATAAGGGCAAAACAACGGTTGATGAAATTATTTTCTAAGATACTGGGTATTCAGGACATGGAAAAGAGTGCAATTTTTTTCTTCAGGAATATGTTTGGAGTATAGTCAAAATACTAAAAAAAACAGTCTTAGATATATGGCTAAGGCAGCGATAAGACTGTAATGGTCTTGTTTTTGGGGTTTTCGCTGATATCTCAAAACTGGGTGGGCCCTAGGAAAAAAACTACTCCCTGCAAATTGAAAGCTTATTAAATTTCCTACAAGATTGTTTCTATTTATTTTTTCTCTACTCCTTTTAGACTTTTACTGTTAAACGAAGAGCTGCGGCACTAAGGTCAAAAATTTGACGAAAAACGGGAGGCTTCAATTTTTTTTCCTATCAGTAACGTTCTTTGTGGGCGGATATTTCATAAACTATAAAACTAGAAAAAAAAATTAATACACACTATCTTGTAGGAAATTTGATAAGCTTTCAGTTTACTAAGAATTAGTTTTTCATAGGACCCACCGTTTTAAGGGAAATTCACAAAAATGTTACTCCTACCTTTTATCGTGACATTAAGGCTACAAGCCCTCGAAATTGTCTGTCTTGAGATGGATGCAAGAGGAGTTTAAGCTGGTAGGTATGACGTAGCTGTTAATGGGAATTTAATTATTTTTTTCAGTCACCTGCCAGTGCCTATCCGTTATGTTAACTGCCTATTCAGTCTATGTCGATAGGTCCCATGCAAACATTGGGTCAAATGTCCATCGGGCACACATTTGTAGACTGAATGATCTTCGATCATCTATCCGACCCCGAAAATATTTTTTTTAGTAATAAATATTTTTGTAGCATTTTACGGCTGCCGCCTTCCTTCTCTCAACCAATTTCTCCATTCTTCTCTATTATCCCATTCTCCTTCCGCCAGTCCTCTTTTCTCCATGGCTTCCTGCACTTCAATCGTCCATGACTTTCTGGGCCTTTCTCTTTTTTTCTTTCCCATTGGGCTCTACTCGCTTATTTTGTGGATCCATCTATTTGTGTTTGATCTTCTAACATGTCCATACCAAATCAGTCGTTTTTCCTCTATATAGTGCAGCGTGCTCTTCTACACTCACATTCTTCTTAGGATCTCTTCATTGCTAACGCGGCCAATCTGGTTAGTCCACTACACCTTCTACAGAACTGCATCTCGGTAGCTGTTACTTTACTTTTGTTTTTTTGTTTATGATCTAATTTTCAGCTCAATATGTCATGATTCTTTGTATCATAGTCCTGTATATCTTCCTTTTCGTATTTTTGATTATGTGTCTGTCCCAGAGAGTTGTATTTAGTTGGTTGATGCATGTTCGTGTTTGGCCCAGTCTACTTTTAATTTCTTCTTCTGTTGTTGCTTTTTCGATACTATAAAGCCCAGGCATTTAAATTTTTCACATCCTTTTATTTCTGTTTGTTCGTCGATTTCCAGTTTGGTAACCATTTCTTCCACTGTTGTGAGATATTCCGTTTTTTTCAAATTTATTGTTAGTCCATTTTCGTTATATTAATTCTTCTTTTAGTTTTCTAGTCATGTACTTTAGGTCTTCTTCATCCTGTGCTAGCACTACCTGGTCGTCGACGAAACTCAGGGTGTACACGTGTACAGGTGTTCGTTCCTTACGTATTCCCATGCATTTACACTTTTTTTGCCACTTTCTCAGTGCATTTTCTATAAATATTTTAAATAATGTTGGTGATGTCGAGCATCCTTGTAGCCAATCCCCTAGATTTTAAAAATTTGTTGCCTATTTTTTGCTTAGTCTTGATCGCTACTTTATTATGTTTGTACAGCCCTTTTACGCTGTTTATAACTTCTTCTTGTACTCCTACGTCTCTCATAGCTTGCCACAGTTTTATTCTCGGCACTACGTCGTATGCTTTCTTCAGATCTATAAACGCCAGAAGCACATCTCTGTTCTTCTCCTTCTTCTTTTCTGTTACTTGTTGTATGGTGTAAATTAATATGGTCTGTGCATGATCTTCTTGCGGTGAATCCGGCCTGGTCTTCTCCAATTTTATTTTCGATCTGCCCTTCGATTTTATTTTTTATTCATTTTGCATATATTCTTTCCGTTGACGCTATCACACTAATTCCCCGATAGTTTTCACATTCTTTGCGGTTCCCCTTCTTAAAGATTGACATGATATGCTTCTGTCCATTCACTCGGCAGTTTTTCTCTGTTGATAGTTTTATTGAATAGATGGTGCAACATACGATGTAGTTTATGTGAACCATATTTAATTAGTTCAAGGGTTATTCCTCGGTGTCCTGCTGCTTTGTTGTTTTTTGTAGTTTTGATCGCGTGGACAACTTCTTCTAAGCTTATCACTATTTCTTCTTGGTTCGTCGTCGAGTTTTCGTCTTCAGTTTCTACAAATTGTGGTCTACTTTCTGTTAATAGATCTTAAAGTATTTTTCCTATTTCTCTTCTTTTATATACTGAATGTAAGCTTTTTCGTTTCTTTTTCGTTTTAGATCGACTTAAATATTTTCCACGACTTCCCTCTATTCCTTGTTCCCTCTATGTATTAATAATTGTTCTATGTTCGTGCACGCTTTTTCGCATTTTTCATTCTTTTCTCTAGTTACTAGTGTTTTAATCTCCTTATTCTTTTCTCTGTATTTCTGTAGATCTTCGTTTCATTTTGTGCTTAACCATTTCTGATATATTTCTTTTTTTCTTCTGATGGCTTGTTTTTAAACCCTTTAGAATTAATTTCTAAGTTGCTCCTGCTTTAAGAATAGTCAAAAAAGGTATCTTCTTCGGTCTTTCATAAGAGGCGATCGAAGACTCACCGAAGCCTATTTTTCATTTTCTCATTAATTTAAGTTGTCACATTTTCTATTTTTATTTCGAAAGCTTCAATAAGATTTAAATTACTTATTTTATGTAACTGCTTTCAACTAGAGCTCTTTTATGACTTTCATTCTCATAAACCATTTTTATAATTTTCTTCTACCCTTGTAGTTTTGTTTATTTTGTATCATAATAGGTTAGAACCACTTGTGTTGTTTTAATGCCGATTGAAAATTAATGTAGCGTGTATCGGCAAATTGTATCACAAATGCACTGCTCCCTAAAGTTATTAAGTAAATCAAGTCTAATAAATTTTCGCATAAATCATTAATTATTGAACAAAATTTTGTTAATTTAATCAAAATTTCTAGTGTTGTGATCGTTGTAAATAGTGGATATAAAGAAAATAATACGTATTGTTGCTTTTATTGAAACACAACATTCTATCAGTTACGGTTTTACATTTTATTTATTTAGATAAAAAACCATTTGATATCATTGTATACCATCTGAATTAACAAAGAGATGCTTTAACATCTAAGAGATACAACAGAATTTAAAGTAAAAATAGAACAAGGGATGAAATACGTGGGTTGGAAACAACACATACATTTTCCAATCTTTGCAAATACATAACAACGATGGTGTATCATACAAATCTTTTCAAATCTACCACAATGGATAAAATAATAAAACATTATTCAACAAAATTATAACGTAAATAAACAATTTTAATTGGGTAAAAGTTTCGATATAAAAATATTGAAATAAGCGCATTAACTTTAAATTTATTGATACATAAATAACAACCTTTTTAGAATAGATACAAGTGAAAAAAAGCGAATGTTGAGAAAATGTAAACAACATCTCAAAAGACATTAGTATTTTTCTTTTGTTATCTTATTAATGAAAGGAAAAATCAAAAATGTTTTAGTTTTTTCTTTTAGTTTTAGCTCCACCAAAACAAAATGAGGTGAAAGGATCTGTTCGAACATGAATGATTAAGCTTTCTATTTTAATGGGGTGACAATAGAAGAAAAACCACTATTGACTAACAAATTAGTTTTGATGTTGAGTTTTTTTGTTGTTTTTTTTTTATCTTATTATCAGCTTGTTCGTATTTTCAATTCCTACGCCCGGTAATATAAAGCTTTTATTTAGCTTAATGGATTTTTTCAAAATTTCCGCTGGAAATTTTTTTCATTTTTGGATATGTTACAGTAACATGATGCTCTATTCTTGCTCTATGCTCTATAACTTCTACCGAGCGTAACCGGAGTTATAATTTTTTGAAGGTCAAAATTTCAAAAATCTCTAAATTCTTTGTAAAACAATTAAAACTTAAAAATATATATTATGTATCAATCTCATAAATATCTACTATTGATGACACTATTTTTGGTTACTAAAACCCTTCTGGTTAAACACGACTTAAAAAAATATAAAAAGTTTTTAGGAACACACTGTATATTTATAGTTTATAGGAACACACTTTATAGTTTGATTTTTGGTTTAACTGGAAATGGGATCAAATTTATTAATTTAATTGGAACACCCTGTATGTTTTTTAATATTTTAAAAGCTCGTAGAATGAGCTATCTGGAGACACCCAACACTTTATACTTTTATAAATTAAATAAATTAGGACTCAATTTCTTCTAGTTCTTTAACCGGTTTCTAAAGCTTAAAACGCTTTATTTTCATCACAAAATTTAATATTTTAAATATTTTTTAAAATTATTTATAATTGACGTACCCCCTCGAGACTTATACCATTCGCCCTCATCTATCTCCATCTGCATAATCGCATAAAAAGCATTTATGTAAGCGTTTGATGATAATCGTAAAGATACTAGTACGAAGCGTACGGAATGTACGTTCGTGACCATCCCTGTGCATCCACTGTGCATAGTGTATTGTTGTGTTCAGTGAGATTCTCTTGTGCTGCGGGTAGTTGATGGTCTGGCGTCCCTTCACCAGCGGCTGGATGTAAGGTTTACGCTGATCGCGCCTACCCCAGTGCATTACCACAAGTCACTGTCCACGGTCTTTGACTTTTTGGCTGACCGTGTAGGACTCGATTACAGTCTTGGCATTTTGACCGACTGTCGATCATTTGTAAGTTGGGTGGCTTATTAACTAACCACTTCTCAACGGTCTTTGGGTTTTTTGACCGACAGTGTGGGGCTTGATTACACTCTTGGACTAGTTGGCCGACTGTCGATATGGAGTCAAGTTGGTCAAGCTTTAGGGCTAACCACGCGTCTCCATTTGCGTTCCGGGATGGAGTCGTTTAAGAGTCACCAGAGTGCGGTGTCCAATAGAACGACTGAAATCCCGAAAGAAGTTTTTATTTTCTTTATAAAAATTATTTTACAAACATAAAGTTTTATTTTATTCAATATAGAACACAAATTGTTATTTTTATTTTAAATAAATATTTTTTATTTGGGTAGAAAGTGTTTGTTGTTGCTGGTTTATCGCTTCGAATCCATTCCGACTTTGACTTGAGCAATGTCGACGGCATAATGAGCACTCGATAATAAGATCGGTGTTACAATTCAATAACTTGGAATGACAGATTAATCTACTTAATTCTTTTTGTTCATAAATTTTCTTATAAATATTTTATAGAGGAAAAATTGCTGAGGAAAAATTGTCTGTGTGTTAAGAGTTCTCTACTGTTCCGCGATCTTACTTATTTCTAGCGCTTCGTCATAATTATGGCTCATGTTTAAGTGTCTGCTGCAAAGGGGGAGTTTTTGTTATCGTTTTTTATACACCGGATATGTTCAGTAAGTCTCACTTTCAAACTTCTGAATGTTCTTCCTATATATTTAGCCCCACAGTCCGCACAGCTCAATCTGTAAACACCTGATTTTTCAAGTCCATTCTGCTCGTCTTTGTTGTTAATGAGGGTGTAGTTAATTCTTGCTTTGAACGCTATGGTTTTATTGTACGACTTCGGCAAGTTTCCTATTTTGTAGGATAACGGGCCCACGAAGGAGAATTTTTCAAATTGCTCGGTTCTGACTCTCCGATCTTTCCATGTTAATCTGAAAGCCATCTTTAAGTAAGCCCTATCCTGCTTCCTTTTAAGCATCTCGTTCGTCCATAGACCTAAAATGTCATCAAAATATCTGTAGTAATACCTTAGATGTAGTAGTACCTTATGAAGTTGAATTTGAACTCATTCGTAAACAGATTAGCCAAGAAAGGGCTGAGACACCCGCCCATTGGCAAGCCTTTCACCTGGCAGTAAAAAAATCCCCAAACTGGAAAAAGTTTTGCTGTATACGAGTACATATCTGCAGCAGGTATTCTTCTGCTTCGACATCGGTTAGTTCAGATGCACCCAACTTCTCTTTTAAGATCTCCAACACTTCTGTTATCTATATATTAGAGAAAAGGTTCGTGACATCTAGGGAGAAAACAATAGCACCTTCGCGAACTTCGACCTCCTTTTTATTGGCAATCAGCTCAATCGAGCTTTTTTAAGGCATATATATACAGACATAAAGTATGCACACATTTAGCAGTTGTAAATTTTGAAACCGCTACACATAATAAAAGAACTAGGAAAAATTGAAACTTAATTTATTTAATTTATAAAATTAACTTCTACTTGTTATGTTCCCGGTATGGCCACATCCATTCTTTTTACTTTAGCACCCTCTATTTTGAAATATTCAGTGTAGAAGACTATTTTTATAATTTCTTTTCTATCTACAATAAACCGAAGAATATCTACCTACTTAAATTTTTTCTAATTTCTCGTAAAACACATTAATTATAAAATTATTTTGGGGTTAAAATACCTACTTAAACTATTTAAATTTTGCATGGGGGAAAAAGTTGGTAGTTCGAATATACCTTAATTAAACTCCTGAAACAAGGATCATGTTTTTGCATTTTTTAAGTCGTTAATTTACATAATCACATTTTACTTATTAATTACTGCTTAATATTCGGGGTAATTTTAACAGTTTGTATCTCACTTTTTTTCCCTAATTAGTCTCCATCTTTTCATGTTAGCAATTTAATAAGTTGTTTCTCATTATTTATATTGTAACTCAATTTTATTGTGTAATCAAAATTGTGGCAACACTGGTTATTTCATATTTCCTCTGGGATTTTATTCTATGTTGTTAGTAGAAAATTGAAAATTTTTGTTTAATTATTTTTCGATAAAATTTCACTTTATAAAAATTGTTAATTTAAATATTTGCAATGGAGCTAGGCGGAAAAACGTGCTTTGGTTTATATTAGACTTTAAAACACATTAACAAATAGTTTATAAAAGAATATTGCTCTAAGTATCTCCAGGATTTTTCCACTAAATTTATCACATGAAAAAAAGCGCTTTGAAATATTCGTACGTGATTGAGCAAATAAATGTCTGTTAATAACAAACTGTTAAAAGGCATTTCATTTTTCTTTGAAAATTTTAAAATGTAAGTAATATTTTTTGCTTTTTGTTTCAGTAATGTAAGAATGACAAGAAAAATAGTATACTCCATTATAAAAAGAAACAAATGCTATAATATACCGGGTGTAGACTCGCTTAACGGTGTAATAGGGAATTAACATGTAAAATCACATTTAACAATGGGTATATGGTATGGGTTCAGAGAGGAATGGGACAGTCAAATATCTCGGGAACGGATGGGGTTCACTCAGAGACACATAGGTTGTGAAAAAAGAATTTAAAATTACATCAATCACCGCCAGGTGGCTATCTGACTTTAATTTATTAAACGGGACAACCTATATGTTAGGATTCTTTCATTGACGATAAAAATGAAATGGGGGTTAATTATAAATGATATTACACAAATACATGCCATTGAACAAATAAATAACTTTTAATACCTCGTTTTTTGTTGAAAACAAAACTGGTGTGACTTTTCGAAAAAAAAAAGTTTTCTCATTAGTAATAAAATTGTATATTCATTATTCACTTTAAAAGAGTTCCCATTTTGAAATAACTTTATGCAAAATAGTAAATGCACGAACAAATATGAAAACAATAATCAAGTTGATGCATGCTAACTAAGCTTTTGAGCTTTTATGCATTTGCTGTAAAATACAAAATAACGAATATTGCATTAACGTTCTCTTCAAAAGAACAAATTTAAATAAAACCACGTAACTCGTTTGTTTTGAAATGATAGTTGAGATTTTTATTTAATTAATTTAAAACGGGCTTTTGTGTGTGTTGTTAACTTGAAAATTTGTTCTAACTTTTAACTTTTTTAATTTATTTCTTATACACAGGATTGTCTCTAATTTAATAGATACTGAATCGCTCAACCGGAAATTTCTTCTCTATTGGGTTCTTTCACTAATTTCAAAATAATAGTACAAGTTTTGCATTTCTCTATGCTCAAATTTGCGATTTTGAAATCTGAAATTACCATAAAATGCGTCTGTTACGTAAGTTATGTTAGTGCACTTAGCCTACATTGTAAGTCAAAACCGTTTAGGTGAATGCCTGTTCAATTATCAGAACATGTATTTATCACCCTCGTTCAGCTTTTTATTATCTTCCACGTTGGTGCATATTAGAAACGTTATTGGGCGAGTTCAATGTTCCCAACGGCTAACTGATCGCTTATTGTCTATCTTTGTTTATTTTAACACGTTTAATAAAATAAGACAGAGCTAGAGAATTACACCGAGAGGATTGTATACATAACGGTTCTATCATTTGAGCTGGGTCATCAAAACCGTTGTTAAATGTCATGAAAGGACTATAATAGAGATGGCATCAGATGACACTGTAATAACCCCATAGATTTATGAAATGCCTAAGGCCATTCATAGTAGTCCAGTCAACTAACGCTCACAATAAGGATGTGAATTTTTTTCTTCAGGAATGTTTTAGGAGTAGTTAGGAGGTGCAAATACTAAAAATCCCCGGTTTTAGCTCTATGGATAAGGGAGGGAGGGATTGAAAGGTCTCGTTTTTGGGGCTTTTGCTTATATCTCGAAAACAGTGGGTCCAAAGGAAAAAACTATTCTTAGGAAAATGCTTAAAAAATACCAGTTGAAGACTAAGTAATGTGATGTTAATAGTGTCACGATCGGGGGGGAACGATCATGACCTCTGGAATCTCAAAAGCTCCAGAGTTGTACCGAGATAAATAATACCAAAATAATAATACCAAAATAAAAGCCTGATATATAATTGCTTTATTAGGGGGTCTTACCCAAATATTAGAGTTATAATCCAATTACAACACTTTGCCATTATAACAATTAATAATTAATTACACGCTTCGCGTTCGCGACTTGTCAACTGACAATTATCAATTCCAATTAAAGACTAACCTAAAAACCTACTTTGGGGCCTTTTATAAACTTAGCACACGCGCCCTCTAAAACTGCGATTTATGCTTTATCTTACATTCTTCAATACATGACAACAGTCACATATTGAAATACTTTTTGTACATCACATTCTTGTACTACTTTACTTAATAATTGCATTAAATAATTTGCGTAATAAATCTACGCGTGACAATAGTAACGTAAATTTAATGCTCTATAATTTCGTTACTGAAGACTGCAAAACAAAGGGCTGAGCTGAGATGCTAGAGGCAAAAGTTTGATGAAAAACGTGAAAAACACTAATATTTTTTTACTAAATGTATTTTTTTCCGTAGCAGCCATCCTTTTTTAGATATAAACCAAAACACCAAAAACTGAATCTTTCCACCTCCTCCCACCTTTAGCTACATAGTTAGGAATTGAGACTTTTACTCCAAACTTATTCCTAAAGCAAAAAAATCCACCCTTTTCCAAGTTCTGTATAAGCCTTTTGTTGACAACACTCAATAAGTGAGAACTCCAGAATGATTGATAATAATAATTATTAGATTATTACATTATTGTTATTTTAATTTATGTTTTATGGCTCTTCTTTTAAATTTGGAACCGGTATAAATTCTGAATAAACTATGAACCATTACTGAAAAAGCCTGTTTGTAGCATTTGGACCCATTTCTTAGGGATAAGCTATTTGAGTACCACTAGAAAAGAAAAGAAAAGAAAATCCAATGAGGGACATCAGGGATACGCTAAGTTACCTACTCTTTACCCTTCTCCTATCAATTTCTGAAAGTTTGTAAGAGAGGGGTAGGGAAATCCCAAGGCTGGGATCCTGTAATTATAAAGGTAGGTTCATAGCTCTCCTTTAATATGTTTCCGTTGCTCCGTTGGCCAATAAGAGCAGAGTATTTTTCAAATTCATCCGTCAAATTTAAAAAATACTCTATACTCTGATTAGCCAACGTATTAACTGAAACGTATCAACGGAAAGCTATGAACCTACCTTTATAATTACAGGATCCCAGCTTTAGGATCTCCCTAACCCTCTCAAATTTCACGGATGAATATGAAAAATACTCTGCTCTGATTGGCCAACTTACCAACGGGAACGTATCAACGGAGAGCTATGACCCTACTTTTAGCGTATTGCTACGCTACGCTGAGCTATCTACGCTTAACCCTTCTTCTATTAATTTCTAAAGTTTGTTGGAGAGGGGTAGGGAGTAAGTAGTTAAGCGTAGCGTAGCAATACGCTAATAGTTAAAGGATCTCAGCCCTAAATTGTTAAAAATCAACTTTCAATTGATGGGGGCCAAGAGGAATGTTAAAGTAAAATCTTACTTTTCATAATAAAATTAATCAATTTGACAGTGGGCAACCCCAATACTGTTTATGAGTTGTATTGTATGAAGACGTTAACTTTAGCCCAACTAGCAAAGCTCTTGTAGAGAGTATAGCGATTGTTTTGCCGATTCTTTTTATATCAAGGAATTGACAAAGTGGCTGCCAGAATACTTTAATCTTTCTCACTTTTGGCCTCTCCAAACTTCCCTAGCCCTGAGTCTTAAAACTAGTGCTTGATGTCACAAACTGAATTTTCTTGTTCGGTGGCACTCAAAGTAGCAAGAACTAGGCCCGAATACTATAACCTCAATTTTTTGTTAAGGGTTCATAGTCTTGGAGGAGACAGGGTGTCTCTTAGAAACGTATTGTAGTATCGGGAGGCACAGCCAGAGCTGGGACGATTACAGGTAAAATGTAATCGATTACTGATTACAATTACTTTTATAAAGTAATCGCCGATTACAATTACAGATTACAAGCAGGAAAATGTAATCGATTACAAATTACTTTTGTAATCGTGATTACAATTGGTTTGATTACAATTACTTTTTAAAATTCAAAGTAAAAAGAATTAATTAATTGTGAATGCGTTTAAGCTTTGGATCAATTATTTTTTATTTTTAAACAATGTTTGAATCAACCCAGTCAATCAAAGATTTTAAATCAACCATTTTTTTAATTTTACATTAATTTTACTAGTAAATTTTTTAATTAGCATTTTGTACAAACAAACACATGCCTTTCAGGCATGTTCTGTCATGTCTTCAGAAAGATGTTTGGGTAGTTGGATCGGTCCAAGATTGGTGTCATAATTCATCACAAATTTTTACCAAATTTTACCCCTTTAACTAACACATTGTGTAAAAGAATGTTATGATTTTTAGAATAAAAGATACAAGCAAAGTTGGTTGTTTAAAACTCAAATCACACATCAACATGGAAACAAATGATTTTGACCCTAAATTTGATATTTTACATAACTGTAGAAAAGAGGTTCTACCACAAGGCGACTGAATCCATTTGCTTCTTATGGAGATTTTTGTTTTTTTCAAGTGCCTAATAGCTTATTCTACTGTATGCAAATTTTTAAAGAAATTTTTGGAAGAGAAAGTTTAATGTTATCATAAAACCACAATATTATAAAAGGTCGCTCAGGTAGTTAGTTCTTAATCCTCTCAAGTTTCAAACTTGGCCCAATTGTACGGTAGGATTATAACGGTAAAAAAAATTTGGCCCAACTAGAAGATCCCGAGCAGTAGGTACAACAAGTGCAAAAACGGAAAGTACAGAATTTTTACAATGATACCTTTACTAACAATGCTATTGAAATGCCGACAAACCAGATGTGAGAATGCAAATTTGCAAAGAATGAAAACGAGCAAAGCCAAGAATAATAAACTATTAGTTCAAAATTTACTAGTTCGTTTTTTAAGAAAATACCGGAGAAAAGCGAATAATAACCTTACCTGTTACCTATTATTATACACATCTCTAAAGCAAACATACAAAAGAATATTACAATTACAGAATGACACCTCCGGGATATCATAAAAATTAGCAAACGGTGTTTGTAATAAACTGACAAGAAGTACCAATATTACCAATATTATAAAGGTTAAAAATAAGTTATCAATGTACCTACGTTGTTTTATTTTATTTTCTATTTGTTACTTTTTTCAACTAAATAATTTTTCTATCAATTGATTTTTTATGGATTTTATTAACCAATAGGAAACTGATCGTTTATACCTTAACCGTGGCATATTACGCCTACGTGTTAACGTAGGCGACGTATTAACGGTCTAAATTCATCTGGAATTTCGAATTTTAGTTAGCTGAAATAGTGTAAATCGCATATCGACATAATTTTGCTCGTTTTGTTGTTGTAATCGCAAAAGTAATCGCAATTTGTAATCATGATTACAATTACTTTCGAAAATTCTTATGATTACAATTACAAATTACTCTTGAAAAAAGTAATCGATTACTGATTACAAATTACTTTAAAAGTAATCGATTACTGTAATTGATTACAATTGTAATCGATTACTTCCCAGCTCTGGGCACAGCCCTGATTCCTAATAACAAAGAACTGTATTACAAAAGTAAGACTGTCGGTGGTCCAAATTTCATCACATTATTTACCTACGACCTATCTTATACGTATACATAGGATGTTTCATAAGTCGGGCCAGAAAATGAAAAAGGGTTGTAGAAAATACAATTTTAAACATTTTTTCCCTTTAAACCATTAAGTCCGTTTTTCACTTGTATGATGATCTTTTGAATTTCTATTTATTGGGCGCTTTAACGGTAGTAATTTACGCTGTCAGAATCCATAAAGAAGAACGACTGCTACAAAGAATTTATTTGGATTTCGAATAAATCAAAAACGCATATTTTCAGTTTAATTAAATATCAGGAGTTCGTCAATATCAAACATGGCTTAGGTGAAGGCGTGAAAGTGAACTACCTTTAAATTTTGCATTAATTAAATTACAAATCATGCCAATCTTCATTAATAAAAGTCACAAGAAGCAACTTCAAAGACCTGTTTAATGAAAAAAAGTGTTTAAAATTTTACTCCCTACAATCCTTTAAAATTGTGGAGCGAGCTATGAAACACCCTGTATGTAAGTATATAAATTGTAGTTTACAGAGCGTAATTATAATTACTGCGTGTAATTTATGCCTTGAAAAGGCGTAAAAATTCAAAAAAATATTTTTTCATAAATGTTAATGTTTGTTGAGAGTTGTCATTTTAGCCTTTCTATATTTGTGCATTAAGGTCCTTATAATTATTTTAATATTGTACAACGAACACTAAATTAATTTCAAATCGTTTTAATTTAAATTTAGAAATTTTACAACAATGTATTTACTAATTAATAGAAATTAATTTTTGAATATTGGCGTATATTTATGTTTGGATAAATCCAATATTAAAACGAAGCCTTATCTTCCGTAGTTTTAAATAATCTAAATATTTTAAAACGTATCAGTAAAATTTTATATTTGGTGTCGAGTGCATCGCGTTTCGAGTTAGTAGTGCTCTAAAGGTGTAAAGAAGGTATCTTATGCAATTAGTGCAAAATTATCCTCCGCAATGGGACTTCCAGAGTTTAGGGCAGTTTGAAGAAAAATGATGTAACAGGTAATATAAATTTTATTTTTTTAAATACCGAGTGCACAAAAATTAAGTAATTAGTGCATTTCAAGCTATGTTCTTAGTTTAAAAAAATTTTTTGTTACCTCCAATAAATCTTACCTAACCAATTAGCAGCGAAGTAGTGAGCACTCAGTTTTATGCAAGTCTTTACTTGTTTAATAAAAAAATATTTAGTTAATTTTTTATAATGATTTGAGCTAACTTATAATAAAATTTTAATTTTTGTCAATATTAAGGGCTTTATATAATTTTGATATTGTGCAACAATCACCAAACTTTGCTTACTCATGTTAACTATTTTCTACTTTTAAATTAGAAAATCAACAAATGTGTTTGCCGCGATAAGCGATTCGAAATTAATTTCTCAAAAATTATCGTGAAAGTTATTGATATATTAAATATTATTGATATATTAAAACGACGTTTTGGTATTAATTTTTCAACTTTGTAGACGAAAAGATTCAAACACGAATATTGGTTTGTATCCAAACTGTTGAAAAAATTTATTTATCGTTTTCCAAGAGATCGCCGAAAACAATTTATTATTGCAATTGTTTTATTTTTCATCTAAAAGAGAACTAAATTTCCTACCTTGCAGGAGAAAATTTTTTGTAATAAGATCAGTTGCTCACAGCAAATATGCACAAGAAAATGTAAACTAAAATCCAAATGGTGGCCGTTGTTCTCAATATTTTTGGACCAAATTTACAACATGTATTTGTCATTATAAAACCTAGAAATTCCCTTAAGTTTCGTCCTGTAACCTTAATTTAAACCAAAGTTTCTTATAAAACTACGATCCATCAAAGACGGCAGTTTTCAATTTTTTCTAGGTTAGGAAATTATTTTAATTGAAGCAGTTTTAAAGAGAGATTAATTAGCAGCACAATGACTCCTTTTTTGTCCCGATCCGACCAATAGTAGCGAAGATATTAAAAAAATAGTGAACCATAGACCATAGTGCCCTTCTGCACAGGACACAAATGGACAGCTTTTGGATTTTGAAATACAAAAATAAATTCTTTAATTCTGTTTAGGTTACAGGTTGTAACCCCGAGGACCCACTAAAGTCATAGTAGAGATTCAAATTCTCCCTACTATGAAATGATTTGCTGCAATTTATTATCCCCCAGGTCCTAAATTATATTTTTCTATTTTATACAAAACTGAAATCATCACATAAATATAAAGATGGAGCTACCTAGAGGGAGGTAAACAGAGAAAAACTAACAACGTCGAAGGTGCAGTGGGTAATGATGAGAATTGAATATGCACCCACCACCTCCATATGAATAAAATAAAATGGTAAGCACTAGAGTCTTTATTTCGAAATAGCCCCCTCTAATTTTTTTTTCAATTCTCTTGAAACGTTTTAGACTAGGACTGTTATCGGAAAAAACGTATCCTTTACCATACAAGCGGCATTTCATATAACATTTTGGTAACCGATGTTTTCCCAATATTTCAACCCTGCTGAATACGAAAATTGCGGTTATCAAAGCGAAATCTTAACCGGAAGCGTGATATTCAAGATGACACCCAAGATGTCAGCTTTGTTATTTTTGATTGAATCATTATGGACAATTAAGACAAATATTTTTATTGGTTCGGATAGATAATTTTATACTCTACAATTTTTATTAGAGGTATAACTATCTTCAGATCACTCCTTAAGGAGCTACAGCCGGAAGAAGCACCGTGAAATTGGAACAAAATCCCAGTATCGAAATGCTAGAGGAATTTCATATAACATTTTGGTAACCGATGTTTTCCCAATATTTCGACCCCCCTGAATCCAAAAATTGCGGTTACCCACAGTGAAATTTAAACCGGAAGCGCGATATTCAAGATGGCGACTAGGTTGTCTGCTTTATTAATTAAGATTTATTTGGATGGAAGAATTATTATTGAAACTTGGACAACTGTTTTGATTGAATTAGATATACAAGGTTCTCTACAATTATTATTAAATGTAAAAGTACCGTAAGATTGCTTATTAAGGAGCGAAAGCCAGCTAAAGACATCGTGTGCTTAAAAATCGTCGTAATATACATGTTTGCTCTTTTTATTTATTTTGATGGATTAATTATTATGGCAATTAAGACAAATATTTTTGTTAGCTCGGATAGATAATTTTATGGTCTACAAAAAATTACAGTAAAATCACTCTTTAAGGGTCTAGAGAGTCGGGAGAAGCACCGTGTGTTGTCAAAACAGAAGACGCAATATCCTCTTTATGATCGACTTTTATGGACTTGATTTGCTCTGATCATGTTTTAACAGATACATCCTAGCTGGATACTGGGAAAGCTACCTCGCTGAACTCACCAAGATGCTTCCATATACTGCTTTATGTATTAAGACGGTTTATACAACACTGGTGCTTTTATCGACTCTAGCTCTTTTAGGAGTGATCTGAAGATAATTTTACTTCTAATAAAAATTGTAGGGTATAAAATTATCTATCCGAACCAATAAAAATATTTGTCTTAATTGTCCATAATGATTCCATCAAAAATAACAAAGCTGACATCTTGGGTGTCATCTTGAATATCACGCTTCCGGTTAAGATTTCGCTTTGATAACCGCAATTTTCGTATTCAGCAGGGTTGAAATACTGGGAAAACATCGGTTACCAAAATGTTATATGAAATGCCGCTTGCATAAAATACTTTAACTTTTGCGCCTAGTCTATTTGACTAAATTTTATTAACCCCCAGGTCTTTAACTATTTTTTCTAATTGCAGAAATGCTGAAGTCATTGCATAAATTTAAAGATAAAGCTACCTAGAGGGAGGCAAACAGAGAAACATTAACAACGTCGAAGGTGCAGTTTGTAATGATGAGAATTGAAGATACACCCACCACATCCATATGAATAAAATAAATTAGGTAAGCACTAGAGTCTTTATTTCGAAATTGCTCCCTCAAATTTTTTTTCAATTCTCTTGAAACGCTTGGCTAAATTTTATTAACCCCCAGGTCTTTAACTATTTTTTCTAATTGCAGAAATGCTGAAGCCATCACATAAATTTGAAGATGGAGCTACCTAGAGGGAGGTAAACAGAGAAAAACTAACAACGTCGAAGGTGCAGTTTGTAGTGATGAGAATTGAAGATACCACACCACCCCCATATGAATAAAATAAATTAGGTAAGCACTGGAGTCTTTATTCCGAAATTGCTCCCTTTAATTTTTTTTCAATTCTCTTGAAACGTTTGGCTAAATTTTATTAACCCCCAGGTCTTTAACTATTTTTTCTAATTGCAGAAATGCTGAAGTCATCACATAAATTTAAAGATAGAGCTACCTAGAGGGAGGCAAACAGAGAAACATTAACAACGTCGAAGGTGCAGTTTGTAATAATGGGAATTGAAGATATACCCTCCACCTCCATATGAATAAAATAAATTAGGTAAGCACCAGAGTCTTTATTTCGAAATTGCTCCTTTTAATTTTTTTATCAATGCCCTTGAAACGCTTGGCTAACTTTTATTAACCCCCAGGTCTTTAACTATTTTTTCTAATTGCAGAAATGCTGAAGTCATCACATAAATTTAAAGATAGAGCTACCTAGAGGGAGGCAAATAGAGAAACATTAACAACGTCGAAGGTGCAGTTTGTAATAATGAGAATTGAAGATATACCCTCCACCTCCATATGAATAAAATAAATTAGGTAAGCACCAGAGTCTTTATTTCAAATTTGCTCCTTTTAATTTTTTATCACTTCTCTTGAAACGGTTGACTAAATTTTATTAACCCCCAGGTCTTTAACTATTTTTTATAATTGCAGAAATGCTGAAGTCATCACATAAATTTAAAGATAGAGCTACCTAGAGGGAGGCAAACAGAGAAACATTAACAACGTCGAAGGTGCAGTTTGTAATCATGAGAATTGAAGATACACCCACCACCTCCATATGAATTAAATAAATTAGGTAAGCACCAGAGTCTTTATTTCGAAATTGCTCCTTTTAATTTTTTTATCAATGCCCTTGAAACGCTTGGCTAACTTTTATTAACCCCCAGGTCTTTAACTATTTTTTATAATTGCAGAAATGCTGAAGTCATCACATAAATTTAAAGATAGAGCTACCTAGAGGGAGGCAAACAGAGAAACATTAACAACGTCGAAGGTGCAGTTTGTAATGATGAGAATTGAAGATACACCCACCACCTCCATATGAATTAAATAAATTAGGTAAGCACCAGAGTCTTTATTTCGAAATTGCTCTTTTTAATTTTTTTATCAATGCCCTTGAAACGCTTGGCTAACTTTTATTAACCCCCAGGTCTTTAACTATTTTTTCTAATTGCAGAAATGCTGAAGTCATCACATAAATTTGAAGATGGAGCTACCTAGAGGGAGGTAAACAGAGAAAAACTAACAACGTCGAAGGTGCAGTTTGTAGTGATGAGAATTGAAGATACCACACCACTTCCATATGAATAAAATAAATTAGGTAAGCACCAGAGTCTTTATTTCGAAATTGCTCCTTTTCATTTTTCAATTGGCTTGAAACATTTGCCTAAATTTTATTAACCCCCAGGTCTTTAACTATTTTTTTATTAACCCCCAGGTCTTTAACTATTTTTTTATTAACCCCCAGGTCTTTAACTATTTTTTCTAATTGCAGAAATGCTGAAGTCATCACATAAATTTGAAGATGGAGCTACCTAGAGGGAGGTAAACAGAGAAAAACTAACAACGTCGAAGGTGCAGTTTGTAGTGATGAAAATTGAAGATACCACACCACTTCCATATGAATAAAATAAATTAGGTAAGCACCAGAGTCTTTATTTCGAAATTGCTCCTTTTCATTTTTCAATTGGCTTGAAACGCTTGCCTAAATTTTATTAACCCCCAGGTCTTTAACTATTTTTTCTAATTGCAGAAATGCTGAAGTCATCACATAAATTTAAAGATAGAGCTACCTAGAGGGAGGCAAACAGAGAAACATTAACAATGTCGAAGGTGCAGTTTGTAATGTACAGAATTGAAGATACACGCACCACGTCCATGTGAATAAAATAAAATAGGTAAGCACTAGAGTCTTTATTTCGAAATTGCTCCCTTTAATTTTTTTTTTCAATTCCCTTGAAACGCTTGGCTAACTTTTATTAACCCCCAGGTCTTTAACTATTTTTTCTAATTGCAGAAATGCTGAAGTCATCACATAAATTTGAAGATGGAGCTACCTAGAGGGAGGTAAACAGAGAAAAACTAACAACGTCGAAGGTGCAGTTTGTAGTGATGAGAATTGAAGATACCACACCACTTCCATATGAATAAAATAAATTAGGTAAGCGCCAGAGTCTTTATTTCGAAATTGCTCCTTTTCATTTATTTTTCAATTGGCTTGAAACGCTTGCCTAAATTTTATTAACCCCCAGGTCTTTAACTATTTTTTCTAATTGCAGAAATGCTGAAGTCATCACATAAATTTAAAGATAGAGCTACCTAGAGGGAGGCAAACAGAGAAACATTAACAATGTCCAAGGTGCAGTTTGTAATGTACAGAATTGAAGATACACGCACCACGTCCATGTGAATAAAATAAATTAGGTAAGCACTGGAGTCTTTATTTCGAAATTGCTCCTTTTAATTTTTTTTAATTCTCTTGAAACGCTTGGCTAAATTTTATTAATCCCCAGGTCTTTAACTATTTTTTCTAATTGCAGAAATGCTGGTCATCACATAAATTTAATGATAAAGCTACTTAGAGGGAGGCAAAAAGAGAAACATTAACAACATCGAAGGTGCAGTTTGGAATGATCAGAATATTGAAGATACACCCACCACCTCCATGTGGATTAAATAAATTAGGTAAGCACTGGAGTCTTTATTTCGAAATTGCTCCTTTTAATTTTTTTTTAATTGTCATGACATGCTTGACTAAGTTTTATTTCTTTGTATTTTACAGAAATGCTGAACTCTTCACATCGATTTAAAGATGGGGCTACCTAGAGGAAAGTGCAGTTTGTAATAGAACGAATCGAAGATACACCCACCTCCATGTGATTAAAATAATTCATGTAAGCAGCAAAACTGAGTAATCACAGAAATTGGCAGCAAATGCTACCTGGAGGTAGTTAAAGCTAAGGAAATTAGCATCTCAGGTGATGTCGGAAGTGAAGCGATTAGAAGATCCCCACCTACCTCCAGATGATTTAAATTAGGTAAGGATTAGCATCATTATTTTGTAATTTCCCACTATGAGCTTTATTTAATTACAATGACATGGTTATCAATCACCTAGGTGTTGAAACAAAATGACCACAATAATTATTATTCTAATAAATCGCTTCGAAAAAGGTCAGTGTCTATAATTGCTTTTAGAAGTTGCTTCCAACATTAGTTTTCCAATTTTATTGCAATAATTAAAAGCAGTAAGCACTCACGTAAACAAGAGATTCTTGCACCACCTCTTAAACAAAGTAAACTATAGGTTTTGTGATCGTGGACTATCATAGTTTTAGTAATAACGTAGATATTCTAATCGTGGTGGGCGATTGTGTTATTAAAATAAACAAGAAGGAACTTTATAACTATAAAAACTTTTTAATTTTCAGGCTATAACACACGTAGATGACATGCAAATAAGAAGACGAGCAATGTGAGCAGCAATATCGTTCCTACATCAGTATTATTATCCAGGGGGTAAGTTATTTTATGGTTATTACCATTACTAATATCAGCCGTGAGTTTGACTATTAAGAGAAAACTAAATTAATTATTTGTACGATTTCGACAAAAAGAGAGAGTTACGCGGTTGTTTTGTTTTACAAAATTCATAAATGATTTATGGACATTTCCAAGTTTTACACAGTAATTGTATTATGATGGTCCTTATTTTGAATATAATAAACCAAACAGGGCCATACCTATGGTTATCACTTCTCAGTGGCGCAAGAACCGGGCCCGTGGGGCCCGCAAAGAGAGAGAGTCTAATTGGTTAGAAAGTTACTTGAAATTTAAAAAAGGCTTCTATTTTTTTGGTTAAATATTTTTGTTATTTAGGTTGGTATAAGGGTCCATGGAAATTGTTGTATCTTAGGGCCGTTTTACATGAACTAAATGTCGTACTAACTTGTACACCTTTTACGCTCGACGTTAAAGCTTAGATTACGACAGTAGGACATTTAGTCCATGTAAAACGACCCTTAGCTTTTCAAGTTACAGAAATCGCTTTTGAATCTCTAAAATTACACTTTTTTTCACATTTTTGCAATTATTTCGAAAACTATGTAGTTAACAAAAAATTATAAAGAGTCAAAAATTAAAGAGAGTAAAATTTTAGAAACAAAATCATTTTTTCGATTTTTCAAAAAATCGAATAATTTTTGAGAAAAATGTTATTGAAAGTTAACATGTTTTGTGCGTATATAGGTTGCGCGTGCAAGTGACTATGAGCGCCCTATTTGGCGTTAATTGAAAATTACTCATTGCCTATCTATCAGATCTAGAGAAAAACAAAAACTACGTATTAGTTTTATTTAAAAAGTACAATTCTTATAAAAAATGCTTGCTGTGTGTGTCGTGTGAAGTCGAGAGTGATTCGTTTGTCTCTTATAATCGTAACCATTTTCTCAGAGCTTTTCTGCTCTGACGATAATTTGTATTAGTTTTCCATCTTGCAATGTATGATAGATGACTTGCAGTTTATAAGACAATTTGCCCCACCTGCACCTTGCTCGATAATACATTGATGAATATTTAATATTTTGAGTACGTTTATAAAATTTAAACTGCTTGTAATTTAATAAAATGTAGTTGTAGTAAAAGTACACTCGAATTTTCCAAAATTTACAATCTCTAAGTGGCATTTTATTAATACCTTTGAAACTTTAACAATATTTTACTCACAGGTGTCCTTTATGCTTTATAGATCATCTACTATATGAATATCTCTTTGTGTTCGAGTTATTCGTGAGTTATGAATACGTACTAAGTTCAATTTTAACTTTTAGGTCTAATTTCATATTTATATAAGAATTATTTGCAAAGCGTAGAAAATTATTTATTTTATACTCTTGTGCATATTTAAATAATATTATCCATCAACTTCTCTAAATTTATATTAAAAAGCTTTTACTAAAGACACTCATTTAATTTGTACTCTTGTAATGATTTTTTTAAGAAATATACATTTCTGAGCCTTATTTATTAATATTTCAGCAATAAATACGTTCGTCGCTAAAATTAAAAAAATAGCTCCCATAATAAAGATTCCATGTAAATGTTTCAAATCTAAAGGGTTGTGCTCTTTCGTGACTTTAAAAAGTGTATTTGTGTTATTCGATAAAATTCGTTTTGGATTTCCACTTTCAAAAAGTTTTGAATTAACCCTGTTAAAAATTGGTAAAAAGGGGTGCCCCTTTTTCATAATAATTAGCGCTTCGATTGTTGCTATTTCATTGCCATCTTCGATAAAACTAGTTAGTGACATTTCGTGTGGATATGTGTGCTGTGCCATAAATTTAGCAATTGCTAAGCTACAATTACGATCGTATGCGACTCTTCTTACACTTTCGCCGAAATCCAAAATTTCTTTATCGTCTGAATCCGTCTTATTTAAAAGCTTTTCTAATAATATAGTATTACTATAATTTTTACTAGCTAAAATGTTTCCAAGAAAAGTACTGCTATACAAAGTAAGCTTAGAATCGATTAATTCTTCCAGAGTATCGATTGGATCTTCATAATCGGGTTGGAGTAAAACGCTGCCCAATCTTCCTTGATAAGCGTTGTCGATGTGAAGCGTAAAAAATAAATAAAATGCCATCAAAATTCTTAAGTTTAAGGTTTTTGGTATGATTTTAAGGGGCATTTGAAAAATCAATGCGCAGGGATCAAAAAAACAATTTATAAATTTTCTAAAATGTTTCTTTTCTTGAGTATAATTCCCAGCGAGGTACCACATGATTACTGTTGTAAAAAATGTAACGAATATCCAAAACCAAACTGACTCGCTGAAAACTCTCTTGTTAATGAAAATTGTACCTGACTTATTAGGAGTAGGTACCATCCAAAAAACTTTATCGCTAAACATAGCATTTCCGTAGTCGTATTTTTCGTACATCTCTAGTAGTCGTAAACGAGCACGTGTAATTGCAAATACATCGGGATTACTATTGTTATTTATTTCATTACGCCATTTTGGAATTTCATCAAAGACGAGTTTAGCTCTTAAAGCATCTGCCATCGCAATTAAAGTTTCATTGATGAATGCTTGTATGGGCCCTACATTGGTATTGTTCTTTTTATTTTCTTCCAAACTTGGAACATATCTAATCGTACAGCCTACCAAATTTTCTACATCATCTTCAAAAGCGACTTTGACTTCTTTGCTGCAATTTCGATACATCCTCAAGTTGAATTTTGTCCCACATTTATTCCTCTCCTCAAACGGAACCCACGAATATAATTTAGGAAAATCTCGATTAGCCTCATTACGCACAACGAAAATAACGTGAGCTATGTGATATTTCCACAAAAATTTAAAAATGTCCTTCAAATCTTGATGCGACGACGTGACGATTAAATATTTTCCTCTAGGACTGTTACTTGCATCCCATAAGGCGCCGTTAACGAAATCGTACAAAGTCGAATTTAAATTTGAATTATTTTGGGCGTAAAAAATATAATTGTTGTAAACATTTAAAGTTGGTTTATATAAATTATTGTTTGTAGTTATAATGAAAGGATTTGAAATTTCGTGCATGAAATTTAAATTTAATCCTTTGTACGTTATTAGATGAAGGGTGGCGTCGATCGGATATAAATTTTTAATTAATTTCGACATACAAATGTTAGTTTTCGTTAACGTAGTTGATGTTAAATTGCATTTGAAATTTATAAATATGATGATCACTAAACAATTTGTTGTTTTCATTATTAAAAAATCGTGTTTTGCACCCTCTTATTATTTAACGTGTATTACAAACAGATGATACAGTTTCGAATGTTTGAACTCATTTATCAAAATAGTGATATACAAACATTAAAGAATCATTAACCGTGTTTGTTTTTGTTCAAATTTGTTTATGTTGTAAAAGTTTTAAATTTCTACGCTTTTTAAGTGTAAATGTGGAAGGGTACTTTTTATACAATTAAATGTATGCAATTAAATTCGTTTTTAAGGGTAGGATATATACAGTTTTGTTTGAATTATTGTTTACTTTAAATCCTCCTAAGTGGGCAAACAAAAACACACGTTTCTTTCAAAGGTAGAAATTCAAAGGTGGGATCAGCTAAGGCTGTCATTAATAAACAATATATTGTTTCTAAAAACAGAGTTAAATAGTTGATGGTTAAGGGCAATAAAATGATCATTGGCTTATGCTTAAATTTAAATAGAATTTCCTTCTTAACATTCTCACTCTGATAATGAACCGAGGAAAGTTGGTCTTGTTTGCTCTCATATGTTTAAGGTGGTACATAGAAATTAGGAACTATCAGATCCTGCGGTTAGAGGCATCTAATTTTCAAAATAATTCTTTATTTACATTATAGTTTGACTTTCAGTCTGTCTCGGTTGCTTTCAGCTATAACTGAAACGACCCTTTGACTTGTGAAATTACCTTCTCTACAGTCAAAAAATGGAACTGACTTTAGTTTCATCCCTCTTAAACCAAAATAATTTAAACCAATCTAAAAATATCTGTTGTGTCAACACAAGACTTTCCGATTGAGTTGATTATTTTAAGCGTCGTCTGCGTTGATCTGTCGTAGTTTTACGCTACTATAAAGTCATACCAAACACTCAAAATCGTGCGATGACATATGCTGTGAAAATAAGGTAGATGGCTCCACTTCAGGGAACATAGGAATTTATTTTACCGATAGTCAATTAGATATTTTGTTGTGACTGGTGCAAATTTCATATTGACATTTGGGACACCAATCACAGCACAGTTAAATACATCTCGTACTCTATGAGAAGAGGGGGTAGAGTCGCTGTTTTCTGAATGTAGCTTTAATTTTGTCGTTGTCAAATAGACAGTGACAGTATGATGACATTACTCCAGTGTAAAACATGTTATTACAGTTTCCATTGTTTCCTGATGCACTAGCGCCTCTACTTGCAATTTATTGGATTGGTATGACTTTATAGTAGCGTAAAACTACGACAGATCAACGCAGACGACGCATTACGCTAATGACCATAAACAGGAAATGCAATTGACAAGAGTGACATTTGTAGTGGCGGCCATATTAGCTGTGGACCTGTTCTTGGTTTCAAGGTCGTATTCAAAACCTCCATCCTCTTTATTTTTAGTCATTGATACAGACCGACGAAAGTTCACCCCCTTTCAACTCCTCTTAAAATCTTCCTGGCTTAAGGGAAGTTGTAGAAGTTTGAGTTTCGTAAAATACAGAGTGATTATAAATAAATATCAGAAAATTTCACGTATGATAGAATAAGTCAATATAATAATTTTTTGTTAATGTTATTGGGTAGGAACGCTTCGTAATTTTTTTCGTAAATTTTTGAGTTTATAATGATAATTCAAAACCGAAACGTTGTTTTAAAAATCTAAAATTTCCATCTTGTAAAGACAAGAAAGGTGCAATAAATGTGCTTGTATAGTTTTCTGATATCTTTGAAAACAACTTCAGAAAAATATAAATAAGATTTTCCGAAATTTCTAATTTTTCCAGAAATCTCGGGACCTATCGGGACGATATCCCTATGTTGGCCCTCGAATTTGAAAAACCCTGTATATTTGGATAAGCTTAGTTCGATAATTACTTAAAATGGAACCGTTTGTTTAATAATAATCAATGCTGTTTTATCAAAACCGTTCTATTTTAAGGTTAGTTGTCGAACTAAGCTAATCCAAAGCTTTAGGACTCCGTGTAATTTTGTTCTTTATTAATATGTTCTTTATTAATTCTCCTGCACTAAAAAGTAGGTGGGATGTTATAATAAAAACCATATCGTCATCTAAGAAGAAAACTTCCTAACTCCAAATGTACAAACTTTTCAAGAGACGTCATAAACTGTTCGATGCAACTAATTTTCATCAAAGCAAATTGGTATTTTAAAGTGCAAATGAATAGATTAAATAGTAATAGTAATATTGGAGTTAAAATATTTTCGCATAACGTGCGTTTAGCATATTTCGAATAGATGGCAATTTTATTTCACTTTTGCTCGTATTACATATTTTGAGTTACGGGATTTTCTTCTTAATGTAACGATATGGAATGCGCAGTAAGGTCCTAATGAGACAGAGATAGAAAGAGAGAAAGGGAGAGAGTGGAGTAGGATAGAGAGCGGTATAGGGGGTGTTCTTTCATGAAACATGTCACTTCATATGTTAAGAGAAAGTCAGTCTAGAAGTGCTTTCTTTCGTCGCGAAAATTGTGATCCAAACGCGTTATAACGCGTTTAACGCGTTTGGATCACGGATTGTCATGGATTCACTGATCACGGGCCAATGGGCGTGGTTATTTTTGAATCATGATTCAAAGGTTTTAGTGAAAGAGAGCTCCTAAAGAGAGAGGGATTTAGGTAGAGAGACATACAACATCAGAGAGAAAGAGAAAAAATGGCAGAGAATATAAATTCTATTAAATATAATCTTCTTCTTATTCCTCTTGATGTAGTCCAACTTCTTACTCAGCTATTGCAACCCATAGATGATCCATGGAGTATTTTTTGTATTTCTTAAAGGCCTCCATATACCTAATTCTAATTGAACATCGTGCTAAACTCATCCTGTTTCCCGGGGGTGATTAGTGTGATGCAGCATGGAAATTTGAATGGGAAATTCTTAATGTTGAATCCCCTAATTATTTTAGAGGCAGAGATCAAGAGTATTACCGTTTTTCTTATATCTATTGTTTGTAAAATTGTATCTGTACAAATGTACAAATAATTTTTAAAATTTTCTCCCTTTAAGGGGCTATCAAGCAGTCAAGATATGTTTTTTTGGGGTTGGGCCCATGGAGACTTTCTTTTGTTCACAAGAGTTTTAGCTAGAACATACCAAAATTTCAAAACATTTCACCGAAACCCTATTTCCGAAAAATTTTTAAATACAAAAAATTAATAGAAGAGTTATTCAGAAATTTTATTTTTGGCGTATACTCGCAGATCCTACCCGACGTACAGAGGGTTATTAAGTACCATTTAAACTAAATAATTACATTTTGGCTTTCACACGAGTTAGAAAGTTAGATAATAGGAACATATTTAGCCCAATTTAACGGATGAGTCTTTTGTCTTACTATTTCTAACGTCACCAATCTTATCTTCGCTTCGTGGTGTTCCTTCAACTTCGTTTGAGTGACAATCTGTTTTAAATAATGTGTCAATTAAGAAAGCCAATAACTCTTAACAACAGCTATTTTATTTCTATAGGAATTAATACATTTTTTGCCATTTATTACTATTGTGAACAGTAAAGCAAACAGTGGCGTGCATAATCCAAAAACCTAATCTAAGTAACGCGTTCATCTAGCTCTCTTCGCCATTTTATAACGCTGGATTTTAAAAGTTAAAATTTCACAAATGAAAGTAAAGAATGAAAGTGTTAGTGTAATGAACAGCAAAAAAAAAGGCCCGTATAAATGTTCGAGTGTCAATATCTTTTCAACACTTTTTTCTTGGTCCCAATTATTACGTTTACCAATATCAGACAAATATTTTTCTACAAATCCAGATTCAACAATTCTGTTAATAAGTCGATTGCATATTGTAAAAAAATAGTGTCCATTTTTTAATATCATATAAAGTTCGATTTCAAACTCTTGACCATCGACAAAATTTGTCAATTTTTTTATGTCAGGGTATATTTTTGAGATTATGGTTGAAGGAAATACCATGCTGGTATTACGGTGATATGCTACTTTATTTAGATTGTTTTTAACGTTGACTTCGGTTTCGTATATTGTTCTACTAGCCATCATGTTCAAATATTTATTATTAAGATATTTAGAATGGTTCGTATGATGAATTGCGAAGGCTTGTTGCGAAATTAAAGCAAGCTTGGAGTATGCCAATTTTTTAATTGTGTCGATACGCATTTCGTAATCAGGTTGTAAAAAAACTCCCCCTAATTTGCCCTGAAACGAGTAATTGATGTGAATTATAAAAAATAAGTAAAATAACATTAAAAGTCTTAAAGTGGTCGATTTTGGTGTTATTTTTATTGGAATAGCTATTAGTAAAGAAATCGTAATAAAATAGCAATTAACTAAACTTTTAAAAGCCAACTTGTCGTTAATTAAATTCCCAGCTAACCACCACATTATGGCAGTACAAATAAGAGACGAAATTATAAAAATCCATATTGAGCTTTTGAAAATGGTCAAAATTATCAAAACCTTGCTGATTTCACCAGGAATTGGAACTAACCACTTTGACGAATCCTTAAAAAGTAGATCGGAACAATCGAACTTTTCATGATCTTCAATTGTTCTTATATATTTTATACCCATAACAATTTTACGTGTCTGATTACTATTAACATCCAAAGATGCATTTTCCACTTGGTGGTATTCGACGTTTCCACTTAACGCTTCGCCCATTAAAAATGTCGCTCTAACAGCAATATATGACAGAGGTGTAGACTCTCCCGAACTCAAAATTTTTTTTAAATTAGAAGTACCGAGTAAACAAATAGTGCAGCCAGGTAATTTGTTTACATTACTCTTGAAAGCCATTTGAGCTGGTGTAAAACTACAATTTTCATTAACTTTAAAGTTGAATTTAGTTCCGCACATATTTTCTTCTTCAAACGGAAACCACACATAAACTTTAGGATTTGTTGTAACATTAGCCACTAAAACTGCATTTATTATGTTAAATTTCCACAAAAACTCGTAAACATTTCTCGCATTTTGATTCGAGGAAGTGACAATCAAATAATTTCCTCTAGGACTCGATTTTTCATTCCAAAGACCACTTTTGACGAAACTGTTTAAAGTTTGGTTTAAAGTTGTCTCGTTGGTTGCGTAAATTATGTAATTGTTGTAAATGTTTAAATTTGAGTTGGATAAATTATCGCTTTTCGTTATAATGACGGGATTATCGGTGGTAATCAAAAAACTTTCTTCTAAACCGTCGTCCATAATTAATCGTAGACTTTGATCGCTCGGATATAAACTTTTAATTATTTTTTCTAAACAAACTTGCGAATTTATTTTGTTAAAATTGAGGTAAAAAAAAAGTAGAAAATAAACCACCTCTATCTGCATATTTTAAAAGTTTTGTTTGAAACGATGTATATTTAATTTAAACGTCTACAAAGTTTTTAAGTGTTTGAAACCTTTTACCTAATAATTAAAATAAAGTTACAAACATGCTAGGTGAGCATTAAAATGCTCAATTAATACTAGAAACTAGTAGTGCTTATATAAACTTTAACAGTAAATACGTAAACAAATTTAAACTGTCGAGGACGAATTTGATTAATTGGGGTGTTTTTTTCAAGTGCTTCCCACTTTTGATAATAATCCTACTCTCAAAAACTAATTAGGGAGCTTTTCACCAGATACGAAAGGAACATTTGGTTTGCAGCAAACAAAATGGTAGTTGCCAAGGTTCATAATAGAGTACGCTGCTTGTTGCGTTTTCGTTAAATCTCTAATAAATTTTCTCGTTTGATTTTCGCTAAAGTAGTTTAGGCTAGGTGCATGATTTATTAAAATTTATGTTCTCTAATTGTAGTTAATTCCAACTACGCAGTTGTGTAAACTTTAATTAAAATTAATTTTCACCTATTAAGAGAATAGTTTATCCGTTTAGCGTATATAATATCCAGAGTGCTTATATAACCAGGGGGGATTTACCACTAGCAACGTATATGAACCTATTAAGTAGAACCACGCATGTGCGCGTTTCGGTCGAACAAGGAATTGCATACATCACTGTCTTACACATTGCGTTAATGAAGTCCGTAAAGTGGCGGCACCAAAGTAAAAGAACTATATCTCGTTTATACACGCCACAGATTTGTGCGACGTTGCGACGTCTTGTTCAGATATGAGGGGATTCCTATAGCTATATGAAAAATAATATTTTTTCATGAAGAATTTTTAACCTTGTGTGTTGACTCATAAGAAAGACAAATCGGATTAGAAAAAGTAAATGGAGTTAAAAAATTTAAAGTAATTAATAAAATAATTTTTCTAATAATAACAATAACAATAGGTAATTACTAATTAATAAAGATTTTTAAAAACTAAAAAAAATCGGTATTTTTTACACTTATAATTTATATTAATTTAGAAAAAGCTCTAAAAATTATTTAATTTATTCTGTAATAGAAAATTAAAATACACACATTATTTTGTTAATTTAAATTAGTTCCGATTTTTATTTGAATAACAAAGATTTATGCTAGTATTCACTTTTGAGTCTATCTTTAGACGTCAACATAATAATTAACCTTGATGTTTCACTATCGAATATCGCAGAGCCATTCTAGAAAATAAGCAAATTTTTGTCCATTCTTTTTATAAGAATGAAAAAATGTCAAAGTTGCATCCCAAGTGCTGTCATATTTGTAACTTTTTTCCTTCTTGAAACAATTACTTCATTTATAATTTGTTACTTTAATTACAACGCTAAACATTTTTTTGGTAATTTTAAGGCAGTCACTATAATGTGCTAATTTACAAAATTTTAAAATTCAATTTCTGGTGTTATACAAGCATCCAAAAGTAATTTTAAATATTGATTTTAGTGGAGCGAAACGGAGCCCAAAATGTATCGTTCTAGTTTTTTGATTTAGAACCAGATGGGACCTTATGGGTTTTGTTGAGTAGACTTTTGGCCACATGAAATGGGCATTTACGACATTTTCTCGTGGTCGTGAGCTTTTTTATTTCGAAAAAACCTCAAAAAATGCTCATTCATAAAAATTACGTTTTATAATATTTACATTGTCTCAACTTCTAATCTAATTGAGCTATCGACATAATTCTTTTTTTAAATTAAAGTACACAAGTGACCGCTTCCAACAGATTTGTTTTTTTTTGTCAAATATTGTTAATTATTTGTTTTAAATAACAGATAACTTGTGAAGTCGCTATACATGTATTCAGATTTTCACTAAGCGACAAACTTTTTTATTAGTAAAAATTTTGGTATACATGCAGCGAGGCGAGTTAAGCCAATATATATGAGAAGTTTTTGAAAAAAAAATTTTTGATCTAGGACCTATGATTTGTAAGTTAGGAATATTTATGTGGCACACTAATTTGAAGCGCGTCAATACAGGGTGAATCCTAACGTACGGATCAAACTGATAGGGCACCTAAAGGGGACCAAAATATAATTGTTTTTTAAATAAACTTTTAATCAAAATCAAATAAGAACAAAGTTATAACGGTTTTAAGTTCTTATAAACCTGAGCATTTTATATTAAAAATAGAGTAATGACTTACGTTTTGAATTCAAATTTGCAATATTTGAGAATTATTTAAACAAAGTTCAGCTAAAATTTTAGTAAAACTTTTTTACTATCAAAGTTATGCCTATTTAATTTTTCTTTATAATGCCCAGTTATGGGTGCCCACCTATTTAAATCCGCTGATTTATTTAATTTAATCATGTACGTCAAAATCAGTCAAAATTTATTAAACGTCAGAAATTAAATAGGGTATTTTCTATAAGCTCAGCGGTACTCAATAGCTGGGCATTAATTTATAAGAACTTAAAACCCATGTAACTTTGTTGTTATTAGATTTTGATTAAAAGTTTATTTAAAAAAAATTATCTTTTGGTCCCCTTTAGATGCCCTATCAGTTTGATCCGTACGTTAGGATTCACCCTGTATAATGTATCGCAACCCATAACGCGGTATACGTCATACACACCCAAGCCAGTTAGGCCGGCACGCACTCGACGTTACTTGATCAAACATTACTACTACAATAAAAAAGAAAAAGAAAACTTTTTAAATTAAAGACCATCTTTAAGGATATAAAGATACACAACGAATTAATTATCAATTGGTACAGATAGAATATTTTTTCCTTTCTTAGCCCAAGAACCTATATTATTGGTATTATTTTGTGAGTAGTAAAATCGTTTTTCATCATTTCTTGCCTAGAGCAGATCAATAATAAATTATTATTAACCAGTACATAGTCAATAATGAAACCTGTCAATTGCGTTTCTCGAAATTATCGTTTTACAATTTTTTTTATTTTTTGGCAGAAAATCGTGCAAATAGGTATAAGCGTGGACATGGAAATTGACGTTTCATACGAGCTAAAAAACTTTTACTTTCAAACAAATTAAAGTTATAAAAATCATCTAAAAGTAATTTTCAATATTGATTTCGATGCAGATTTTTATACACTAAAACTTGACATTTTTGTCTAAAATAAATTGGGAAGTCACCAACGTATGACTTTAAATAATAAAAATTCGTCATTTCAATCTTCGTAATTATTATACGGTTTTGTTTTTACAAACATTTTAATTTTAGATAAAGTTTCTCAGAAATTTATAGTTATGTTTGTTATGAGTTGTATCATTCACAATCAACGGTTGTAGTTACTACAAATTTCATGGTTATTCATAAACCTAATGAGCGCAAACTCGTCAAACTTAAACTTGGCAATGTTGTACGCATGCCGTATTAAACTTGTTACAGTAATTCATTGGATAAACTGTAAAAGTGCTAAATTATAGTAACATAAATGGGGGACAGATGTCGTAAGTGCTAAATTATAGTAACATAAATGGGGGACAGATGTCGTCTACGCTCCCATTTGAAGTAATTTAGACCGTTCGCTCAACACTTGCGTGATCCTACTTAATAGGTTCATATACGTTGCCACTAGGCTAACCTAGGCTGTAGCCTAGGGCCGTAAGCCCAAAGGGGCCGCAAAAAAATGAGCTGTTACAATGGTACAAGTAACAAAACTTGAAAACAAAATTTTGATACAGTGGCTCATGAAAATAATTTTATTATTTAATTACCATTAAAGATAATAATAACAATAGTTAGGGCCCAAAACTGGAGTTAGCCTAGGGGCCCAAATTTTACAAATCCCCCCTGTATATAACTGTAATTTTGTGGATAATTTACAAAATAATAAATTTCAATAGCGCATTTTGCGAGCAGCTTGGGTAGTTCTTTTGCCTTCAAATTAAACGTGTGCGAGGAATTAACGAGGAATTTTTTATTTATTATAAGGGTTGTTCAAGTTGGATAGGCACCATGGCGATTGCGCTTTTTTGCTTATTCTCTTTATTATCAAAAATTATTTAAATCTGACTATAATTATAGCATTTTATGAAAACAAAACCGCCTAGCGTAGTCATTTGGCCACAGCGCTCTTTTATCGGATCTTGATCGAAATGATTGTATTGCATCCTTGATTTAAAACTTTTTATTGATTGTTTAGTCCTTTCTATATGTCGTGAATTTTTTTAGACAAAAGTTTTCGTAGTTTCACGTAAAATTTTTTTTGTAAATTCTTAAAGTCTGCTTCGGCGCAGATCAAAAACATTTCGATTTTACGGCTTTATTTATGAAAAAAGGGCCAAAAAATTATAATCATTCAACCCAAATCTTAAATTAATATCGATTCCAGTAAAAAAATTCTCAAGTTACTGTGGGCACACATCAGACAGACTTGCCTTCCGCTTTGCCTGTCCAGGCCGCCTCAACCAGATCCACACGCTTCGGTTTGGTCTGTGCAGGCGGTCTGGACAGCGTTCAGGTGGCCTGTGCAGGCCGCCTGCACAGGCAAACCGGAAGGCAAGCCTGTGTGTAAAGAGATCCTTAATCCGGTGGGTGCCGGCATTACTAATTTCAAACATTCAAGAAATTCTAAGAATATGATGATTTTTATTTTTACATTCCCTAAGTTCGGAATGCTCCAACATTTTAACAAATATACCATAAAACAAAAGCAAGTAATGATGAATGATATGATGATATGATGAATAACAAAATTATTATACAATGAACACACACTTCCGATATCTTCAACCACCAAGATCCTTTTGAAAAATAATTATTATACATAAAGGACTACAATTATAATTTTTTAATGGTAATTTGAGCACCTCCCATTATTTTTGAAGTAACTTCAGTTCTAAATTTAATCGTTTCCGGAGTGAGAGGAGTAAAGATTTGATAGTTTCGTAAAACTGTTGCTAAGAGTACTTTGCAGGCATCATAGGCATAGGCTTTACCTGTGAAAAATATTTTAATTAAGAACTTAAGCATTTGTTAAAAAGAAAACTACCGATACAATCTCTAACTCCTCTAGAAAATGGAAGATAACTGTAAGGATGTCTTTTAGTAATGTTTTCGGGTAAAAATCTATCTGGATTGAATTTCAAGGGCTCCTCCCATAAATTTGGATCTCTGTGAACTTTGAATATTGGTATTAGTATGCTGCTTCCTTTAGGTATTATGTAGTCGTCTGAAAAATTGATCAATTTTCAATGTTAGCTCATGTGTATGTTAATTGTCAAAAATATTACCCAACTTGATGTCTTGAATAACGCTTCTAGCAATAAAAGGCGCGGGAGCATAAATACGCATAGTCTCCTTGATTGCTCTTTCTAAGTATTGTAATTTTGGTAAATCTTCAATAAACATTTGTCTGTTAGTTTCCCCAAAAATATCATTCAACTCTTCTCGAACTTTTGCCTAAAAATATAAAATGATGACTTCTTTAGATTGATATTAAACTCAATTAACATCGACATCGTTAACAATATGAGGGAGGTAGAATCACCTGACATCTACTTTTTCCCAGTATCTTAAATTGCGAGCTCAAATTAGTGAGTGCCGTCAATTGGAAATCAATGTTCTTGACTTAAATGGCGTGGATTATAATAAAGCTCGGTAGAACAATGCCCAATTATATATTACTCGACAAACGGAGTATTTTATAACCTACCTGAATGTCTTGGTGCATTCCCAACGCAACTAAAACATATTGGCATGTAATGGAAACGGTGTCGCTACCCTAAAATTATTTTAAATAATGATTGAAACTAAACTGTTTGGTTAAATTTCTTACAGCGACGATGAAAAGCTCAACTTCTTGTCTAATTTCCAATGGTGTTAAGTTAACATCTAAAGTTAAAAAGTGTTCCATAAACGGTTTATGATTGTTTTCTGAAAATTTTTATTTAAAAAAAAATATTTTAGTATGATTATCATTAGATCATTACCATTAAATACCAGGTCTCCCTTATGTTTTTCTAAAATCTCTTCACGACGTCTTTTAATAAACTGCAAACTACACGTTATAATACAATTTTCAAATTTTTAATTAAATTATTTTTACCGGTTCCGTAAAATTGTGTATAGATGTGACAAGTTTGTAAAATTCACGTCCTATCGAACTCATTCTAAATATTACATCAGAATGTAACCAAACATATGTTACTCTTGTAACTAATAATTCTGCAGCTCTGAATTAAATAATTTCGAAAATTTAGCACACAATTTAATTCCTAATGTAACTTCATTTATTCGTCGACGTGGTTAAATTAAAACCACGCTAACGGGGTTGGTTATTAAAATAATTCCTCCACGTTATTACGTCATAACTGATATGACGTTAAATTTCGCGTGTGGAGATAAAATATAAAATATCTACGCTATACAATAAAACCATGTTAACTTGACTTATTATAAAAATAATTCTTCCACCAACTCGACAAGCTAAAATGCTGCTATTTCCGTGGTCAGTACCAATACTACCCATACGTACTACTTAAATATTGTTTAATAAATTTTCCGTGTTCTTCTTTTTCTCAGCGTCACAGTCTTACTTAGTTTCTAGGATGGAGTTGGAAATTGGTAAAAAAATTTGTACATATAATTATGAAGAAATGACTTTTGGAAATGGAAAGTTTTCTTCTGCATGAAAATTGGGCGAGGCACAAGGTCGCTTTTAAGGCTCGCAACGAAAATATTTCTTTAGAACCCATTTAAATTTAATTTTAAAAAACGCGGGTATAAATACAACTTAGCTCGAATAATTCTTTCTTCAACTAGACATACTTACTTTTTTATAAATTATTGTTGGCAATTTCCTAATTACTAGTAATGTATTATCATATTATGTTAACTTGCAAACCTGTTCATAGAGGATAACATTGTGTTCTTTTTCAATTGTTTTTCCGTTTTTGGTCATATTTTAACATACAGGATATATGGTATATCAATAGAAAGATAAAATTATTAGTCCCTACTCACAATGAACATAAATGTACACACATAAGAGCTTACGTAAATCGGTGGAAGTCAGTGTAGGTTAGGTACACGGTTTAAAGGTATATTTTTGGAAATCTGAAAAAAACTTTCGATAGGATTTTAAAATTTTTATTTTTCATTTCCACCAATATGTACAAACTGATTTCCACAGATTTACGCAAGCTCTTACGTACGTTTACGTTCATTGTGAATATGGACAAGCTAATTGCGAGTATCTACGAAATGTTTCGTATTTTAAAGTTTAACCCAGCTAATGGAGCTACTAATAAAGGAAATTTTTATCTTAATTGATGCTCAATAACTAAATCCATTTGCCTTTATTTTTTGGAAAAATATAAGGTTTTCGTCCTAACCTAATCGATTTTTTAAATTGTTTTGAAATTGCTTTCAAGTTAGTCAAAATTTTGACATGGATTTTCTCAAAATCTGTTCCCGTGTTCGGTGTTCTTATTGTGAAATTATATAATACAAACTGTTATAATATCTCCCTTTGCATTTACTAAAGGATAAAGTGTTTAAATCACACATCACATTTATGTGAATGGTATACTGTTTTATCCTCACACGCGAAACGTCACATCAGTTATGTTATGACGCAATAACGTGGAGGATTTATAACCAACCACGTTAGCATGGTTCTAGACACGGCGTTAATTATTAGTAGGTTGTGTGGTGATGACCGACCAAATAGACAGAGAGCGCTTTAAAATATTAACACCGATCAGTGTAGACATTGCTAGAGCACTATGTGAACAAATTTTGAACTGAAATTATATTTTGAACTTTTTTAAAGGGTTTGTTTGTATTACAGAAACAGCAATGGGAATTTCAATAAATGCTCAAAATAATTGCATTTTTGTTTGGAAATTGCTCTTAAATCTGACTAGAGATGCACAAAGAAAGCATAAAGAGGGGATTCTTCTATTTTATGCAGTATTATTTTGGTTAGTATGTAATAGTGGTCAAAATAAACTAATATACCTAGTTAAAGAAAAATTGACAATTACCTGGTGGTCAGTTCCAAAAGATTGCTTCCATTATTTTGAGCATTTATTGAAACTCCCATGGCTGTTTCTGTAATGCAATCACTTTCCAATTAATAATTATTAATTATAATTATATTTAACTAATTATATTAGTTATATTAGTACAAGTTAAGTATAATTAACTAATTAAATCACTAAATTACTTACCACAAATAAAATCCAAAGTACACCTTGAAATATATTTGTTAGCATCAAACGATTGAATTTTCCCATCTTCTTTATCGAGCTGTTTAACCAAAATATCACCATGTTCTATAAAACAGTTCACAAAAGACGTTACAATTTTTTTACTAAAAGCCGGTGTTATCATTTTTCTTTGCTGTTTCCAAATGTGTCCTAAAATAATAATTTAATCATAATTTGTAAGTCAAATTATTGTGGTTCTTACCTGGTGATGTAATTAAACCGTTTCCGAAAACATCTTTAGCGAGCCTGTACCTTTCTTCTTTATCGAGACTATTGGGGTGGTTCAAAATAACTTTAAGTTTGTTTGGATCTGATACAACTATTAATAATATGTGAAAAAACCAAAGTTTGAAAATTGAACCATATTTATCGATCACTTTATCCGCTACTTGTCGCAGATCTACAGGGTTACAATTATTTTATTGTGATTTTTGTTTATTTAAATTAAAAATACCTGATAAGTCGAGCAGTAAATAAAGATACGCATTTCCGATAAATGGTAAAGTCAAAGGTCCTGGTATTTTAGCTGCATGTTTGTATAAGTTTCTTCTACTGTAATGCCAAAATGAAAATAAAATTATCACCACACTCGAAAGAAAAATTAAAATCATTTTGATAGACGCATATGAACGTCTATACGTACGAAAGTACTAACAATAATTAGGCCTTTGATTCATTTTATATATAATGTTTTTGTTTAAAAGCTGTTTTTACTGCTAGTAATTTTTATCAGCAATTATATATTTTAACTTTTTCTAATCCAATAATAATACTATGTATTATTACATAATAATATTATAATAATATAATAATATTATGTAATAATATTAGTAGTAGTAACTATGTATTATTACATAATAATATTATGTAATAATACATAATAATACTTAAACAAATTATTGCATTTATCGACGTTTTGAGTTACGCTGATTCCACAAAGGTAAAAAATTTTTTTTCGATTTTTTTGAATTAAAATGTCTGTATGTACCTATGTATGTATGTATGCCCCCCCCTAGAGCAAAAGCTACTGAACCGATTTTGATTTTAACCGCTTTAAAATTATTTTATCGGCAAAAGTAGCTGTAATAAGATATACATACAGGGTGCCAAAAATAATGTTGTTATTTTGGGCGCATATTTGTAAATTTGAGCCAAATTCATTTCTACTTGGCTATAAGATAGTACATGTGAGCCCCAATTGAAAAAAAATATTCAAATTTTTTTATTCAAAATGGCGGCCAATAGAACGATTGTCCCATTTTGTGGTTTTTTCCTTATAACTTGGCCAGTAATTATTATTATAAAAATTTCAAAACGGAATTGTACAGCCAAAATATAGCGCTCTCGACCTAACCAAGTCGATTTTCAACCAAGTTGAATTTTAAGGGTTCTTTCCATATATGTATTTGGATCTCTTTTAATTTTGAATATAGGTATTATTATGCTGCTTCCTTTAGGTATTGTATAGTCGTCTGAAAAATTGATCAATTTTCAATGTTGTCTCGTGTATGTGTAATTGGCATTGGCAAGCGTCTTCGGTAACCCTTCTAGCAAGAAAAGGCAACGGAGCATAAATACGTATAGTCTCCTTAATTACTCTTTCTAAATACTGTAATTTTGGTAAATCTTCAATAGCGATCTGTCTGTGAGTTTCCCCAAAAATATCATTAAACCCTTCTCGAACTTTTTCCTAAAACTATAAAATGATGACTTTCTTAGATTGATCTTAACTCAATCAATATCGACGTCGTTAAAAATGAGGGAAATGGAACCACCTCATCGCCTTCACAGTATCTTAAATGGCGAGCTCACATTACTGAGTAACGTCATTAGGAAGTCAAGTTATAGACAAAGTAATTTTCTATCGAAATATAAATTTTTATCAAAATCGCCCGAGCCGTTTTGGAGTAACGATTTTTTGAATGTCAAAATTTCAAAAATTTCTAATTTCTTTTGTAATAAAAATGAAAACTTGAAATTGGATATTTGTATCAATTTCATAAATATCTATTATTTGACATTATTTTCGGTTAACAAAACGCTTCCGGTTAAACCGTAAATTAGAAAAATATAAAAATTTTTTGAAACACCCTTTATATTTTTAAGTATTTTAAAAGCTCGTAAAATGAGCTATTAAATGATACCACTTAACATATTGACTTCCGGTTTAACCGGAAATGGAATCAAATTTATTAATTTAAATGGAACACTGTATATTTTTCAGTATTTTCAAAGCTGATAAAATTAGCTTTCTGAAGATATAAAAGGTTTGTTCCTACAAACAGTCGAACCAGTTCGGAACGGTTCAGAACTGAACAGCGCAAGCGCACATTGAAGTTGGCAATACAAATTTCAATTTGCGCACACTCCGCCCAGTTACGAACTAGTTCGAGCTGTGTGGGAACAAACCTAAAATAATGTATATTTTGAACTTCAATTTATGCCAAATTTAACAAAAAAATACCGGATGTGCATGGCCATACGAGGAACTTTTTCCTGTTGCATTTTTTTTGTGCATTTCTTTTTTTATTAAAATTTAATTTGAAAATTTTAAATTATAAACTTTTAAAGAAATGCACAAAAAAAATACAACAGGAAAAAGTTCCTCGTATGGCCATGCACATCCGGTGTTTTAGTGTAATATTCGTTTATTTAAATCAAACTGTTTACCTAAAATTTTCCTTTTAAATTAGTACGACACACTTTATACAAAAATTTATTAAAAAGTGTGCTAAAAGTTATTTACCTAACCAGTTATGAAAAGACAAATTTTATTTTGACGAACGTAATATTTGCTAAAACGAGCGAACGAAGTGAGCGAGTTTTGTAAATTATGTGAGTTAAATAACATTAGTCTCTTCATAACGTGTTAGGTACAAAATTTTATCTGACTTCGCTATAAAATGAAAAATAATTATTATTGCGGAGGTCCGAATAATATATCAAAGCTTGCTGCAAACAAACAAATACATTAGAATTCTACTCTCAGTTATGTAATATTTCATAGCATCACTAGTTATGTAAAATTGGACGTTTCAAAACGTCAAAAATGAATTTAAAATTTGACATTTCATAGCGGGGTTAGATAAAAAAATTAATTTCTCAGTTGCTGGTTAAAATCGTGGTTACTTATGTCGAGTTTCTGGTAGGTTATAGGGTTTTATAACTTAACTTTATGATGGGTCGATACATTGTTCGAAACCGGTTTTTGGACATTTAGGAATAAGATATCTATTCGTGAAGCAATAACTATCCTTCTAGAAACCCGCAGTTAAACACGTATCTCTGGTTAATTTTGTTTGTTGTGTAATAATGAAATTTAACGTAACCGTCAATCCGTCAACTGAAAAACCTTTAACCATAAAATTCGAAAGAAATTTCTGGTGAACAATAGAATCCGCGCTATAGTCAGCTAATGCTTATGAATTTATATTAGGAAGTCGACAGTTGTTACTTTATATTCTCAAAAAAATCAATAAAAATTTCCCAAAAAATGTTTTCGAAAATAATTTTGTTTTGAATTTTGAACAAATATTTAACCGTCGCACTACACAATGGGGTCTATGAGATCCCACACAAACTTATTTTCGTTACCAATTAATAGTCATTTCGTTTTGAAACTTGTAGTCCGGAGGTTAGCAGCTTCGACCTTGCAAATCGTGATACCGGGATGAAACTTTGCACGAATGTTGTCCATACCCATACCTTCAATTTGAGATATGGAGCCACTTGAGAGCCCCCCGTGGGGACCCCTAAGAGCGGGTTGCCTACCTCGCGGGGGCAAAGTTCGTATTTTGCCGATTTTGGCCAGATTTGGACGCGGTTCTCGCAGATTGGATTTAATTTTGATACTGATGTTGAACTATATTGTAGTTTATACTTGTATAATACCGTTGGGCGTGGTTGCCTACCTTTCCAGGGGTAGGAAATGGCGTAAAAACGTGAAAACTGAGTTAGACGAGACCGAGCTGGCGCACGAGTAGGATAAATTTTCCGACGCGGTTTCTTTTTTGATTCGTATTCTTGACACTTTAGACAACGTAAAACTGCAAGGTGCCGACAGTTCTTGTGGTCATGTTGCCCTAGGACCGCTGTTGAAAATTGCAGAAGATTGACGCCATTATTTCAGAATATGTTCATGAGATTTCTAAAAAAATTTTTTATCAGAAAGCTTATAAGATATTATTCATAATTTGTTATTATATATTTTTGAATATCTCCTGTAGTTCTCTTGAAAAACCTCAAAAATCATTTAATTTTCGTTAAAAAAAAGTGATATGTCATCACATGACTTTATAATTTTAGAGTGCCCCCTAGTGGGGGGATTGTAATCAAAATCTTATGGCTTCGACTCACAACCTCAAGAAAGCTCTATATGAAATTTGAAGTCAGTCGGTTAAGTCAGTCCAGAGTTAGCTGACGGAGAAGAACTTCTCTAAAATTCATAGAAATTATGGAAATTATGGTAAATTATATAAAGTCTTTTTTAAGGTACCAAAAGAGGTTTCTTGAAACAAACTTTACATTATATTAATTTATTAATGTTAGATACATATTCGGTAGGTAAATTAACACTTCAGAAGTATAAACAAGGTCTCTAACACAAAATTTAGTCGTACAGCAAGAACATACGAAATAAACATAAATTCACATAAACCATCATAAAAGAAGAAAATCGGGGCGAATTTTGAATATAATTTTTTCCAGGAATGAGAGATAAGTATAATGTCATATATGCATGCTCCGTAGCATGTGTGCTTTCCTGGCAGAGGTACTGAAGTCAATTAAAGAGTACAAAAATTTATTAGTTGCTGTTCCTATTATTATTATTATTAGTCCTTTCACGACTTCGCAATTATCATCTCATACACCACCTGTATGAGGTAGTAAAGTAGTATCTAAAGCTTACCTTGTAATAAGCTTACTTCCTTTGAAATAATAAACTAAAATATTTAACTACTAACAATTTCTAATCTCTTCGTTATCATCAGAGTCGCATTTTAAACGATAAAAATACTCCAGTCGTAGGTTATGAGCACATTTTTCGTGTGCTCATTATTAAACGTTATGCACCCATTAGTTTTGTTACATTTGTACCCCGACGACATTTTTATACTTTTGCCTCCCTTGTGAGATAAACAGAACTCTTAACGTCGGAACAATAGTGGGAGTTTTTACAGACATATCTTAGGCCTACGCCACATATAAATTCTTTAAGACAAATATGAACATGTAAGGGCTATCCAAAAAAAAAGAAGTTATCAAAGTCACCTTTAAAACAAACTTTCTACAATAACTTTGCAGCTGTATAATGTAATCCACTCATATTAACATTAAAAGTAGTTCATATCAGCATCATTTAAGTGTCATATTACCAGACCTAAGGAACTGCACACAACGCGCTGACAGCTGTTGTTACATTTGTACCGCGTTACAATTGTACCCGCTCTCCCCTACTTATTGTCACATATATATTATAAAAGTATACTTTTTAGAGTTAAGCGTCTTTTGGGTATATCACGGTAAATTGTAAGGCAAGTTTTTTTCCTTTTAGTTTGTCTCAAAGTGCATCTTTCCATAATAATAATTTTTCAAGGTCCCAACTTACATTTTGTTATATAATTAATTTATTGCCTAGTTCTTATCTATGTCCTCGTCAAAAAGTTTAAGTCCGTCAATCTTTTAATTCCTTTTTTAAGATTTTATATTTGGCGGTTTTTTAACACTTTCTTGTAATGAATTAAACGAGTTTGGTGTCTCTCTTCCATAATCGTTATGTATTTTGGGTACTTTACATTTTTCATTTGTCATTGCTCTAATCTTAAACGCCCCACAGACGATACGATCAATCTGGTTGTACAACTTAGTCGTACTGCAGATTGTTATTGTCACAATGGTAATTAAATTGGATCGTACTATATGCTTTTGCCACTGTCAAAATTATCCACTATACTATTACAATACTATTATATAGCATCCACTGGCGTGGAGCGTTTTAGTCTGGTGTCTCAACTTCACTTTACAGTGCGCCCAAAGTATGAAAAAATCGAATTATTTTCTTTATCTAACCCTGCTATGAAATGTCAAATTTTAAATTCATTTTTGACGTTTGGAAACGTCCAATTTTACATAACTAGTGATGCTATGAAATATTACATAACTGAGGGTAGAATTCTAATGTATTTTTGTTTGTTTGCAGCAAGCTTTGATATATTATTCGTACCTCCGCAATAATAATTATTTTTCATTTCATAGCGAAGTCAGATAAAATTTTGTACCTAACACGTTATGAAGAGACTAATTTTATTTAACTCACGTAATTTACAAAACTCGCTCACTACGTTCACTCGTTTTAGCAAATATTACGTTCGTCAAAATAAAATTTGTCTTTTCATAACTGGTTAGGTAAATAACTATTATTGATAGGAATATCAAAAAACCTACTCTCTTAGAGCAATGACGTCATCGTTTTTTTAATGACAATGCATATTTCTGTAAATGTAAAAAAATTGTTTAATTTTTTTGAACCAAAAGGTCTGTATGTTACAGCTGTGGAGCAAAACTGCTGAACCTATATTAATGATGAAATTTGAATTTGGCCACTTTAAAATTATTTCAAGGGCAAACTAAGCTTTTATAAAAAATCTATACAGGGTGTCCAAAAATAAGATGGTTATATTAAGCGCATTTTTGTTTTGGACCAATTATATTTTTACTTAAATGTTAATGATCTTCTATGTACATAAAAAGTTTTTATAAAAGTGTCAAACATTAAATGCATTTAAACACAAAAATGTAATGAATTACAAAACCGTCTCATATCATATGAATGATGTGATGATATAAATGATGAATAACAAAATTATTAAAAGTTGAACACACACTTCCGATGCCTTCAACCGCCAAGACCCTTTTGTAAAAAATAACTATTATACATAAAGGACTACATTTACAATTTTTTAATGGTAATTTGAGCACCTCCCATTATTTTTGAAGTAACTTCAGTTTTAAATTTAATCGTTTCCGGAGTGAGAGGAGTAAAGATTTGATAGTTTCGTAAAACTGTTGCTAAGAGTACTTTGCAGGCATCATAGGCATAGGCTTTACCTGTGAAAAATATTTTAATTAAGAACTTAAGCATTTGTTAAAAAGAAAACTACCGATACAATCTCTAACTCCTCTAGAAAATGGAAGATAACTGTAAGGATGTCTTTTAGTAATGTTTTCGGGTAAAAATCTATCTGGATTGAATTTTAAGGGATCCTCCCATAAATTTGGACTTCTGTGAACTTTGAATATTGGTATTAGTATGCTGCTTCCTTTAGGTATTGTGTAGTCGTCTGAAAAATTGAGCAGTTTTCAATGTTGGCTTATGTGTGTGTGAATTGTCAAAAACATTACCCAACTTGATGTCTTGAATAACGCTTCTAGCAATAAAAGGCGCGGGAGCATAAATACGCATAGTCTCATTGATTGCTCGTTCTAAGTATTGTAATTTGGGTAAATCTTCAATAACCATTTGTCTGTTAGTTTCCCCAAAAATATCATTCAACTCTTCTCGAACTTTTGCCTAAAAATATAAAATGATGACTTCTTTAGATTGATATTAAACTCAATTAACATCGACATCGTTAACAATGAGGGAGAGAATCACCTCATCTACTTTTTCCCAGTATCTTAAATGGCGAGCTCAAATTACTGAGTGCCTTCAATTGGAAGTCAATGTTCTTCACTTAAATGGCGTGGATTATAAAGCTCGGTAGTACAATGCCCAATTATTTATTACTCGACAAACGGAGTATTTTATAACCTACCTGAATGTCTTGGTGCATTCCCAATGCAACTAAAACATATTGGCATGTAGTGGAAACGGTGTCGCTACCCTAAAATTATTTTAAATAATGATTGAAACTAAACTGTTTGGTTAAATTTCTTACAGCGACGATGAAAAGCTCAACTTCTTGTCTAATTTCCAATGGTGTTAAGTTAACGTCTAAAGTTAAAAAGTGTTCCATAAACGGTTTACGAATGTTTTCTGAAAATTTTTATTTAAAAAAAAATTATTTTAGTATTATTATCATTACCATTAAATACCAGGTCTCCCTTATGTTTTTCTAAAATCTCTTCACGACGTCTTTTAATAAACTGCAAACTACACGTTATAATACAATTTTCAAATTTTTAATTAAATATTTTTACCGGTTCCGTAAAATTGTGTATAGATGTGACAAGTTTGTAAAATTCACGTCCTATCGAACTCATTCTAAATATTACATCAGAATGTAACCAAACATATGTTACTCTTGTAACTAATAATTCTGCAGCTCTGAATTAAATAATTTCGATAATTTAGCACACAATTTAATTCCTAATGTAACTTCATTTATTCGCCGGTGTGGTTAAAACCACGCTAACGGGGTTGGTTATAAAAATAATTCCTCCACGTTATTGCGTCAAACTGATAAACTGATAAAATATAAAATATCTACGCTATACAATAGAACCATGTTAACTTGACTTATTAGAAAAATAATTCTTCCACCAACTCAACAAGCTAAAATGCTGCTATTATGGTCGTACTTAGTTTCTAGGATGGAGTTGGAAATTGGTAAAAAAATTTGTACATAATATGAAAAAATGACTTTTGGAAGTGGAAAGTTTTCTTCTGCATGAAAATTGGGCGAGGCACAAGGTCGGTTTTAAGACTCGCAACGAAAATATTTCTTTAGAACCAATTTAAATTTAATTTAAAAAAACGCAGGTATAAATACAACTTGGCTCGAATAATTCTTTCTTCGACTAAATTATTGTTGGCAATTTCCTAATTACTAGTAATGTATTGTCACGCGTAGAAATATTACGCAAATTATTTAATGCAATTATTAAGTAGTACAAGAATTTAATGTACACGAGTTTACAATACGTGACTATTGTCAGGTTGTGGAAGAATGTGAGATAAAGCATAAATCGCCAGTGTTAGCAATTTTAGTTGGCGCGTGTGCCAAGTTAATAAAAAGGCCTCACAGTAGGTTTGGGAGGGAGTTGGATTACGAGTTAGTAAGTAGACTTACTTGTAGTCTATAATTCGGAAACGCGAAACGTTTGTCGGTTTATTACATTATAATGGTTAACTAGTTAACAGAATCATTATGTGTTGGATTAACATTATAATCGGGTAAGAGCGAATTATAAAATAAATAAATTGTAGTCCAGAATTGATGGTTTTTGTTATCTTAATCTCGGTACACTCTGGAGAGTCTAGACTCCAGAGGTCATGACTAACCCCCAGTCGTGACAGTATTATCATATTATGTTAACTTGCAAACCTGTTCATAGAGGATAACATTGTGTTCTTTTTCAATTTTTTTTCCGTTTTTGGTCATATTTTAAACATACAGGATATGATATATCAATAGAAAGATAAAATTATTAGTCCCTACTCAAAATGAACATAAATGTACACACATAAAGAGCTTACGTAAATCGGTGGAAGTCAGTAGGTACCGAGGTACCATTAGGTATATTTTTGGAAATCTGAAAAAAAACTTTCGGAAGGATTTTAAAATTTTTAATTTTTTCATTCCACCAATATGTACTGATTTACGCAAGTTCTTGCGTACGTTTACGTTCATTGTGAATATGGACAAGCTAATTGCGAGTATCTACGAAATGTTTCGTATTTTAAAGTTTAACCCAGCTAATGGAGCTAATAAAGGAAATTTTTATCTTAATTGATGCTCAATAACTAAATCCATTTGCCTTTATTTTTTGGAAAAATATAAGGTTTTCGTCCTAACCTAATCGATTTTTTAAATTGTTTTGAAATTGCTTTCAAGTTAGTCAAAATTTTCTCAAAATCTGTTCCCGTGTTCGGTGTTCTTATTATGAAATTTATATTTATTAATTAATTAATTTTACTGTTATAATATCCCCCTTTGCATTTACTAAAGGATAAAATGTTTAAATCAGACATCACATTTATGTGGATTGTATACTGTTTTATCCTCGTGTAACTGTTTTATTTAAACAAGGAGTTGTTTATTTTATTTTAACTACATCAGAAAAAAAAGAAAAACACAATTTAAGAATTATTTAACCCCTAAATTAAATCCAATAAGAAATTATGTGCAAGAAAAAATACTTTGACATTAAAAAGAACTTCAAATCGCTATCCATTCACACTTATCCATTCACTTGCTATTCTAGGTCCAAACGAAAAATATAACCTTTAATAGATAAACAGACATAGTAAAGCTATTTCCGTACTTTTAACACCTCTCGTATTGAAATTAGGGGAGGGTTCGATATTAGGACGGGGTCGATATTAGGCACAGTTCCCCTAGTGTAGTGATGACCGACCAAATAGACAGTATAACTAGAGCGCTTTAAAATATTAAGACCGATCAGTGTAGACATTTCTGGAGCACTATGTGACCAAACTTTGAACTGAAATTATATTTTGAACTTTTTTAAAGGGTTTGTTTGTATTACAGAAACAGCAATGGAAATTTCAATAAATGCTCAAAATAATTGCATTTTTGTTTGGAAATTGCTGTTAAATCTGACTAGAGATGCACAAAGAAAGCACAAAGAGGGGATTCTTCTTTTTTATGCAGTATTATTTTGGTTAGCAATAGTGGTCAAAATAAACTAATATAGTTAAAGAAAAATTGACAATTACCTGGTGGTCAGTTCCAAAAGATTGCTTCCATTATTTTGAGCATTTATTGAAACTCCCATGGCTGTTTCTGTAATCACTTTACAGTTAATAATTATTGATTATAATTATATTTAACTAATTATATTAGTTATATTAGTACATTATATTAGTTAATTATAATTAACTAATATAATTATAAACTAAGTTAATTATAATTAACTAATATAAGTATAAACTAAGTTAATTATAATTAACTAATATAATAAATTAAGTATAATTAACTAATTAAATGGCTAAATTACTTACCACAAATAAAATCCAAAGTACATCTTGAAATATATTTGTTAGCATCAAACGATTGAATTTTCCCATCTTCTTTCTCGAGCTGTTTAACCAAAATATCACCATGTTCTATAAAACAGTTCACAAAAGACGTTACAATTTTTTTACTAAAAGCCGGTGTTATCATTTTTCTTTGATGTTTCCAAATGTGTCCTAAAATAATAATTTAATCATAATTTGTAAGTCAAATTATTGTGGTTCTTACCTGGTGATGTCATTAAACCGCTTCCGAACACATCTTTAGCGAGCCTGTACCTTTCTTCTTTATCCAGACTATTGGGGTGGTTCAAAATAACTTGAAGTTTGTTTGGATCTGATACAACTATTAATAATATGTGAAAAAAACAAAGTTTGAAAATTGAACCATATTTATCGATCACTTTATCCGCTACTTGTCGCAGATCTACAGGGTTACAATTATTTGATTGTGATTTTTGTTTATTTAAATTAAAAATACCTGGTAAGTCGAGCAGTAAATAAAGATACGCATTTCCGATAAATGGTAAAGTCAAAGGTCCTGGTATTTTAGCTGCATGTTTGTATAAGTTTCTTCTACTGTAATGCCAAAATGAAAATAAAATTATCACCACACTCGAAAGAAAAATTAAAATCATTTTGATAGACGTATTTGAACGTCTATACGTACGACAGTACTAACAATAATTAGGCCTTCTATGCATTTTATATTTATATTTTCCTTTAAAACTTGTTTTTAACTTCATTTTATATAGAATGTTTTTCTATAAAAGCTGTTTTTACTGCTAGTAATTTTTCCCAGTAATTATAAATATTTTAACTTTTTCCAATCCAAGAAAAAGTTGTTATAATCGAGACAAAAAATAATAATAATACCTAAACAAATTATTGCATTTCTCAACGTTTTGAGTTACGCTGATTCCACAAATGCAAAAAAAAAATTTTTCGAATTTTTTGAACTAAAATGTCTATGCTCTCGACCTAACCAAGTCGATAGTCAAAATTTTTTTAAAATTGCCTACCTTTAAGGGGCCAAAGTAGGTCAAAATTTTGAAATAATGTTTCTCAAAATTTCTTCTGCCATATTATTTTTTTCGATATACAGGGTGTTTACGGTCTTCTTTTGTTTCCTTTAAGGGTTGATAATAAGTGTCAAAAGAAGTCGAAAAATGTCAAAACACCTTAGTAAAAGTGGTATGATAAGAGAAATAATAAATGTTTTATTTTTAATGAAAATTATTAATTTATTAAATAAAATCTACACTGAAAGAAATGATAGTTGTCATAGTTAATAAATATTTTTTTGAGTCCGATTTATTTATACTTAATTATTTGGATTTCTGAAAAATAAAATCTATTAACTATTGCCAGTTCTTATAAATCGGTATATTTCTTATAAATCAATGCTTTATTACTGTCTATTTTGTTTGTAGTTAATGTAGCTGGTTTATAATAAGTAAGAAAGAAATATGCTAACTATAAAATTTAAATTTGGTAATAATAACTAAACCTTTTCTTGTATTTAATAAGGCACTATTTGGGTGTAATAAACCATTAGTAAATGATTATAAAGTCCCCAACATTTACTAAAAATAAATTTTGATTTATTAAAAATATTATACCACAAGGTTATAAACTGTTTAACAGCGAAGTCGGGAGTGACGCTTGATGCAGTGTATTTTGTGTATTGTGTATAATACTTCTGATTATTTCATTTTATTTATTTTAATTAAAAATAATACCTAATTAATAATTTCTGAAGTTTAATAATATATCATTTAATGTTAAAAAAACAAATTATTTGAAGAGAATGGAATTGATAGTGTCGCCATGTTGGAAAAATTAGTGCAAGTGTGCAAGAGGATAACTTCGACTTGAAAGAGCAGTAGACAGAGCTCATTCTTGTGCTTGATATACACGTATGAAACTAAAAACCAAATTTGAATGTTGATCATCGACTTCAATAATTAAAAGACTGTAAGTATAATTTAAAAACTAATTATGCATGTATTAATTCTTGGCGTTTATTTGTTATAGTGTATCACTGATTTTTGACGACGTGCCACCATCAGCCGCTCCAACCACGACGAGTGCCATTGCTGAGTGGATGTTACCAAAAATTAAAAGGAAGCAATTTATATTAGAAGTGAAATAAATAACTAATTACCTTATAATGCTTACTCACCATTATGGCGAGAATGTTAATTATAAATAAATATTTACTTGACTGAATAAGGGTTTATTTTTTATCAATACGGAATTATTTCAAGGAAATTAGACATATTACTATTCAATTCTATTTAATTTGCGGTTACTATACCTACATTTACTGTTAATAAATATTATTTTTTATTATCAATTCTAATCTGATTATAATTAATAATTTGTTTGTATTAAATCGGCGAAATTTAAATAGTTTTATTAAACCCCTTGTTTTTGAAAAATAAATATTTGGTTCGCCATTTTTCAGTAAAGGATTTATTAACAATTACCAAAATTCCTTAATTATTACCAAACACTTCTCTCAGTGTAGATATTGTAGGTAATATAACAAATGCATGGTGTTTGTCGTGGTCATTACCAGCAGAGATTTTCTTTAAACATCGGTCAGATTAGTAAACTCACAACTTGTTGGTCCATTTGTACTGCCACATCGATTAACTGGCAAATGATTATCTACTTTCTTTGAAAAACAATTTGCTTGAACTTTCAGAAGATGTCCCTTTAAAGTGCGTCGATAAGTGGGGTTTTTGCATTTTGGTCATTTCGTTCGTCGACATCTAAACACTATTTAAAAATTAACGGATCGGTCGAAGTGGTCCAACATATCAAAATGAAATTTGGTGTGGATTATATTCACATAAATTGCAATTGTTTTAACTACTTGTGAAAGTTCTGTCACTTCCGATGACGCCGGAAATGAAGTAAACTTTTGATTTTTAAATGGAACACCGTATATATTTTTACTTTTTTAAAATCTCCATTAAATTTTGAATACAGTAGCATCAAAAAAATTAATTTTTTCTCCAACTGTCAAAAAAAGTTGACGTTTGTACACAGATATCTACGTGTAAAATATCACATTTATTAAGAGAACGACTTTTTTTTAACGTTTCCATGACACCAGTGCGATTTTTTATTTTTACGAATGGAGGTGCGTAAATGTCTTTGGGACTTTAGAAACCTATGAGGAATAATAATATCACAATCATGGAAGTGACTATTACGATCTATTGTATGAAGAAAAGAAAAGAAAATATTATTTGAAGTAAAATTAGATCTTTTTATATCAATATTTTAAGTTTCAACTTCTATCTTTGAACTGAAATAAAATAGTACTAATGGTTGAGTTAATGCTCACTGAACTTCAGCATAATAAATAAATTAGCTTTTACAATGTTTAATTAGGTATGTTATAATCAATATTTAATAAAAAAAATTACAATTATAATCCACGTAAACTACGTTAAGACATTTCATTACATTACATTAGAAAAACATCTACCATAGCAAAATATCTATAATTATTAGCATTTTTAAATAAAGAAATTGATACTACCTACTAACATTGGCAAAATAAGTGTTCATACAGGTGCAAGAACATGATACATTCTGATATATTTAAGAATTTGTAGATATTCCAATTTTAAACAAATTACGATTAGAGATATAACTTTTAAGAGTAGTACTAATATAATAACAAATAAACTGTTTTCATTTTTAACAATAGTTTATAAATACTGTGTTTTGCAGTCGACAAAAATATTAACTAATCCATAAACTAATGAAATCGCTACAAAAAGGCATAGAGGTAACGAGGTAAGAATAAGAATATTATAAACCAATTTCAATGTGTGTGAGCGTCCAGACGTAGACATAAAAACACGTAAAAAACTACAGGAACTTTAATAACCAAAACAGAACCAACATCTTCAATATCGTCGATCGTCATCTTTACTAACTCTTCTCTTCGACATGCTCCAGAAATGCCCATTATTAAAACAATCTAAAGGGAACACACTCTCACGACGTTTTTTAATTATCTGCAAACTACGCGTTATAATACAATTTTCAAAATTGTAATTAATTAATTTGTACCGGTTCCGTAAAATCTCTAGAGATTTTACAAGTTTGTAAAATTAACGTCCTATCGAACTCATTCTAAATATTACATCGAAATGTAACCAAACACATGTTGCTCTTGTAATTAATATTTCTGCAGCTCTGAATTACTTAATTTCGAAAATTTAGCACATCAAATAGACAGTATAACTATTAGAACGCGCTAAAATATTAAAACCGATCAGTGTGGACATCGCTCCCGTGAAAAGGAAGAACCTAATAAGTAATAAGTCACTTTTTAGAGTTTTACAGGAGAGCGAATTTAAGTTTGTAAAACGTCTAGCTCTTAGTACTTGCCACGTAATTCAATTGCCTGTAGAAGGTCTATTTGTTGAAATATTAATGCCAATCAAAGAGCTATGCAAAGTAAAATCTAGTAGGTTCAGTATACATAAAAATCTCAATTTGCAAAAAAAGCAACTTGCTAGGTTTTTTTTGCACAGGAGATTGCTGAAAAGCACTATGTGAACAAACACTGAACTGAAATAATATTTTCAACTTTCTTCAAGTTGAAATGACCAAGAATGCTCTTGCAAAAGACTTTTTTTCTAGCTTGCTCTAAGCGTAACTTGTAACGCATAAAATGGCCAAAAGGGCTTGGCCAAAGTGCTTTCAGATTTTTTGACATTCTGTACAAAGTGCTTGGGCAATGAAGGCAATGTCCGGGTAGTTCTAGTCCACCTAAGTTCTGGAGGATTCCACCTTAACTTATAGCACGGTTTTGTTTGGAGACGACAAATTTTTGTTTCAAATGAACAAAAACAAACGAAAAATGGCAATTGACGGTTTGGAAGCTATTGCATACACGCCATATGCACTGTTGACGTTATTCTATGTGTATAACATGGGAGGAGAAGGATTGATTTCATGTGATGACTGTTTGGCAGCTCATACTTAAATTCTAAACGGAAATTGCTCTTTTGATAAATCTGGCTATAATAGAAAATGCTCAAATAGAGGATTCTTTATTTTTATGCAGTATTATTTTGGTTAGTAAGGTATTATGGTATTATAGTTAAAGAAAAACTGACAATTACCTAGTGGTCAGTTCCAAAATATCCCTTCCATTATTTTGAGCATTTACTGAAGTTCCTAGTGCTGTTTCTGTAATACAAACAATCACTTTATAATTAATAATTAACTCATTAAATCACTAACAGCCGTAGTTATAGACGTTTACACGCGCATAGTATAACGTGTAACTTAGTTTAGCATTGAAAAACAGGGGCTTACACGCGTATAGTTTACACTCCAAATACACGTCTGACTATAACTATGGCCGTTAATTACTTACCACAGATAAAATCCAAAGTACACCTTGAAATATATTTGTTAGCATCAAACGATTGAACTTTCCCATCTTCTTTTTCGAGCTGTTTAACCAAAATGTCACTATATTTCATAAAACAGTATACAAAAGACGTTGTAATTTTTTTACTAAAAGCCGGCGTTATCATTTATCTTTGATGTTTCCAAATATGGCCTAAAATAATAATTTAATCATAATTTGTAAGTCAAATTATTATGGTTCTTACCTGGTGATGTAATTAAACCGTTTCCGAACACATCTTGAGCGAGAGTATACCTTTCTTCTTTATCGAGACTATTGGGGTGGTTCAAAATAACTTGAAGTTTGTTTGGATCTGATACAACTATTAATAATATGTGAAAAATTCAAAGTTTGAAAATTGAACCATGTTTATCGATCACTTTATCCGCCGCTTGTCGTAGATCTACAGTGTTGCAATTAGTTTATTCTGATTTTGGATTATTTAAATTAAAAATACCTGGTAAGTCGAGCAGTAAATAAAGATATGCATTTCCGATAAATGGTAAAGCCAAAGGTCCTGGTATTTTAGCTGCATGTTTATATAAGTTTCTTCTACTATAATGCCGAAATGAAAATAAAGTTATCACCACAATCGAAAGAAAAATTAAAATCATTTTGATAGACTTATTTGAACGTCTAGAAGTAGGAAAGTACTAACAATAATTAGGTCTTCTATTCATTTTATATAGAACGTTTTTCTTTAAAACCTGTTTTTAACTGCTAGTAAGTACTTTTTCCCAGCAATTACACCTTTTTATAGAGTACGGCGTATAATTTATAGCTTTCCACTACAAATTTAAGTTACGTCAACTACATTCAATTGATATAATCGTCTAGCTGTAATCAACTAAAGTTGGGCTAGGGTCTCTGGGACCCGAGTGTGTGGTCGGTGGTTAGAAATGTTTTAGCATGGTGGCTTATGGGCCTAAAAAATATTTTTTAATTTGTATCTAAAATAAGTTTTAGGGTAATATATGAAGTTGATCTGATGAAATAATTTTTCTTTTTTTACGTTCGGTTTTGCTACAATATAGATATTTAAATGTACTGATTTTTTCGATACATTTTATACCAATTTTCTGAAATTTTCAATTATAAGCCCGATGGGTTTTAATTTAATGTTTTCCAGTTTTCGCATTGTGAAATACTCATGTTAGAAAACGGCAATAAATTTTTTTATCTACAATGATGTTATCATAACAAAAATTTATATTTGTAAAGTGGGGTATCTTAAACCCCAGTGTGTAACCGGCGTTACAAAAAAAGTGTGTAGTGCGAAACCATATTTATGGAAAATTAGTTGTGATATTTAAAAAAATTGTGCATATTTTTAAAAAATCTTTGCATAATGAGACATATTTTCAAAAAACTTCTTGCATATTAACCAAACAAAACAATTATTCAAATATTCACTAATGTTTATTTATAAACATTATTATTTAAAGTACTTATTGTCATGAGTACTAATTATAAAAGTATACTTTTTAGAGTTAAGTCTTAAAGTGCATCTTTCCATACTTATATAATAATTTAATTTAATAATTCAAGGTCCCAACTTACATTTTGTTATATAATTAATTTATTGCCTAGTTCTTATCTATGTCTGCGTCAAAAAGTTTTAACTCTATCAGTCTTTTATTTCCTTTTTTAAGATTTTATATTTGGCGTTTTTAAACACTTTCTTGTAATGAATTAAACGAGTTTGGTGTCTGTCTTCCATAATCGTTATGTATTTTGGGTACTTTACATTGTTCATTTGTCATTGCTCTAATCTTACACGCCCCACAGACGATACCATCAATCTGATTGTGCAACTTAGGCGTACTGCAGATATATGGTAATTAAATTGGATCGTACTATATTTTTTGCCACTGTCAAAATTATCCACTATACTATTATAATACTATTATGTATTATAGTATAATAGGTATATGAAAAACCCAAACTTTGAAAATTGAGCCATATTTATCTATCACTTTATCCGCCACTTGTCGCAGATCTACAGTGTTACAATAAATTACTATTTTTGATTTTTGATTATTTAAAATAAAAATACTTGGCAAGTCGAGCAGTAAATATGCATTTCCGATAAATGGTAAAGCCAAAGGTCCTGGTATTTTTGCTGCATGTTTATATAAGTTTCTTCTACTGTAATGCCAAAACGAAAATAAAATTATCACCACACTCGAAAGAAAAATTAAAATCATTTTGATAGACTTATTTGAAGTACTAACAATAATTAGGTCTTGTATTCATTTCATATTTATATTTTTCTTCAAACGTCAGAAAAAGTCGCCTTTGTGTCACTCAATAGGTAACGGTGAAGTTTAACTTTCCCGCCGAGGCAGGAAAAATTGTCAGAAAAGTACTTTTCTCTGTCTAGGAGGGAAAAGTAAAATCTTAACCGCACATTATTTTTATTTTTAACGTAAAAAATGTTTTTTAAGCATTTGTAATGTAAACAATTTAATGTTTTTTTAATTTTCCTTTATAATTAGTTCGTTGCGATTAATAATTAGCTTTTTTTACAAATTTAAGTTAATTTTAAAAAATATTTGACAATTGAACTACAAGTAATTGACAAGAGATGGTGCTCCTTCAAAAATCAAAATTTTCAGTTTTACGCTTTACGTTTGCAGAAAAAATTTAATGTTTTATACGGAGTCAAAGTAGTTTTGTGTGACTCGCCTGTATTGCCTGACTTGCTCGCTACGCTCGCTCTTCAGCCAAACACAGTCTTGTCACACAAAACGTCACTTTGTCTCCTTATAAAACAAATAACTATTTCCTTTAAAACATGTTTTTAACTGCTTGTAGTTTTTGTTAGCAATTATATTTTTTATAGAGTATGGCGTGTAATGTAATGCTTTCTACTACTAAGTACAATCAAGTAACCCATTTGAGTTTAAAAAGGAAAACTTTTTTTAGTGGGCTATGCTTTTATTTCAAACTATTTCTGTAAAATTTTTCTTTTAAAATTAGTAATATACAAAGATTTATTAAAAACTCAGTATGTTGAAGAAAATTAATTGTTTAGGCCCGGTTTTTCAGTTGCCGGTTAAAATCGTGGTTACTTAAATACGTATCTCTGAGTAATTTTTGTTGTTGTGTAATAATGAAATTTAACGTAGCCGTCAACTGAAAAACGTTTAACCATAAAAATCAAAATTAAATTAAGATATTTCTAGTTAAACGGGCCATAGACTTAAAGATCATTTTAGATTTTCGCGAGGGCAACTTCAATAATACTTTGGTTTATTAGGAGAGAAAGATCTGTTTGTGTGACAAGACTGTGTTTGGCGGATGAGCGAGCGTAGCGAGCGAGTCCCGCGATATAGGCAAGTCACACAATAAACTTCTTTCACTTTGTATATGTATACTATAAATGTTATATTATAACATTTTATTTTTTCTTCAAACGTAAAACATAAAACTAAAAATTTTTAATTTTGAAAAAGCTCCATCTCTTGTCAATTACTTGAGGTTCAATTGTCAAATACTTTTTTAAAATTAACTTTATTTTGTAAAAAAGCTAATTATTAGACGCAACGTACAAATTATTATAAAGGAAAATCTAAAAAACATTAAATTTTTTTAATCGCAAATGCTTAGAAAACATTTTCTCTTCAAACGTCAAAAAAAGTTGACATTTTGTTACAGAACAAGTAAGGTTAAAGTTCTACTTTTACATCCTATGAGGTAAAAGTAAATTCTAACCCTAAATATTTACAAGAAATTGTAACGTAAAATGATATTTCTAAGCATTTGTAATGTAAAAAGGTAATGTTTTTATAAATTTTCTGTTATAATTTATTCGTTGCGTTTAATAATTAGCTTCTTTTTACAAGTTAAAATTAATTTTTAAAAATATTTGACAATAATTGAACTACACATAATTTTCAAGAGATGGCGACACTTCATAAATTTTTATTTTTACGTTTCAAGAAAAAATTAAATGTTTAATACGGAATAAAAATACTTTTTTACTCCTAATCAAACAATCTACTATTTTACGTTATAAAAGTAAAAATTATGTTGGATTAAGATTTACTTTGTCTGTATAGAAAACGTCGACTTTTTTTATGTTTGCAGAAAAAAGCTTTTGCTTGAGGAGGCACTAGATTTTTCCTTTCATTATTTTATTGATATATCTACATAACTATCAATCAAATAGATGAACTTGAGGAACGAAGGCAAAATTCCAGCGATAATATTTTTTCAAGTACAAAGCTATTCCTTCAGGGAAGCACCTTCAACAAATTGTGCAGAAATCCATATTGCAGCTGTTGAAATCCATTTTACAAACACCTGTTTGGGGGGCATTTTAATTAAGAAAACGTGAAAGTGCAAGAAGAAGGCCATTTTTGTTAATGTTCCGGCCCTAGTTGGATTGACAAAACTATCAGGGGTTGTTTAGAACATGGTCCTCAATTATATACAATTGCCAATGGAAGCCAACATCCGTATAAATCCTAATTCTATTCCATTATTATGAAACAAATATCAAATTATTTATTAAACAATTATGCAGTGACGTAGTAAATAATTTTGTATTATAAATATTAGATAATAATGCAATTTGGTTACGCCATAATTATTAATTATTTAGTTTTGTATTTTTCATAATTTTAAGATGTGCGCAGACAAGAAGTAGAAGATAGATAATTTAAATTTATTCTTGCTTCGCCATTGAAGTCGTATTAAGTTCAATTATTAATTACATATTTTAAGAATGTATCCCTATACCAAAAGTTTTTTAATTAAGTTTATTTCATCATATCACCGTGGTGGTCCAATTATCAATTTATTTATATCACTCCTTATAATCCGATCCTTAAGTGATCATTAAAGTTCTCATTGGTTTTACATCATCATATTATCATTATCAACATCGGTAAGTCATTTACGTATATTTTTATACCAAATAAACAAAAAAATTTGTGAGTTTCGAGACATAGTCGATCAAATTAATTACGTCCCATTAGAGATCGACCCAGAGTCCACTCCAGATTTTAAAGTTTTAGATTCATTCGAAGATTTATGTGGGGTTTAGTTCATGATCACAAAGAAACTTGATAAAGAGGCCAGATCCTCTCTTCAAACACCGCCACCAATTCTCAAGTCGATGTAGGCCCGGAAGTTAAACTTCCTAAAATTCAACTGTCCAAGTTTTCGGGTGAACTTTCTGAGTTGCCCCTTTTTTATGAAGCCTTTAAAAAAAATATTTGAATCGAAACTTATCTGACGATGATAAAGTTTATTATTTAGTTGGCAAAGTTATCCTTAAAGCCACCTCAGTTTTTGCTGGTATCTTTCCAACAGGTAGTACTCTCGTGTCCAAATTTTGGGAAATTGAAGAGATCAAATCAGCGTCACCAATTATTAGTGAAGACGATAATGAGTGTGAAACCACTTTTATTGCTACGCATTCGCGCGACCCCACTGGTCGATATGGTTTTGTTGCCATTTAAAAGAGATCCAAGTAAGTTAGGTGATTCAAAAAATAGGGCTCGCATTAGATTTTTATCTTTAGAAAAGAGATTTCAGAAGTCGCCTTCATTTTATAAACTTTATTCTGAAGTTATTCAGGATTATATAGATCAAGGACACCTTAGTTTAGTTCAAGGATCTAATGATATTAATTTACCTCATTATTTTAAACCCCATCATGTATTGAGGGAGTCGGACGTCTTAGAATACGACTCCTCTTCGCATCGTATTTGATCCTAGCGCTAAGAGCTAGTCTTCGTTATCAGATCACTTAATGATATTTTACTTACATCAGGTCCTAAATTACAACCGGATATAATCACAATTTTACTTAAGGGGACGGAATTTTTAGTCACGTGACCAAGATGGCTACCAAATATTTAGTAATTTCTTAAAATGTATTAATCTGCCTACATACTCAATGAATTTGAAAGGTGAAAGTGAAATTATATTGAGAAATAATTACAGAATAACGCATTTTATTTCATTTTCCTAATTACATGGTAATTGTTTTAATAATTTTTCGAATGTAGCTATTTACTAATTATGAATGAAAAGCTTATGATAGTTATATGGGGAATTGAATTGTGAGCAAATTGCTTCAAGTTCCATGAGAAGTAAACATAAGGATTTACCTGCATTCTTTTTTAAAATTATTGATAAATTACGTCGTTTGAATTAAATGGCGCCTTCATAAGTAGGTCATCTTTAGTTGAGTAGTTTTGCCGCAAAAGGTCATGCATTACCTGGCGCTTCATACTTTAAAACTTATATGAACATAACCTATTTAACGCTTTATTTGGATTATAGACTTATGTGACTTATAGCTATTGAATTGATAACATATTTGCGTAATCAGTTTAAAAAGTACGATATTGTTTGAAGAGTTGTAATATTTACGAAAACGAGGGTTACATCCTTCCAGTTTTAAAAAACTTTTTGAATCGTTGTTTACAAAATTTGGTGGGCGGTAAATTTAAAGTAGGCATTCGATGAATGTATAATTTTAAGTTGACGTTATAAATTGTTAACTCTTTTCTCAACATTAGGTAGTAAAAAATGCAACTAAAAATTGTAATTTGAAACGGTGGGTTTTAAGGACTTAAAAATTATAAAGTAAAACAAAGTTTATATAGTACAATAATCACTATAATGAAAGTAGGTTCGATTACATCTCATAAGAAGAACCCACAAGAAACTTATGAGAGTTACGCATGATAATACATTACACATACAAATAATTTTTATACATATACAAAGGTAAATAAAAGATAATTTTTCAACCAAAGTTGCTTTTCTCGATTTATAATTTCAGGTAATTCTTCCGGATCTTCCTATATCTTTCAATAACTTTGACAAACATGGGTTGTTTTTCATTTATACCAAATACATATAGACCCGTGTTTTGTGGGATTGGATCGAGGTATTGAATACGCGTGTTTAAAGTGTATACATGCGGTTTTCAAAACTCAAAACGTTTTCAATTCGTATTCAATACTTCATGTATACGTAGTAATTATATTAACGTTCGACATTTCTGACATTATGAAAATTTAAAATAAATGTCAAATTTAAATACAAACAAGTAGCGTAAACGAAATGCGCTCGATAAAATGGCAACCGCTCCGCACACATTCCCAAAGTAGCGAGTACGTCACCGGACGATTTGGTAACTGTTGCACAACTGTTACGTCAGGTGAATCCGCCCATATGTCCATCACATAAAGTGTTTTATTTTCAACGAAGGATGTACTTTGTGATAATCTTGCGATCACTAAAGGTTTGGTCCATTTCTTAAATCAATCTTAAGTTTTTCGACATTTCCAGATTTGTTTACGTAGATTACTTTTTTGGCGACGTTTTCCAATCTTTTAATAAACTCCACGGTAAGAAGCTTTCACCTTTCGCAGCTTACAGCAGTATCATTTTTTATTTTATAAAGAGCTTTACTATAATTTTTTATGGCACGGTTCACACACTCTATTTTTAGTACTTCATTACCATACGAAACTTTTTTTTGTATATTGTAGTACACGCTTGAATCCCCATCAGCTATAAACTTCAAATATTTCAGATTGTGCATTTCCTGACTTAATTTAAAGCCTTCGACTATTATATCAGCTTCCATAGCTGATGACGACCCTGACCAATTTCTGAAGCAAGTGTGCGAAGGTGCTTCTTTTTGTATATTAGCAGCTCTTGCACATGCACTGCAATATTTATTTCTAACACCAAGAAACAGAACTTTCCCTGTCTGCTGTCCAATTATCACACCCTAAAACAGCGTGAATTAAATTCTGACACTTGAAAGATTAAAAAAAACTTACTGCTCCAGAAGCTGCGTTATAATAAATTGTGGCCATACGAGCGATGGCACCAGCCTCCATCAAAGTAAACGCAAATCCAGACGTTTCCATCTGCATCAAATTGACCATTTTCTGTAGCTAGCTGGTATTCTTCTTTTCCAGCGGCTTCCATTGTGGACCACAGGGAGTCGCTCCAAGAATTTCCTAATTCCAATTCTATTTCGTGGATGTAAGGCATGTATGGAATATCCATACAGCTAAAATTTTCTTTCATTTGGGTGTATGTACTGCTTATTGCCAAAGTACCCCATACAGTCCCATAATTCAAAGTATTTTTATTTGGATCTTGTCCTTTTTTTTGTTTCGAAACCACACATATTACACTTCAGTGTAATTTCGGACACTAAACCCAAGGTTCTTCTATTCTCCTCCTTTATTTGCATTGTACCACCAGTACAAATAAGGCAATGTTCAGTTTGAAGTCGAAGAGCCCAGTTCAATACATATCCCAATTCGACTATTCGATACCCCTCAATAATTTTGTTGTTTTCGCGATGTTCTCTCTCAATTTGTAATTGATGAGCCATAACACTAAAAGAACAGGTAAAGCAACTAAAAACTAAAACTAAATCAATCATAATTATACCTCTCATATTCTTCTTTCGAACAAAACGAATATTCCAAATATTCAAACTTTCAGTTGTTTTAAAATTAAACTAACAAAATGCCACTTATTATTTGTTTGTATGTACACAGGCTCACAAATATTTTATTTATTTATTTCATTTCTTGCACTTGTAAAAATAAATGCAACTAAAATAATGAGAACAAATAATGCATAATGTAAAACGATAATCGGAATCGGTCGAATTCGTCTACGCTTATCTCGATTCAGCGCATAGCGATTCTATTTTTAATCTACTTGACCTAGATTTTCGATGAACGAATAAATATTTTTATAAAAATTATAAAACGATATCATTTGCGCCATCTAGTACCTTAAATTGTAAGGATTTTAAGCGTTAGTTCATATAATGAAAATTGGTGTTAAAAACGGCGCCTTAACTTCAGATTATTTCCCATTGCTATCACTGCTGATATTAAGCAGATGTATAGACAAATTAATTTAATAAATGAACATAGACGTTATCAACGAATATTTTGGAGATTTTCCTCTGAAGATCCCTAGTAAACACTGTTTCTTTCGGAATTAATTCTAGCCCTTATTTAGGCTCTGCGTGATTTCAATCAATTACGAATTACCTATTGATGAAGAGCAGCCTTATAAGATGGTTTCCCTACTCCCTACTCCCTACTGAAACAGGGAATAGTTGAGTGCTTTTCATTTTTACCCTTAAAACCAAAGCGATGGCGTGCTCTCTAATGCGTAGTATAATAATTGAACAAAACAATTATTTAAAAATTCACTAATGTTTATTTATAAAAATTAAAATTATTTATTTTAATTGTCTGGAGTACCTACACTAATTATTTAAATATAATTGTTTGAGTTCAGCGTCTTTTTTATCAAGGCAAATTCTAACGCAATTATTAATTCAGGAAATATTCAATCTAGGGACGCTAATGATTCTTGACTATTACTACATTTAGATGCTTCGCTAGAGTTATTGCAATTGGAGAATTATTTTTTATTAATTAAATTAAATACCTAAATTAAAAATAATGTGGAAATCCCGGGATCTTTTAATTATCAACTCCAGGATTTCGAAATTGACTGATTGAGCGGGTCTTGGGATTACTAATATCAAATATTTAAGAAATTATAAGAATACGAAAATTTTTACATTCCCTAAGTTTGGAGTGCTCCAACTTTTTAACAAATGAACAATGAAACAAAAGCAAGTAATGATAAATGATATGATGATATGATAATATATAATATGATGATTTAATGAATAACACTTCCGATGCCTTCAATCGCCAAGATCCTTTTGTAAAAAATAATTATTCTACATAAAGGACTACAATTACAATTTTTTAATGGTAATTTGAGCACCTCCCATTATTTTTGAAGTAACTTCAGTTTTAAATTTAATCTTCTCCGGAGTTAGAGGAGAAAAGATTTGATAGTTTCGTAAAACTGTTGCTAAGAGTACTTTGCAAGCATCATAGGCATAGGCTTTACCTGTGAAAAACATTTAAATTAAAACATTAAGCTTTTGTTGAAAAAAAAGTACCAATGCAATCTCTAACTCCTCTTGAAAATGGAAGAAAACCATAACGATGTCTTTTAGCAGTTTCTTCTGGTAAAAATCTATCTGGGTTGAATTTTAAGGGTTCTTTCCATATATTTGGATCTCTTTGAACTTTGAATATAGGTATTATTACGCTGCTTCCTTTAGGTATTGTGTAGTCGTCTGAAAAATTGAACAATTTTCAATGTTACTTCGTGTATATGTAATTTTCATCAATATTACCAAATTCGATGTCTTCAATAACGCTTCTAGCAACAAAAGGCAACGGAGCATACATACGCATAGTCTCCTTGATTACTCTTTGTAAATATTGTAATTTTGGTAAATCTTCAATAGCGATCTGTCTGAGAGTTTCCCCAAAAATATCATTCAATTCTTCTCGAACTTTTGCCTAAAAGTATGAAATTATGAATTACTTAAATTGAGATTGACTCTATCAACATCGACGTCGTTAAGAATGAATGAAATAGAACCACCTCATCGGCTTTTTCACAGTATCTTAAGTGGCGAGCTCAAATTGCTGAGTGACGTCTTGTGGAAGTAAATTTTCTTGACTTAAGGATTATAAAGCTTGGTAGAACAGTGATGAGAATGCCCTATTATTCATTACTCTACAAACCGCTTATTTTATAACCTACCTGAATATCTTGGTGCATTCCCAATGCAACTAAAGCATATTGGCATGTGGTGGAAACAGTATCGCTACCCTAAAATTATTTTAAATAATGATTGAAACTAAACTGTTTCGTTAAATTTCTTACAGCGATGACGAAAAGCTCAACTTCTTGTCTAATTTCCAGTGGTGTTAAGTTAACGTCTAAAGTTAAAAAGTGTTCCAAAAACGGTTTACGAATGTTTTCTGAAAATTTTTATTTAAAAAAAAATTTATGGCGTATTCGATTGGTTGCACCGGTTGCACTATTCTAGTTTTACGTGTTCTATCAGTGTTGCCCAGCAACAGTGCGCCCACCTATACCTGTGTAAAGTAATCACGTGATTGTACTCCACCGGTGCAGAACCGCACTGGCTTCGTGTCGGTGCGGTCCCAATCGAATACGCGATTATTTTAATATGATTAGCATTACCATTAAAAACCAATTCTGCTTCATGTTTTTCTAGAACCTCATCACGACGTCTTTTAATTAACTGCAAACTACGCGTTATAATACAATTTTCAAAATTTTAATTAATTTTTTACCGGTTCCGTAAAATCGTGTAGAGATTTTACAAGTTTGAAAAATTCACGTCCTATCGAACTCATTCTAAATATTACATCAATATGTAACCAAATATATGTTGCTCTTGTAACTAATATTTCTGCAGCTCTGAAATATTTAATATCCAAAATTTAGCACATAATTTAATTCCTAATGTAACTTTAAATAAATTAGTAGTGCGGTGATGATCGACTAAATAGACAGTAGGGGAGGACCGGCGTGGTAAAGTAGGCCCAATTGGCAAATAATGGTCATCTTTAGCTCACTTGACGTTCATCTTCGCCTCGATGTACGGGATAAAGAGGACCACAGGTAATTACCCTTTTTTCTTTAATTACAGCGGTTTTGCAGTAGCAATTAAGAAACAATATTTTACTTATATTTTAGGTACATACGTACCTAGGTACGTTAATTAAATACGAAAAAGAGAAAATGATAAAAAAGGTTTACTATGTCCTCTGTTGATTAAGTCCGATTTAAAATATTAAGATCGATTTGTGTGGAGATTGCTGGAGATTTACTAAAATAATATTTTGAACTTTATTCGAGTTGAAATGGCCATATTGCAAATGCTTTGAAGAATACAATTGCAAAAGATGTTATTTCTAGGTATTTAGTAACGCGTAAATAGCCAAACAGGCTAAAAGACCGACGTTAATCCGATCAGTACAAGTGAGTATAATAAATTTTAAGTATGAGAAGATTGGAGAAAATCCAGCAAATTATCGAAATTTCTTATGTGGATTTTTACGAAAAAAATTCTTTTTCAGCAAAATCCTTAAATACGTGTCAAGTAAATTAGTTGAAAGTAGCAGAAAACTTTATAGTAGCTCGTTGTCAACATGGTGTGATTAAGTCGTAAATTTTTTTTTATTGCATTTGAAGATCAAAATTTCTTTTCTTAAAATCCGCGCGGTTTATAAAAAAATTAACCCATAGTTAAACAAACAAGGGACAATTACCTGGTGATTTGTTCCAAAAGATTGCTTTCATGATTTTGAGCATTTATTGAAATTCCCATTGCTGTTTCTGTAATACAAACAATCACTTTATAATTAATACGCAATTACCTAATTAAATCACTAAATTATTTACCACAGATAAAATCTAAAGTACACCTTGAAATATATTTGTTAGCATCAAACGATTGAATTTTCCCATCTTCTTTTTCGAGCTGTTTAACCAAAATGTCACTATGTTTTATAAAACAGTCCACAAAAGACGTTGTAATTTTTTTACTAAAAGCCGGCGTTATCATTTTTCTTTGATGTTTCCAAATGTGTCCTAAAACAATAATTTAATCATAATTTGTAAGTCAAATTATTATGGTTCTTACCCGGTGATGTAATTAAACCGTTTCCGAAAACATCTTTAGCGAGAGTGTACCTTTCTTCTTTATCGAGACTATTTGGGTGGTTCAAAATAACTTGAAGTTTGTTTGGATCTGATACAACTATTAATAATATGTGAAAAATCCAAAGTTTGAAAATTGAACCATATTTATCCGCCGCTTGTCGTAGATCTACAGTGTTGCAATTATTTTATTCTGATTTTTGATTACTTAAATTAAAAATACCTGGTAAGTCGAGCAGTAAATAAAGATATGCATTTCCGATAAAAGGTAAAGCCAAAGGTCCTGGTATTTTAGCTGCATGTTTATATAAGTTTCTTCTACTATAATGCCGAAATGAATATAAAATTATCACCACAATCGAAAGAAAAATTAAAATCATTTTGATAAGACTTATTTGAACGTCTATAAGTAAGAAAGTACTAACAATAGTTAAGTCTTCTATTCATTTTATATAGAACGCTTTTTAAACCTGTTTTTTTCTGCTAGTAATTTTTCCCAGCAATTAATATTTTTTTACAACAAGCGTATAATTTATAGATATCCGTACACACACGAAAACCAATTTGAGTTTAAAATTATTTTATTTTATTTCTATTTCTCTCAAATTGCTCAAAATTTTCTCTTTTAAATTTAGTACGACACACTGTATACAAACATTTATTAAATACTCTAAAGTATGCTAAAGAAAATTTATTGTATAGGCTCGGTTTTTCAGTTGCTGGTTAAAATCGTGGTTACTAAACACGTATTCCTGGTTAATTTGTTTGTTGTGTAATAATGAAATTTAACGTAACCGTCAGCTGAAAAACCTTTAACCATAAAATTCAAAATTTAACCAAGAAATTTCTGGCTAACCGCCAACTTAAAAACCGTAAAAACTTAAAAGCTATAGACTTATAGATCATTTTAGATTTTCGTGAGGGCCGCCTCTAATAATAATCACTCTTTTTGCGGTAACGTCAAAAGCTTTTTTATAATCCTGTCATTGAAAGTGAATTAATTAATTAATTGAAAATTATACTTTTTATCATATGTTACGTTCGCTTAAGTTACCATGGTAACAAATCACTTTCAATTCATGCAGCGTCATACATTTACATTCAGTGCTAGGAACTTTCAGTTCATGGTGCTTTATATTGAGAAAATTACATGACAACTATTGAATATCTATAGCAACTATGACAAGCATAGACGCACAATGATAAATCTAATGAAAGAAGTTAATAATAATTATTCTTATTATTTTTGTCGTTTATAATCCACATGATTATAAAAAATAGTGTGTATACTGTATACCACTTTCTGAAAGGGCTTTGCAACATTCGCACCATCGCAGCCCTCGCTTTGCTCTTGCTGCGATTATGCTGCTTGTGTTGCAAAGCATTACTTTCAGAACTAGGTATATGGTATACAAATAACTATTGCTTGAGAAGGCACTAGATTTTTACTGACATTATTTTATTCATATACATAGAGCAAATCCAACGTAACCTGAGCACACCACGTGATGACCTTTAAAATTGCACAGTAGTTTTGTACTGCCGTTGCTTAGAAACGGACGTAGAGTTATGAGGTTTGTTCCTACAAACAATCGAACCAGTTCAGAACGGTTCAGAACTGAACAGAGCATGCGCACATTAAAGTTGGCAATACAAATTTCAATCTGCGCACACTCCGCCCAGTTACGAACTAGTTCGAGCTTTGTAGGAACAAACCTATGTAGTATTGTTATTCCATTACTTTTGTCGAAGCAAAATAATTACAAGCATTTTAATAATGTGAAGATCTCATTTCTAAAGTATTAAACCAGTAATTAATTATTATTAATTCTTCAAATAAAAATTCAAATTAAGTAATTATTTTAAATTTTGAAAACTTTTAAAAATAAATTTTTTGAGAGAAGAAACAACTAGCTCCGCCACTGGACTCTGAAGCCACGCCTCGCGCAGGCTTGGTCACGTGATGTGCTCCAGGTTAAGTTTGGACCACTCTAACAACCATTCAAATAGATGAATTTGAGAAACGAAGGTGACTTTTTTCTTAAATACAAACCCATTCGTATTTTACAATTTTCAGTAGTCACGTGTTTATTTTTATTCAATCCCGTTAAACTTTAACTGACAATTACTGGGGGTTAATTTTGAATTGCTCTGCTGACTCCATATCGTATAAAAATAAACGGTTTGTCACTTCTGACGTTAAATTTTAATTTAAAAAAAATTATCTCGTCGAATGTACCTTAGGTATTGTTAAATCCGCATAATTTTGTTTATCATTCAAGTATATGTATTTGGAAAAACACCCCTTCGCTTCGCATCGGGATGTTTTTAAAAAATGAGAAAATCATTTCGGTTGTTATCAATGCCTTAGGGTTATTAGGTTATTACCGTTGGTAATTTTTTTCATCTATACAATAAGCCATAGCAGGTACTCGAATCTTAGAACATAAAACATCTGGAAGGAGGGTTAGCAACCGTTGTCTATAAGAGAAAATGCTACGGAAATGACAGAAAAGTCTATTCTGATTTGTATCACTTGTTTCTTAAAAATTATTATGTCAATTCACATAAAAAATAAAAAGTGCTTAAAAGAAGGCCATGTCTAACGAATGGGCGGAAAAGATGATATTTAGACATTCCACTCGTAGCCGGTATCGACTTTAATATCCAGTTGATAGAATAAGGTTCAAAGAAGGCAATGATAAATTTGTATAGGAAATAAAAGCTTTAATTAGTAAGGAAAGTCCAATTGAACTTAGTGTAATTAACAAAAGACAAAGGATGTTGAGTAAAAACAACATCTCCTCTGTTTTTTCTTTAATTTCTTCATAACCATTGTTTCTTTAATTCATTAAATGAATAAATGAATGAATTTTATAAGTTATTCACAGGTTGGTTATTGGATAAAATTCAATAAAAATTAAATCTTATTCGTTAGCAATGTTTCTATTCATTGTCACTTATTTTTTTTTATTATAATTCAACTGATGACGTTTCGGATATTACACCATTTTCAAATTAATAATTTTTTGTGTTTGCATCTAAAAATGGCATAACGTCATAATAAATTCCACGTGTGTACACGTGAAGCAAAACAAATCGTAAATAACATAACATATTCCACGTGTGTACGCACACGTGGAAAAAACAAATTGTACGTAACATAACATATGTTAACAAATTGTACATATGTGGGATATGTTATGACGAGCTTATGTTTTATTAATGTAATGGAAAAAAGTTTTATAAAACAATTAATTTGTTAAAGTAATTTTGTAATTAACGTCAAAACCTTTTTAGATGCAAAAACAAAAAATATTAATTTGAAAATGGTGTAATAACCGAAACGTCATGAATCCTAGGAGGCAAAAAGTTGACGTTAACCTCCTAGGATGTAAAAATAGAACTTTAACCTTAGTTATTTAGTGACAAGAAGTTAACTTTTTTTACGTTGAAGAAACAATAAATTTAAATTAAATTTGACACGCACGTATTTCCGCGCGCAAACATTAAGCCAGGTTTAGCTTCAAATTGAGCTATAGGACGTACCAACCTATTTCAAAGTAAGTTTATGATGAGCTGTATAGTTCAATCATATAAATGTACTTGATTATTAAACTCAGTTACCGTGAATTTGATTTGGTACAACCAGCCTTTAGTAAAATGTAGATTTAAGGGGAAGTGGTGCAATTGGGCCTTAGATTATAAAAGCTTACTTAAAACTGACGCACCGCGTAATTGCTTATAATGTTATAATACACAAGCTATGAAAGACTTTTATTGGCTGAAAGACAATGGATATGCACAGTGGCGTAACTACAAATTCTGACAATAACTATCATATATCTTATAAGGAACCGACATTGTGCCCGCTATAAATGGTTGTTCTAAAAGGCCACATTGCCTTAAATAAAGTCTAAATGAAAGATCTCGCAAAACTGCGCGGCAAGAGAAAGCAAATCTCGCCTCTCAAGCTAAAATTGTTGTCTCGCCTCGCATTGGAAATCTTAGTCTCGCCTTGCATTTCGCAGTATTTTGCAAGGCGAGAATGCAAGATTCGCGTGATGGCCTAACCCCCTATGTGCTCGGTCGAAATATTCAATCTGTATAGCAGCCTGTGCAGGCCAAAACTGCGCAGACAAGCTGGAATCAAAGCCTCTGTGTATGTGTATGTACGTCTCCGTCTTAAAATGTTCCCTATTGAAATAGAGAATACATTCACTTGATAATGCCCGAAAGGGTGAAACTAGTCGTGGTTTAAGTTAATAAAAAATTGTGAAATATAGACGTGTTCTTTTATTTATTTATTCAATAGTTGAGTGCTTTTAATTTTTACCCTTAAAACCAAAACGACGACATGCTTCTTCAAGCGTATAGTATAATTAATAATTAAACAATACAATTATTCAAATATTCACTAATGTTTATTTATAAGCATTAAAATAATTATTTATATTTTAATTGTCATGAGTACTAATTACATAAGTACACTTTTTTCAATTAAGTGTCTTTGATATCAAGGTAAATTCTAACAAGTTTTTTTTTTGTTAAATTATAGTTAACAACTTGCAGAAAGATAGTAACGCTTGAAATCATTCCAGACGAAAATGATTTATTTGCAAGTACCTAGTGCTTCTTTCCATACTTATAATTAGAGCTCGGATTTATATGCACCAAAATACTTGAAAATATGCGCATATATATGCACCAAATTTCTCTAAAATATGCACTAAAATTGATAAAATATGCATTGTAGTGTAGTCAACGAACCAAACTTTATCCTGATTTTCGGACTTTTTTTGTAACAGCAAGTTTTTTTCTGTAACCGGTCGAAACCATTCCTGTGAGTTTATGTATAAAATGTCTCAACTCAATTTTGACCGGAAGGCCCTTATTCTTCGATTTTAGTGTAAAAGTTTGACTTTTTCAAGTTTCCGTTTCACTATTTTTTGAATAACTTCGCTTGTATTGGTTGGATCAGGACCAAAAGATTTTCCTTTTGTTTGTAATGAATCTCTCTTTAAAACTGTCTGGGTTAAAATTATTTATATTAATTTCCTAACCCAAAAAAAAATTCAAAACTGTCCTCAGTGGTCGGTTGTAGTTTTTTCTAGAGAATTGAGTTGTAATTAATGTTATGGTATGAAACTTTAGAAAGTTGCAGCTGATATAGTAACAAATCCATATTACAAGTTGGGTCCAAAAATATTAAGAACAACGGCTAAAATTTGCATTTTGGTTCAAATTTTCTTTTTCATATTTGTTGTGAGCAATTGGTGGTATCCCAATAATTCTTCTCTTGAAATGTAGGAAATTTAATTCTCTTTCAGATGAAAACAAAAACAATCACATCACACCATTTTCTCTTCCGATTTCTTTGAAGATAAAAAGAAAATCTTTTAACTGTTTGTCTACAAAACCAATTTTAGTGGTCGAAATTTAATTCTTCTTTTACGTATTTTTGAAAATTATTCATAAAGAAATCCTATAAACTATTTTTGAACATTACAACTGGTTTTAAAGTCAACCATTTCGACCACTAAAATTGGCTTTGTGGGTAAATAGTTGAAAAACTTTATTTTTCTCTTCAACGAAATCCGAAGAAAACTTGGTCTAATGTGATTGTCTTTGGTTTCATCTGAAAGAGCATTAAATTTCCAACATTTCAAGGAAAGAATTATTACGATACCACCAATTGCTCAGAACAAATTAGAATTAGGATAAATTTTGGTTCGTTGACTACACTATTGATATGCAAACTAAAAAATATTTTTTCTTCGAATTTTTATAGGTATATTTTTTAAATAAGTACTACCTAGATTCATAAAAGTTAATAATTTTAAGAATAAATTTTAATTACAAATTAATAGTTTAAAAAAATGTAGAAAGCTACCGTTTCATATTTATTTTTAATAATTTGGTACATCTTCCGATATTTTACCTTAAAAAAACACTAAGTTATTTTCTTCTTTACAAAAACTGCTTAAATTTGGCAAATTTAATAATAATTATTTGTTTTTTTTATTAAAATTTTTCAAAAACACCAAAAATGGCCCAAATATGCACAAATATGCATCATTTGCTAAAATATGCACCAAACGTTGAAAATATGCATTTTGACAAGCGGTTTTTCGGATTCGTTTTTGCCTAATTCGTCTAGATTTCAAAACAAATCTGTTGGCATATCAATATTAAAGAACATGCAAAAGCATAAAATCCGAGCTCTACTTATAATATAATAAATTAATTTAACTATTCGAGGTTGCGACTTACAATAATAAATTATTACATTAATACTTTTTTACTTTATTACTTTATTGTCTAGTTCTTGCCTATTTTTTTAACACTTTCTGGTAATGGATTAAACGAGTTTGGTATTGCGTATTTCAGTGTCTGTTTTCCATAATAGTTTATGTATTTTGGGTAGGGGAACCTTTTGTACCTAGGTCCTATTTTGCACATTTTAATTTTTTTTCCTAATTTTTTTTTTAATTAATGATTTATAGAAATTGATGGCTTTATCTTGAACGATTGTGCATGCTCATGATTTTTTTCAAGTTTGTACCTTATTCTTTTTAGTAGTTTATTGACTCTAAAAAAAGTCATCGATGTAGGACCAAGGTACAATATCCTTATGTACCTCAGTCCTATGTACGTTGTACCTCGTACCTAAATTCAATATAAATGCTGTAAAAATCCGTTTTAGATGAATTTAATTTGATATATTAGGCAAGAAAATTAAGTAGGTAGTAAAATAAAAGATTTTTAAAAATAAATTGTGAATTTTATTCCAAATCTCCAAAATTAATGACAAAATTATTAACGCACAAAATATAAAAATTAAAAAAAAGAAAAGTAGTAACCATTAACGAGGAATAAACTAAAGAATATTAAGTAAAGTGTTATAACAAGATAAATTCATCAAATTGAAGCAAAAAAACTCAAAACTCAAAAAAATTAATATTCTTAAACCTCAGACTATGTAAACTATAGTAAAAATATTGGTCCAAGGTACATAGGTTTTTATGGGTCCGAGGTACATCACCTGGTGTCTTCATGGTAAACTTTAGTTACTGAGCTTGATGTTAGGTGAAACTTGATTTCTCTTCAGTACATTTATTATGGACATATAAGTTATCATTCGCCGTATTTATTTAGTTGTACAAAATATTAGAATGCGCAAAAGTTACGATAGAAATCCAAAGGACTCCGCACACCTTATATGGGAAAATAGGGTTCGGTGAAATGTTCTGAAATTTTGGTATGTTATAGCTAAAAGTCTTGTAAACAAAAGTCTCCACGGACCCAAATCCAAAAAAATATATCTTGATTGGTTTATAACCCCTTAACTGGGGAAAAGTTAAATAATATTTGTACAAATGCAATATTGGTCGCCCGCTGTCGCCCGCTGCAGTTTGCAATCGCGGGCTCAACTCGATACTTTTCACATGACTCCCATAAAAAAATAAGCACAAAGAACTAAAGATTATTCAATAATCATTCGCATTAAGCACATTAGACAATACAATAATAAATGCGTAGAAAAAGCTGCAAATTATTAATTTGATTCAGCAAAACTTGAATAAGTAGGTACGATAAAGGAATGTGCTAAGATAAAGAGGGTAGGTACTGTTTCTTTTCTAATTACGAATATCTCTACTTTAACACTCATTTTCATATTCTTCATTCTAAATAAATTTTACTACTATAAACTTCTTAATTCTGCACATTACAGCACATTTATTCTAACATTGTTGCATATGTTTTTCAATTACACATATACACATAACACAAACGTAAATAAACGTTAATACTGTATAATGATAGGTTATGTATTATTAATGCAATTTATTTAAAACTTGATTCGTTGTTAATTTATAATGCGCAGTTAAATATTTTAAGGGCGCAAACACTCTTTATAGTGCCAAATGCACAATAAATTTAAAATAATGGTCATATAATTTGTTGCCTTTTTCATATATAGCCTAGTATTTAATAACAACATGTTAATAATTATTTATTTTTGTCTTTGGCAGATCCCACTGAAGTGATGAAAAGACAATTCTATCTGCAGGCAGAAAAAGTTGAAAATGGAGATCTCCTGCGATGGAGATGAGAATGAAAATGTCATAGTTTACACGGAATAAATAAAATTAGGTGAGCAGAATCATAGTTATTCTTCAGTTCTTGACTTTTGTCTTTGTTTCAAATCTTATACGTGAGATGCTTTGGAGGACGGTGAAATGGGAATTAAAGTTAATGGAGTGTGGATTAACAATATTCGCTATGCCGACGATACGGTCTTAATCGCTGACAACATCCACGACCTACAACAACTGGTTAACCAGGTGGGAGAACAGAGAAAATCAATGGGCCTAAATATCAACACCAAAAAAATAAAATTTATGATTATCTCCAGAAACCTAAATATGTTTGAAAACTCCACCATAACATTTAACGTAAGGCCCATAGAAAGAGTAGATAAATTTAAGTACTTGGGCATCTGGCTTTGCGAAGACTGGACATCAGACAAGGAAATAAAAAGTCGCATTGAGCAAGCCCGACAGACATTCTTGAGATTTCGAAAAGTGCTTACCTGCTCCGATTTTGATTTTATCCTAAGACTAAGATTCGTGAGGTGCTACGCTCTTGGTCGGTGCTTCTTTATGGTATGGAAGGTTGGACGTTGAAAACGACTGCAATAAACAAATTGGAGGCTTTCGAGATGTGGCTGTATCGCAGAATCCTTAAGATACCTTGGACGGCCAGACTGACAAATGAAGAAATGTTAAGACGTGTCAACAAACAACGTGAACTGTTCGAATTGATTAAGAAGAGAAAAACGGCATATCTGGGGCATATAATGCGAAACACGAAATATCAATTCTTGCACCTGTTGATCGAAGGCAAGATCGAAGGCGGGAGAGGGATCGGGAGGAAGAAAATGTCTTTGCGAAACATCAGACATTGGACCTGGCTACACGATGTACATGTACAGTCGTTAATACACACCGCAAGAGATAGAGAAGCAATGGAAAATGTTATTGCAAACATCCATTAATGGATATGCATTAGAAAAAGAAGAAGAATAATTTGACTTCGACAGATGATGCCCAAGTGTTTTTTCTCTTTTCAAAAATATAGGTAAGAGTTGATAGAATTGTTTTTGAAAACTTGTTTAAAATTATTTTTTCACTCTTTGATATTCATTTAGGTATTTAATTTATTTGTTTCTTTTATATTCGATTGTTTTATAGGTAATTAGATTTCTAACCGTTATGTGGCTGACGGTGTTACCCGGGTACTTTTTAGGCATAAAATATGAAATATTTAAATTTTGCGACGTTAAATCAATTTGAATTTCTAGGAATACTTCAACTATTTCATTTTACATATGTTTTGAAAATTTCATATGTCTAGAGGTACGGGGTGCCATTTTTTTTGGCCTTAAATAAAAATCACCTTCAACGGGCGGAGGGTACCACCACTGTAGATTTTGTATAGGAAATATAGAAGAAAAAAATTTTTTTTTTCAATTTATATGTATAAACTTTCGTACAATAAAATAAATACTTTTTTATTTATTTATTTAATATAAACAAAACAAACGTGGATTTGGAATTGTTATTAGTTACTACAGTTACTAAGATTATAAAAATTAAAAAAAAATTGCGAACAGTCAAAAAACAGCATTAAAACAAGGTGGTACCCGGGTACCACCGCCAGCCATGTACGTAGGATTATTTATGCAGTCACATAACGGTTAAAATTTATTTTAACGTAAATAATAAATTTATTTTATATTTTTCTGTTATAGGTGAGTCACACAAAGATTTCACTCTGCATCAAAAATTTTATTTTTTCTTCAAGTTAAATTTCACCCTTATGCGGCGTTTACATTTATCAAGTTACTTGAAGCAAGTCGATTTGAAGCCAGCGACTTGAAGGGAATTTTGAGTTGACACATTTTCAAGAAATTATTTTGTTTACTGGATTCTAGTAAATAATAAAATGGCGCCAATTGTGGTAACACAGAAAGCAGTCAGTCCGGTTACTTATTTTATGCAATTTTTGACAAAACGAAACTCTTTCCATTATTTTTCTCACACTCTTTTGAATCGGCTTAGAACATCCATTACTATTCCAAAAAATTTTATTTAATCGAATTAAATTTAAAAACTGATTTTTCTTAAAAATTAAATATAAGACCTTCAGAAATATCTGCAAAAATTTATAACTTCCCTATTTGATTATCGAATGAATAGTTGAAATCTATAAATCACCTGCGACATTCCAGAAACCATTTCTGAATTGTCGACTATTTCAAAAATATCTTCTTGAATATAAAAGTATTGCATAATTCCAACCACAAATGCATATAATGTTAGTGGTAATAGTAGTATGTTACGGATATTAATTCTTGGAGAATTTGGATTCAAGTATCCCAACTTTTGTAAGACAATTAAAGGAAAATTTACTAATCGAATTTCCATACTTTGTTAGTTCTTCTATTTTGATCTATAAAACTATGACCAATATTTATTTTAAATTTCTAGCCTTTTTATTAAAAAAATTGTTCAACTTTGGTTTGGTCTATACAAGTCGATGATTAACTTAGAAGTAATTCAAAAATGTATAGGTAATCTAATAACTATCCCTTATTTAATAAAATTATAAAACTTAGTTTTTGAGACCTATCATTAATTTATGAATAATTAATGTTAGTAAAGACACTAATTACTAACTGTATACGTATATTATTATTTCTTAATAACCGATATTCAATATAAGATATTGTTACTCCATTATTCATTGCTCGCTTATTCAAGAAACGTAAAAAAATATATAAAGTTATCTCTTCCAGTTTTATTTGACCTTAAAACGATATAATTAATAATTAAGTAATTTATTCAATAATTAAACATTCTCAGACAATGTAAATCTGAACCCAACATAATTTTTTATTTTTATAACGTAAAAATGTTTTCTAAGCATTTGTAATGTAAAAAATTTAATGTTTTTTCAATTTTCTTCGATTTTGTTTGATAATTTGTTCGTTGAATTTAATAATTAAGCTTTTTTTACAAGTTAAAGTTAATTTTAAAAAATATTTGACAATTTAATTACAAGTAATTGACAAAGGGTGGCGCAACGTCAAAAATACAAAATTTTTAATTTTATGTTTTACGTTTGAAGAAAAGATAAAATGTTTTATACGGAGTAAAAATAGTTTTGTGTGGTTTGCCTGTCTTACCGGTTTCGGTCTATATCATACCGGCTATGTTTTTCACAATTTGAGTTGAAATAAAACCACATAAACGATTGACCTTTATTATGCTTTTGAAATAATCATCACCACAGCTAATATCGGGTAATATCGACCATCTCCGTTGAAATTAAACTAAATGGCTTTTTTTGTAGATTTATGTACCTAGATGCCTAAAAAATATGTAAAGAAAACATCCCGCCCATCTTGTATAAAATGCAATACGACAAAAGCGGTAGCAGTCGTACAAGAATATTTACGAGGAATTAGAAAAGCGGCATCGGCATCTAAGGGGGTAGTTTTAATGTTTCTTAATGTTTTCGTATATTTTTTTTAATATGTTTACTAATATAAATGATAATTAAATGAATTCATACTTTGGTCGATACTATCCTACCTGATGGTCGATTTTACCCAGCGGGTGGATTTTACTCCTCAAATTCTTGCTTGCCTTTTACATTTATTTTTGGAAGAATGTGTTAATAAGTATGTTCAATTCTTACAATAATCCTAGGAAGCATGGAAGTATACTGCAAATATAAAAAAATTTAAGGTTTATTAACGGAAATTTAAAGATTTTAAACAAAAAATGCCTTAGGTGGTCGATATTCACCCACTTTGCCCTATTTAAAACAAACTACTCTTTTTGATGTTCATTTATTCAATTTATTTGTTTCTTTTACATTCGATTGTTTGATAGGTAATTTGATTTTAAAAATTTAGTTTAACAGAAAAGAAAATTATTTTCTATTTTTATGTTACCCTAGAAGAATTTTAAAAAGTCAACATTTTATAAACAATATTTTCTTATGTAAGGTATCAATATTTTTATAATGTCAATTAGACAGTTGAATGACGTACCCAAATCATGAAAAAAAGAAACAGTCAACGTTTCTGAAAAATTGGTGCTTGTGCTGCTAATTTCCAAATATTTGTCTATTAATGAATGGGAATTTTTAATGTTTTCTAATTTGAAAATTTATGAAATTAAACTAATTGCAGACAGATACGAGAAATAGTCAGGTGATATTCCTATAAGAATTTAATGGATTAGTTTTTGAAAATGCTGTTAAAAGCATTATAGCAGGTATACTTGCAAATTGTAAAAGTGCAAAAGTTCTTTAAAGGATATTCAGATGATGCTTATTTTTTAAGTCTTCTTAAGAAAGTAGACAGTGAAAAAGCAAATTTCAACACCTAGAAGAAAATTAATTACCTATTTCAAAATATTTTAATTTTAAAAATCTGTTAACACAGAGCTACTACTACAAGTTTTTGGCTTCGATGAGATTAGGCCAACTAGTTCGATACTAGGTCAACTTTATTTTCAAAGCTTGGAAATTTTATTTCCTAATTCTAACACCCCTACTTTAAATCCTCAGCTGTGATAAAATCAACCGCAAAAATTTAAATGGCAAAGGTCGAGTAGCACATCATTTTTAAGCCCGTTAAAACCTCTTTTCAACGGTATCGCACTTCTTAAATGGGTTACTAATCTTTAAGAAATTGTGTTCATCTGCCTATTACTAATTACTTATGTTTCAGTCTATTAAATTCCCAAAATGGTCACTTTCAGCTTCCATACAATAATACTAATTTTGCTTCTTGCACATATGGAAGCATTTGTCGAGTGATTTGTCTACATTTGTTGAGGAAAGTAATCATTTTGTTTGAGCATAAATTTAATAGACTGAAATGATCTCGACCCTAAAAACCTATAGTAGCTCTGTATCACGTAATTTTGGAAATGTTTTCGGAAATGATTTAAATACCGTTAAAAGAGTCCTCGCATTGATGTCAATTAAACCACATGCGGTAAAACGAATTTCTTGTTGCGATTGTTGTATCATTAATTGTTGCGATCGTGTTAATAGTTTAAAATGCTTCGAATACCAATTGGAATTATAAATGGCTTCCGAAACAAGTAAAACCTACAAAAATATTTAGTCAATCGCAATAATAATTATTGTGGGATAACTTTATACCTCGTGAACAAGAAATTCACAAGGGATGCAATAGAAACAAAGCTGAGCGACTACATTTATGAAACTCGTACCATATCTTATTGTTAATGCAATATCGGAACTAAAAAAATGCTTAAGTAACAATAAGTAACAAAAAATCAGCTTTTGTTTACCTTTCTAATGTTGCATAAAGTTCAGAACAAATTAGTGGCGCTGAACTTGCATATTGAATCATAAAAACTGAAGAATAACATTTTTGTAACATTTTCACGTATCTAAAATAATTTATTTGTTAATAGAAAAATATTTCTTCATTTAATTCCTTTTATTCACCTAATCAAAAACTTGTGGTGTTCAATACAATATTTTAATTTATCAAAGTAATTATCCAAATCTTCTCGAGATTTAATATCTTCGACAGTCATTCTTTCTAAATTGTCGCATAAAATTTTAAACTGTACCATAACATCGTAACAAAATCCTATATAAAGAGCTTCAAAACCACAAACCAAAAATGTACACATTGCTAACGTTAAGCTGTAATTAATTAAGGTAATTATATATAAATTTTTATAATCAACCATTTTCCAAATTCCTATAGGTAAAGGTCTTGTCGTGACGAAAGGAGTACTTAAAATTAATATACCAATGAAAAATGTCGAACCCAAAAATAATTTTTGACAAAACGCAACTTTTTTCATTATTCCACTCACACTCTTTTGAGTGTGCTTTGAACATCCATTACTATTCCAAAAAGTTTTATTTAATTGAATTAAATTTAAAAACTGATTTTTGTTAAAAATTAAATATAAGGCCTTCAGAATTATCTGCAAAAATTTATAATTTCTCTAATTAAAGACTAATAAATAGTTGAAGTCCATAGATCACCTGCCACGTCGAGGAAATCAATTCTGAGTTGTCGATTATTTCGAAAATATCTCCTTTAATCCAAAAGTATTGCATATTTCCGACCACAAATGCATATATTAGCGGTAATAGTAGTATGGTACGGATATTAATTCTTGGAGAATTAGGATTCAAATACCCCAACTTTTGTAAGACCATTAAAGGAAAATTTACTAATTTATTTTCCATACTTTGTTAGTTCGTATATTTTGATCTTTAAAACTATGACCAACACTTATTTCAAGTTTTTTGCCTTTTTATGAAAACAACAATTGTTCAATTTTGGTTTGGTCTGTACATACAAGTCAATGATTAACTTAGAAGTAATTGAAATGTATAGGTAGTAACTATCCCTTATTCAGTAAAATTGAGCTTTTGAGGCGTATCATTAATTTATAAATAATTAATGGTACTAAAGACACTATAATTTAATTACTGGCGGTATACGTACGAGGGGATGTTTTCAAGTTCGCGGAACGCGACAGAAAGAAACATAAATATTTTTTTTATAATTTTATGTTTTAATATATTCTTCTGGAACATCAGTACATTTATTATTTCTCTGATTTAATTCTTTAGACCTCCATTCAAATTTGGAAATAGGTAATAATCACTTAGTGCCAAATCTGGACTGTGGGGACGTCAAGGCACTTCTCGGAATTTTTGCCTTGTGGACAGATTTAATTTCTTCTTTTAATCAATGTAAGGTACATTGATTACTTTTTTTTTGTACAAGTATACGCCTGTTAGGGTGGTACCTTTATTTGTATAATCACTAATGAGTTAAAAGAATTTTCTTCGAATCCCAAAAGAGTATTGCCATCACTTTTCCAGCAGAAGACATAACTTTAAATTTTTTTGGTGCTGGATAACCCTTTAAATGCTACTGCATAGACTCCTTCTTCGACTGAAATAAAAAAATCGTACCAAAGTTTAATCTCCTGTGCCAATTCGGTTGACAATATGTATACCTATGTAGATGGAATTCAAAAAACCATTGGAAAAAACTCAAAAATTCTCACACTATCACTAATCATTTTGTTGATTGCGACTAAACTAGTAGATATAAATATGTAGGTACACTAGGATTTTTAAAAGACTACCGACACGTGACTTTTAAAATATTCAATAAATAATTAATTTAAATGTAAATTTTCTAAATAAATATTTAATAATAATTAACAGTAGATGTATTAACTAAATTAAATAATTAAACTCACGAAATAAGTCGTTTTCATCTTTATTTATACATATAAAGGTGGTCACGTGTCGGTAGTCTTTTAAAAATTTGACTATACCTAAAATTTTAGTATAAACTTGAAAATGATAAAGGACATTTGACACAAATGATAAGGGACACGCCTCCCTCTGTCCCATTCCGTGAACTCAAAAATCTCCCCTCGTATATTATTATTTCTTCAATAACCAATATTCAGTATAAGATATTGTTAGGTACTTCATTATTCATTGCACGTTTATTCAAAAACGAAATAATTAATATTTAAGTAATTTCATTCATAATTAAACGTTTTAAAAATTTATTTCTTGTTAACTAAAGTAACATACATACATACACACAGTTATACCTACATAATTATTGAAAATTCGAGAAATTGCTAGCTCTGAGCTGCAAACGACCTATGAATGAGTTTGTTTTGAACAGCAATACCAATGTGTTATTTATATTTTTTATGTTATTTATATTTATTTATGTGTTATAAAACGCGAGGGCTTTTCTTCACATCTAATTATAGCGTGCTTTTACTGGACCGATCTTAATGATTTTTTTTAAATCGAAGCTCTCGATTGACAGATATGTCAGCACTAATTTTTTTTCTTCAAATTATCAATTTCATACCTTTTCTTAAATAATAAATTACCACAGTTATACTATCTCCTATCCTCACTTCAACGTCCTTCGATCACGTTGTATGACTGACACGACACGCCTATCGTGCATTGCATTTAACAATCGTCGATGTAGGTGCATTATAATTTTATAATAATTTTTAGTATCTTAAAATACTTCGTCGAATCTCTACGGGGGTGATCACTCGTAATAATTGATAACGGTAACATAACCGCGGTATGTAGGTATTTACTCTTAAAATGCTTTTATATTGGAGCTTGTTTGAATTTTTTAATTTTCGACTTTTGTCTTAATTTCAAATCCTATGTAACCTAGTATTTAATAACATATTAATAATTATTTATTTTTGTCTTTGGCAGATCCTACTGAAGGGAGGAAAAGACAATTCTATTTACCGGTAGGAAAAATTGAAAATGGGCATCCTCTTGGATGAGGATAATAAAGAAAATGCGATAATTTCCACGGAATAAATAAAATTAGTGGAGCACGACAATAGTTATTCTTCAGTTCTCGGATTCGGTCTTTGTTTCAAATCTTACGTGTGGCCTAATATTTAATTTCACCAGGTTAATAATTTGACTTCGAGAGAAGACAGTGAAGTGAGGAAAGGCAGTTCTATTTGCGGGTAGTTAAAAAATGCAAAAAGAACGTCCCCTACGACGAAAATATCTAACCCCCCACCCCAAACCCACCCTTTTCTTAAATCGGTTTTAGTCAATTTGTAATTAGTTTTTGCTACCAAAATTTTATCCTTGTTGTTCAAACAATTATGAGTCAGTTATTTAGACAAAACAATTAGTTCGCCATCACACATAGAGGTACAAATGATTTTACAAAATTATCTTTCATCTAAAACAATATCCTTGAAATGGCTTAATCATGGGAACGATATTTTAAATACACCGGATTTTTGTGAATTTGCTTAGTTTGCAACAAAATGTTGAGTGTTAAATTTTTGATTTTCGTTTGTTCAATAAAATGCACCAACGGCGCTATAGATTTAGTCTCGAAGGTTGTTACTTTCTTAATAATTTTTAAAACTAATTTTTTCTTTACACGTCAAAAAAAGTTGACATATTGTTACTAAAAAAAGTAACCTCCTAAAGAGGTAAAAGTAAATTCGAGTCTTAATTATTTACAACAAATTGTAACTTAAAATGGCAATTCTAAGCATTTGTAATGTAAAACAGTTAATGTTTTTTAAAGGCAAATGTTAAAAAATGCCGATTTTGGCCCATCTGTACAATAGTGAAAAATATACTTTTTTTAAATAGATTTCGAGTCGCTGAGAACGCATATGGCATTCGAGTTTCCGAAAAGTTTGGGATAATTGCCATTTTTGACATTGAAATGTTTTTTTTTAATTTTAAAAATTAAAAACTAATAAACATAAAATGAATAAGAAACGTAAAAAAATTATCAAAAACAGAATAAAAAAATATTTTTAGATGCGAGATTTTTCTCCTATAAAAAATATCCATAAAATAACATTTTTTATGTCATAAATGACAATGTTTACAAGACTTTTCAAAAATTCTAATGCCATACTCGTTCTCAGGAACTCGAAATCTATTAAAAAAAGTATAAAGTATAAAAAAATGAGCCAAAAACGACATTTTTTAACATTGTTCTTACTTTTATAATTTGTTCGTGACGTTTAATAATTAGCTTGTTTTTACAAGTTACAGATAATTTTAATAAATATTTACAATTAAACTACAAGTAAGTAATTGACAAGAGATGAGGAGTGACCCTAAAGTTTAAGAAAATTAAGTTTTTCGTTTGAAGAAAAAATAAAATGTTTCATACAGAGTAAAAGTACTTTTACTCCTATTAAAACAAACAATTATTAATTTAATAATTTATTAGTTTCATCAGAACGAGTATAAAATCAAAGATTTTCGAATTGAGCTACAATATTGGAATAAAGACTTCGCCAACAATATGAATCTGTACACTTTTAAATATAATCGTTCTGTGGCTGCTGTAAACGCATCGTTCAATTTGCAAATTGATATCGTTGATACATTTGACGTAAATTTAATATTAAATATTAAAATTAATATCTAATTTTTTATTTTGTAGTACGTAATTCAGTTTTATAAATTTGCTAGTAACGAATATCGCTTATTTCCTTTACGTCTCCAACTTAGCTATGCAGATGCTTTACAAGCAAATGCGGCTGGTATACACAAAGTTCTAACGAGTTGTGGTAACATTGATATTTTTAATTTGCATTTTAAAAAAGTAAGTTTGACAACAAAAATGAGGCACTCCGTATAGAGCGATTATAGCACAAATAATTTCCAATTTTCCTTCATTTATTTTATTTTGCAGCGCAATTAATACAATAATTTCTAAATATTTTTAGGATGTTACTTACTACATATGTAATTTTATTATGGACGACAGCAAATTACCACCGCTAATTCCTACTGGGCGATATAACATAGAAGTTACAATTTTATACGGAAATACTACTGTTGCAATGGCGTATCATTATATAGAAATATATATTCCAATTAAGTATCCAACCCACTGAAAATGTAATATTTGAACTTCTTAACATTTTAATAATTACAAAACTGTATATGTTGAGATTTCTTTTTAAATATAATGGTTCTATAAATACATAAACAGTAAATATTAAACGTTCCAGTGCTAAAACCCAAAATCTTCTCTAAATTAAAACTCTGTGGTATGTCAGCTTGAGCCTGCTGCAGAAGATCTTAAAATTGAAATTCTTCAGTTTTCTACTTTTGTCTTATAGTTTTAAATCCTACATTTACGAAAATGTCAAACTAAAATAAATAATAATAGTAACCCATAACAGTTGCTACAAAACTAAATCGGTAAGAAGTTTGATATTTACCTACACTGATTAATTTTTTGATTTATTATAAAATATAATTATGGTGCGATCTATACGGTAACGATATTTGTTATTTGGGTTACGGTAAAAACTCGTCAAAACGTTTCGTGGCACGCTTATGTTATTTCTTATACCTTTCAAATATTGCATAAAGTTCAAAACAAACCAGTGGCGCTGAACTTAAGTATTGAATCATAAAAGCTCAAGAATTGTAATAATTGTAATTGTATTATAATTTATTTAAATGAAAAATATTTTTTCATGAATTTTTGCTGATCAAAAACTAATTATCAATTATTTTTTGATCTATGTAACAATGACCATTAAACAACGGTTAAATTTCAAATTTCTAAATTTTTGACAATAAAATTGTTCAGATTTTTAGTTTTTCTCTACAGGTTAATAATTAACTTAGACGTTACTGAAAATACAGAAGCAATTGAAACGTATAACTTTATATAACGTATAACCTTATTTAAGAAAATTAAAAAATTGAGTTTTTGAAACATATCATTAATTTATAAATAATTAATGTTACTAAAGACACTATAATTAGTAGGTAAGGGTATTTCTTTAATAACCACTATTAAATATAAGATATTGTTACTCAATTATTCATTGCTCGCTTTTTCCTAATTGTTATCAATTGTAGCTACCTATAGTCCGGTCAACGAATGGTTTCTAGAGAACATGGTAAGGGGTAAATTATTTTTTTCAGAAATGTGTTTAGAGTAGTTAGGAGGTAAAAATACTAAAAGTCCCCGCTTCTATTATTAGTTTTTTTTGCTTATATCTCGAAAACGGTGGGTTTTAGGGAAAAAATGTTCGTACGAAAATGAAAGCTTATCAAATTTCCTATAAGATTGTTTCTATTCGTGTTTTCTTTATTCCTTCTAGTTTAGTCAACAAAGAGGTTATAGGGAACATGGAAGAGGTTGGAATTTTTTTCTTCAGGAATGTGTTTGGAGTAGTTAGGAGGTAAAAATACTAAAAGTCCCTGCTTGTAGCTACATAGCTAAGAGACGGAGGGGGGTGGAAAGGTACCGTTTTTGTAATTTTTGCTTATAACCCGAAAACGGTGGCTCATGGAGAAATAATTGTTCTTAACATAATGAAAGTCTATAAAATTTGATTTCAAATTTAAAAAAAAAAAAATTTATTTTTGGCACGTGATTGCATTTATAATAAGAAGCTAAACTCAAAAATGAAATAAAAAATGCAGGTCCGTATTTAAAATTTTTCAGTTGATGATGGTAATTCAAAACCGAACGTTGTTTTGAAAAATTAAAATTGCTATGTTGTAGAGACGAAAAAGGTGCCATGAAAATGTGTTTTTAGTTTTCTGATATCTGTAAAAACAACTTCAGAAAAAAATAAATAAGATTTTCCGAAATTTCGATTTTTTCCAGAAATCTCGGGACCTAATGGAAATTTTTTAATTTTATTTTTTTAATATTATTCGCTATCGAATTACGCAACTTTGCCCCCATTTAACGAACTTAAATTACAGTTTCTGAGATCTCCATGTTCTCCATGCATTTGAATAACCTGTATAAGTGTATAGGCAACTAAATCTTACCAAATATTGCGTTAAAATTGTTACATTAGCTGTTATATTTGTTTTCAATGGTATCTTGTAGAATAAAATATATTCCAATTAAGTATCCAACCCATTGAAAATGTAATATTTGAACTTTTTAATATTTTAATAATTACAAAGCTGTTCATGATGAGATTTATTTTCAAATATTTGTAGGAAATATAAACAGTAAATGATAAGCGTTCCATGCGGCTGCCTCCCATGGATGCGTATTTAATTTAAGTACGTAAACGAACTCTTTACGGATACGAAATAGTTTTCCCATCCCATTTAGGATACGTATACATACGTACTTAACAACCAATTTTAAATATAATATACGTATCCATGGGGAGGCAGCCTCAAAAGATCGTTGAGAGTTAAAACCCCATCTCTCGTTAAATTATAAACCTGTTGTCTATTTTTTTTTTCAAAACACTATATTGAAAGAACACTTTATTGTTTATTAACATTACATATGTGCACGATTAATACCTTCTAACTCCATCAGCAACTCAACATACATTATCACAAAATATTTTAATTTATAATACACAACAGCTATGATGTATTATGTATTACAAGTTGTATCTCAAGCTCTTACTTGATCAGGTAATCAAGTAAGATTCTGCCTTTGCTTAGGACCTACTCTAAATTTATTGTGATTTGTTCAACTATTTCAAAAAAATCTAACATCTAAAATATTCAGTCGTATAGATTTTCCAAAACTCTCACAATTTTAGACGAATTTAAACACTATTTTATGCTATTATAAATAGTAGGTATATTAAGATAAAAGGACGTAAAATGATGTGTCACGACTCACGAGCGCAGGCGGATCTTCAAACCGAGGCGTGAGCCTAAGACCTAACCATTTTACGTCCGTTTATCATACAGTATTTTTATTCGACTGTAAACAGTATTTAAATAAACTATTAGTAGTTAAGATATTAAGACGTCAAGATAAGATAGCTACTTAACTACCGATTTATAATTAAAGCTTCACATAAATGTCAATAGATGGTGGATCTGTCTAAGTATAATTATCGGCCTGTAGACAGTAAAGTGGTTGCCATGGTAACAAAATAAAAATAATGATAATGTTACTGAAAAATCGATTTTACGTCTGTGTCGCCTTTTGATACAGTCGATTAAAATAGTTATTTATGTATCTAGAGCCTAAAAGCTAGTTTTTAGGCGTGAAGTCGTTTTTGCGACCGAAACGAAGTTGAGGTCGCAAATAATCGACTGAACGCCTAAAAACGCTTTTAGCTCGTGATACATACAAAATTTTTTCTCCTTTTGCAAAATTAAATAAATTTTACTTGGAGTTTTTAGGTTATGTATGACAGTTGTTGAAGACACGCCTCATTTTAAATATGTCGTATTTCTTTTTTGATTATATTGTTTCTATGTATAATTTTTTTGTTTATATACTTTCCTATGTACAATTTTTTCTGGTTATGTACTTTCGTTCGATCGAAATGACTAACTTTAGACGTGCATTCATGAAGCGTAAAGTACGATTTTAGACGCAAAAGTAGGAAAATACATTTTAAATCCTAAAACCTCAAAAATATTTTATCTTTAGACTTTCAATTTGAATTTCTTGAAACTGTCTGCTAATCATGTTGCAACCTTAACTCGACTTGTAAAACTGTAACTTATTTTTGTAGTAAAATGTCTCTAAAATTTACTTTTTTGAAAATCTCCTGTTAGAAATTTTTAATGTTTTATAATTTGGAAATTTCTGAAATTGAACTAATTACAGACAGATAAGGTAAATAGTCTACTAGTACAGCTAATCTTTATCTAAGAATTTAATAGATTAATTGTTGAAAATGCTGTCAAAAGCGATTTTCATGGATGCTATCTCGAATGGTACACTTGCAAAGTGAAAAACCACAAAAGTATGCGTAGGTATAAGTGCTTTAACGAATATTTAGATGATGCTTATTTTTTAAGTCTTCTTAAGATAGTAGACAAGGAAAATGCAAACTTCATCACCTAGAAAAAAATTAATTAAATTTAAATATTATTTAAAATTGGGGGCTCCTAAAATTCTGTTGACACAGAGAGCTACAAACTACAGGTTTTTGCTTCGATAAGAGTTATTTGGAACAAACTAAGGACCGATTTACATGGACTAAATATTGTACTAACTTGCTAGTACTGAATCAACTCAAGGAGCAAAATCACGGGAATCTAAGTAGTCCAATCAGCTTAGTGATTTTCATAGGGGTCAACCTCTAACTAAATAGTAACAGGACGGGACCACTTTTAAAAATTTTCATTTGGTGAGTAAAAACAGGGAAAAAAAAGTCTACCGTTTTTTTTGCATACATACAAAGTTATAGGCCATTGAAGAAAAAGAGGGTGTTTTGCTGTGCTTTTTTGCAAAATACTTGAAAAGGAAGCCAAATATCGATAAAATGTAAACAACCAATCTTGTTGAGCGTAAAATTACTAACATAAAATATGTTACATGTTTTGAGTTTTGACAATCTATTAAGGTGGTACAACCGTTTTCTTAAAGTAGTCATTTTTCCAAATTGCTAATTAACAAAATAGTGTTTTAACCTATTTGCAACGCAATTACAATTCTGAAAAAATTCACCTGTTATCTGACATTGTTAGAGAAGATATTCTATGAGTTTCAGATTGTTTCAAGCTCATTTGCCTAAATTATGGTTTTTTTTCATTAAAAAAAAGGATTTTTTTTCCATTTTTATTTTTTGCAGTTTTAACAACTTTAGAGTTGGCAGAGACTAATCAAACTATGTTAATATTATTCCTTATGAAATTTCCGACAAAAATTGTCTACTTCACTTTTTTGTATCGTCATTTGTTTCTTAATTATTCGCGTGCAAACTTGAAAATTAGTGTGCACGCGAACACCAACGCTAGATATCTATTGTTAGGCTACTTTTTAATTTTTATTGCCTGTTTCATCATTCCTCGATCTCCATTGCTTCATCGTTTTCAGAATAGATGAAAGCTTTTTTCTTGTCCATCGTCTTTTTCAATTTCTTCGTCACTGATAACACTCATTCGGTCACCTTCAACTTCTTGAATAATATTATCGTCGTCATCTTCATCTTCGAATTCTATTTCTGAACTTATTCGTGGTAAGCGACGTTCCTTGACAAGAGAGACATGCTAGAGAGCATCTTAAACTGGATTTGCAGCATTCGTACGCTTTACCACAAGATCCTTTGCATTTGCGCAATATTATTCTCAGTAATTCATCGGGAGCTGGCTTCAATGTTGTCGTCGTTGAAGTTTTTTTTGCAAAGCTACCACCAATGATGGCACCAACATGACAGTATTTCCAGGGAGTCTACTTTCAAATGCTGAAATGGCTAGATCCATAATTCAAACAATTCTCAATTGGGGTTGGAAACTAACACAGTCTGATGGTCTCATGCCAACTATGACAACATTAAGACTAGTTTTAGTACCCGTGAATAATACCCGAGAGTAATATCGTGCAAATGCAAAGAATCTTGTGGTAAAGCGTGCGAATGCTGCAAATCCTGTTTAAGATACTCTCCAGCATGTCTTTCTTGTCAAGGAACGTCGTGTACCAATCGAATAAGTTCAGAAATAGAATTCTAAGATAAAGAAGACGACGATAATCTTATTCAAAAAGTTGTCGAGGATCAGGCCCGAGAGGTTATTGAAGGTGACCGAATGAGCGGTATCAGTGACGAAGAAATTGAGAAAGACGATGGGCAAGAGAAAACCATTCATTGATTCTAAAAACGACGAAGCAATGGAGATCGAGGAATGATGAAACAGGCAATAAAAATTAAGAAGTAGCCTAACAATAGATATCTAGCGTTGGTGTTCGCGTGCACACTAATTTTCAAGTTTGCACGCGAATAAAACAGAAACAAATGACGACACAGAAAATTGGAGAGGACAATTTTTGTCGGAAATTTCATAAGGAACAAGATTATCATAGTTTAATTAGTCTCAGCCAATTCTAAAGTTGTAAAACCTGCAAAAAACTAGAACGGAAAAAAAATTCATTTTTTTAATGAATAAAAAACCATAATTTAGGCAAATGAGCTTGAAACAATCTGAAACTCATAGAATATCTTCTCTAACAATGTCAGATAACAGGTGAATTTTTTCAGAATTACAATTGTGTTGCAAATAGGTTAAAACATTATTTTGTTAATTAACAATGTGGAAAAATGACTACTTTAAGAAAACGGTCGTACCATCTTAATACATTGTCAAAACTCAAAACATGTAACATATTTTTTGTTAGTAATTTTATGCTCAACAAGATTGGTCCTTTACATTTTATCGATATTTGGTTTCCTTTTCAAGTATTTTGCAAAAAAGCACTGCAGAACACCCTCTTTTTCTTCAATGGCCTATAACTTTGTATGTATGCAAAAAAAACGGTATACTTTCTTTCCCCTGTTTTTACTCACCAAATGAAAATTTTTAAAAGTGGTCCCGTCCTGTTACTAATTAGTTAGAGGTCCAATGTTTAATGTGATTGGACTAAAGCTTCAACGTTGTGCGTAGAAATTTGGACGTACGACCTTGCACGACGTTAAAGCTTCGATTCCCGTGCTTTTGCTCCTTGAGTAGATTCAGTACTAACAAGTTAGTATTTAGTACGACATTTAGTCCATGTAAAATGGCCCCTATATAGGTCAACTTGATTTTTAAACAAAGCAATTTTATTGTCTACTTGGAACACCCCTATATCCTTTAACACCTCAGCACTGCAAAAATTTTAAATGGTAAAGTGGTTCACAAATCTCTTTTCAACTACTAGTTTTAGGCTACTCATTTTGAAGAAATTGCGTTCTTCTACCTATAACTAACTACTTATGTTTCAGTCTGTTAAACTCTCAAAATATTTACTTTCAGCTTCCATGTAATAATACAAAATTTGCTTCATCTTCATATTGGAGCAAATTTGTCAAGTGATTTGTCTACATTCGTTGAGAAAAGTAAGTGATTATTTTGAGCATTTAATAGACTGAAATGATTTTGTCCATAAAAACCTGTAGTAGCTCTGTATCCACGTAATTTTGGATATCTCGAAATTTTATTTTGTACGTTAAATTTTTCAATTGAAAATACTTTTCATAAAATACCGTTAAGAGAGTTTTCGCGTTGATGTCAATTAAACCACATGCCGTAAAACGAATCTCTTGTTGCGATTGTTGTATCATTAATTGTTGAGCTCGTGTTAATAGTTTAAAATGTTTCGAATACCAATTAGAATTATAAACGGCTTGCGAAACTAGTAAAACCTACAAAAATATTTAGTTATTCCAACTAAGAATAGTTATTGTGGGGATAAGTTTATAATACCTCCTGTGCGAGAAATTCACAAGGGATGCAATAGAAACAAAATTGAAAGAACACATTTATGAAAGTCGTACCATATCTTATTGTTAATACAAAATCCGTACTAAAATGCTCCATTAAAAATAAGTGTCAAAAACTCAGCTTTTGTTTACCTTTCAAATGTTGCATAAAGTTCAGAACAGACTAGTGGCGCAGCACTTACATATTGAATCATAAAAGCTGAAGAATAACATTTTTGTAAAAAGTTTATGTATCTAAAATTATTCGTTTATACCAAAAGAAAAATATATTTTAATTAATTTGACCTGATTAAAAACTTATGGTGTTCAATACAAATTTTTAACTTCTTGAAATGATTATCCAAATCTTCTTTGCATTTAATATCTTCCACGTCCATTCTTTCCAAATTGTCGCACAAAATTTTAAATTGTATAATAACATTGTAACAAAATCCAATATAAAGGCCTTCAAAACCACAAACTAAAACTGCAGCAAAGGCGTACCCCAAAGGGCTACTAATTAAAGTAAATTTGTAGAGATTCTCATAGTCCACCATTTTCCAAGTTCCTATAGGTAAAAGTCTTGTCGTGACGAAAGGAGAAATTACAGCTATTGCAGTAAATGAAAATGTCGAACCCACGAATAATTTTTGACACAACGATACTATTTTCTTTATTTTATTCACTGTTTTTTGAGTCGCCTTTGAGCATCCATTACTATCCCAAAAATTTTGATTTAGCTGAATTAAATTTAAAATTTCATCTTTTTTAAGTATTAAATAAAAGCACTTCATATTTAGCTGTAAGAAATTATGATTTTCTTTACTTACTCAAAAACAAATGATTGTCTATTAACCGTTCTACTCACGTACAGCCCCCCCCCCCGACCGACCAATATAGAGAAGGCGTTAAATTCTATGTCTTACATGAAAAAAGATAATACTTTTTTACTCTTTTCGCGCTACCATTTTTGTCACTAAATCCGGGGACATTTACATATTAATGTTGTATTCACACACAACCGTGATTGTTCCGTCACGTCACGTCTCCGGTCAGTCAAAAATGGTATAAAAATTATCGGAAGCGTGCTTTTAAATGACTCCATTCACACTCATCAGTCATGGTTCGGAGATTTTGCTTTTGACGCCGTCACGTCTCCGGTCAGTCAAATAAAATATCGTCGACAACGATATTTTTATAAATCCTTTTATAATTGAAGGTAAATGACGGATACATGACTGATGTGTGTGAATCGTGCTGTCCGTCAAAATAAAATCACAAAAAATTTGACTGACCGGAGACGTGACGTGACGGATCAATCTCGGTTGTGTGGGAATAGACCTTTATGGTATAGTGATAAACGTGACTGTACGTGAGTAGAGAGCTTTTTAAATCACCTGCCACATTGCAGAAACCAATTCTGAATTGTCAATTATTTCAAAAATATCTCCTTCAATATAAAAGTATTGCATAATTCCCACCACAAATGAAAATATTAATGGAAATTGTAGTATGTTACGAATAGTAATTCTTGGAGAATTGGGTTTCAAGTAACCCAATTTTTTTAAGAAAAATAAAGGAAAATTTACCAGTTTGTTTTCCATAGTTCAACGTTCTCCTATTCAGAACAACGCAACTACAACAAACGGATTTTCCAAAATGCTGGATCTTTCAATACTTGTTCAATTTTGATTTGGCCACGTACACTCTGTTGTACAATGTACAGGTCAATGATTAACTTGGAAATAATTGAAATGTGAATAATTTCCCCAATTTAATAAAATTTAAAAAAATTGAATTTCTTGCGAGATCTATAATTAATTTATAAATAATTAATATTACTAAAAGATACTGTAATTTGTACTGGTACCTATATTATTATCTTGTATAACCAATATTCAATATAAGATATTGTTATGGGCGTTTGCACCTCTTACACGTAACTGACTGATAGTTTAGATATCTAGCAGTTAAGTTGTCAAAATATAATTTATTTGCCACATAAACTAAAATCGGCGAAAAAGGTCGTAATTAGAAGAAAATTTTATAGAAAATGTATTCGTCAGTTATTTGATTTATGCTGCAGTAGCTGAAAGTGCAAAAGTTTTTGACAACTTAACTACCAGATAAACTATGTGTCAGTTAATCTGTAAGCGGTGCAAACGCCCATAAGTCTATTATTCATAGCTTCCTTTATATTGATTTTCAGAATTATGGAAAAAACGAAGTTATAAGTAGTAGGGTGCTTCTTAATTGACCTATTTTCGAATTTTACTTCCGACGCCTCCTCAATCGACTCCAAATAATAATTCAAAAAAAATTATCCACGTAACAAAAAAAAATGTTTTTGATAGCGGCCAATACCAACGGGATCGAAGTTTCTTATGTAAAATACACAGGGTTTTTGGATGAAACGGAATAAAAATTCTTGGTCTAAAAATCTGAAACTTGGTAGGTAGCACGTTCGTAGGGAAACAAACTTAAAAAAAATTTAAAAAAAATTTTTTTTTTGCAAAAACTCGCATTTTAGGGGTTCCAAGTTAGCGCCACCCCCTGAAGAGGTAGTTCTGGTGGTGCGATTTTCATGAAATTTTTATCACATGATGACTTTTATAAGATAAGAAGCCTACTGTATAAAAATCATTAAAATATTTAGAGTACTTTTGGAGATAAAGCGATTATTTAAATGTTAACCCCAACTTTTTGGAGCTGCATTTTTTGATAAAATTGTAAGAGGAGCAAATGTCCTATTTTGAGCCCATGAAACCACTGTAGACCTTTGCAGGTATTATTTGTCCATAAAAAGTTTCTGATATAATTATTATTTCTAGGGCAAAATTTTAACGGTTACAAGTTTGTTTGTCCATCACCATGTTATCTACCAAGTTTCAGATTTTTAAATCGCGCATTAGTCGAAGAAAAACATTTTATACCGTAATATCCAAAAAACCTGTGTATTTTACATAAGAAACTTCGACCCCGTTGGTATTGGCCCCTATCAAAAAAGAAAATTTTTGTTACGTGGATAATTTTTTTTTAATTATTTGGTGTCGATTGAGGCCGCGTTGGAATTAAAATTCGAAAATAGGTCAAATAAGAAGCGCCCTAATAGGTATGTAAGTTATGATACAAGGACGTAAAATGATGTTTCACAGGCGAAGGAAAAGTCTTGAGAATCGAGGCGTACGCCTAGAGCCGAAATGCACAACTGCTCGAGACTTGAAATTTTACGTCTGTGTATCATTGTATTTTTTATTCGACTGTAAATAACATTTAATTAAAAATAAATAATTGAAATAAATTTTACAATACATAAAATTTTACAATATTTAAATGAATTTATTATATAATGTACAAGTTCTCAAATATTTGACGTTATTGAATATATTAGACGTTCGATAAAATAGGTAGATACCTACCGAATAAGAACTTCACAAAAATGTCAATAGATGGCGCATCCGTCTAACCATAATTAGGGACCGTAAAGTAGCACTTAACGGATTTTACTTCTAAATATTCTAAAGCTAAAGTGTCGCTTTTTGATACAGTTGAATAAAAAAATATTAAAATGATTTTAGGGAGACTCTTAGTATTAACAATATTAAATCTTGTATAATAAATAATTGACTACAATTACAATTTTTTAATGTAGTTCAATTTTGGTTTAGTCGCATACACTTTAGTACAGGTCAACGATTACCTTGGAAATAATTGAAATGTGAGTAATTTTCCCTATTTAATAAAATTTAAAAAAAATTGAGTTTCTTGCGAGATCTATAATTAATTTATAAATAATTAATATAAATAAAGATACTATAATTACTGGTACGTATATTATTATCTTAAATAACCAATATTCAATATAAGATATTAGGTTCGTTTGGTATCCTTCCACTAGTCAGCGAACCAGTGAACAAAGACTTTATTTTTATTCGAGTAGTGTTGTGTACTTCGTACGGAACGGACGTGTTTTGCAAGCACATGAATGTGCTTGTAAAGCATTGCATTTGTTGCTGTTTTTCAAGTTCAAGTTTGTTGATGACTTGTAAAATATTTAATCATGGAAAATTGTGGTAAATGTGATATAGAACTTAAAAGAACTGATAAATCAATACTGTGCAAAGGTCTTTGTGACAAGAAATTTCACATTGGATGCGTTAATGTAAAAGGGGATGAATTTATATTTTACCAACACAGAGCAAATCTTTTGTGGGTGTGTGATCGGTGCCTGAAAGTGTTAGAAAACGGGATGTTAGATTGTATGAAAACTCTAAATAGAGCATTTGAAAATGAGAAACATGTAAGCGGACTGCAAGAATCTATAAAAGAACTTAAAAAAGATTTTGAAGAAAATAAAGGTAGTAATACTTATACTAATGAGGCGTGCAGCAGTACGAGTTATGCTGAAAAATTGAAACTAAAGAAACATGAACCAGTAATAATTGTGAAACCTAAAAATCATAATCAGAAAAGTATAGAAACTAAGAATGAGGTGAAGAAATCAATTGACCCGACAGAACTGCAAATCTCAGGATTACGAAACGTAAGCAATGGAGGAATTTTGATTGAGTGCAAAAATAAAGAGGCAATGAATAAAGTAAAAGATACGGCTATTAAAAAACTTGGTGAAAATTACGAGGTAACTATTCCCAAAAAAAGGACACCTAGGGTTAAAATTGTCGGCCTATCCGAGAAATTATCTTTTGAGGAGATAGAAATGAAAATCTGGGCACAAAATACTTATCTAAAATTGGACCAAGCAAGTATAAAAATTGTACATATTAAAGAAACAAGAAATAAAAAAAATGGTTATACAGCAATTGCAGAAGTCAGTGCAAATATTTATAGGTCAATGATGATTCAGGAAAAACTAAATATAAACTGGGATAGATGTAAAATATATGACGCCATTGAGGTCACAAGATGTTTTAAATGCAATGGATTCAATCATAAGGCAAGTCAGTGCAAAGCAAATATAGCGTGTCCAAAATGTGCCGAACCTCATGATGTAACTCAGTGCAAAGAAACCAAGGACAACCTTAAATGTATAAATTGCTTGCATACAATTGAGAAATTAAAAATTGAATTGGATACAACTCATGCAGCTTGGAGTTTTGACTGTCCAGTTTATAAAAGAAAAGTGGATCAATTGAGAAATCAAATTGATTTTTTAGAGTAAACGAAAAAAAGATGAAGATATTATCTATTCAAATATTTCAAAATACAAGGAAATTACATGAGGAAATGAAAAATGCGTTACAAGAAAACTGACCTTCTAAACAAAATATGCAAGACTGGAATAAAAATAAAAACAATTTAAAAATGAAAACAATTTAAAAATGTGTGTCAGCAACCTTCAGAATGTGCAACCTGTAGTAAACAAATGGTATAATACTTTCAAAGGAATTTAAGTGAATATGTATAACAACACTACTAATCAGGAAATTATAATTGTGTACTTATATCTAGAATTAAGATTTAAATAATAATTATTGTAAATTTTCAAAATAGTTCTATTACTAAATAAAGTTACTTATTATTATTATTATATGGATAAGTACTACTATTCTTTATTCTCATTGGTTTACTAACTCTTCCGATCCACTAGTTCAAGGATACCAAACAGACCCACTGTTACTGTATTATTCATAACTTCCTTTATATTTAATTTCAGAATTATAGGCGGAGACCGCTTGAAACCGAAAAATTTTACATCATGTGTCATACGGATTTTTTATCCGACTGCAATAGTATATTAAAATACATGTGTCACAAGATAGCATTTGGACGCACGAAGGCAAATTTTGCCAGACCGACTGAAAGGAGGTCTGCAAATGCCTGAGTCTTGTCTATTTTGTTAACAAATTTAAGGGAAAAATATTTAAAAAATATCTGTTGTGTCAACACAAGACTTTCCGATTGAGTTGATTATTTTAAGACCAAAACAGTTAGAAAACAAAAGAATACTGAACATTTTTATAATCACTGATTAAAAATAAATAAAAGTCAAAATTTTTTGACAAATTTCAAATTTTTTGACAACTGTCAAATTTTTTGACAATTGTCAGAAACGTCAGCTGCCAAATATTATTAGATATTTAATTGCGTAAAAACTCTTTCAAAAACAAAATAATTTTAAAAAATTTTATATCATTGAATAAAAAAAAAAGTTCTCTATCGGATGATTTAAAAAAAATTATATAGTTCCATTTAAAAAACACAAAATTTCCTTAATTGCACGCCCCCTAGCGGACCGATTTTGAACAAACTCCTTTCTGCCCTCCGTCGTTATCTGATAAGACCCTATACCAAATTTCAAGTCAATCGGTTCGGCCGTTTCAGAGATTTCGTGGGGAACTACATCCACACATACATACACACACACAGACTTTTTTCTAAAAATGGTCTAGATCGACTTGGGGGACCTCAAAATACATATATCCGGTGTTATCTCAAAAAAATTTTTTTACCCCATTACAATACTTTCCTTTAATACCTTAAGGTATCGGAAAGTAATACTTTACCAACCTATTTAGAGTAAGAACTTTACATAAATGTCAATAGATAATGCATCCTTCCAAGCATAATTATTAGGGATCGTAAAGTAGCACTTTACGGTCTCTAAGCCGTAAAGTGGTTGCCGCAGTAACAATATAAATTATACGTCTAGTATTAGGTGAAAGTGTCGCTTTTTGATACAGTCTAATAAAAAAATACTTATTACGATTTTTTAGAGAGACTCGTGTAAAGACAATTTCTTTCTTATTACTAACGATACATCTTCTATAAAAAATAATTCTTATACATATGACTACAATTACAATTTTTTAATAGTAATTTGAGCACCTCCCATTATTTTTGAAGTAACTTCAGTTTTAAATTTAATCGTCTCCGGAGTGAGAGGAGTGAAGATTTGATAGTTTCGTAAAACTGTTGATAAGAGCACTTTGCAAGCATCAATTGCATAGGCTTTACCTGCGGAAAAACATTTTAATTAAAAAATTAAGCTTTTGTTGAAAGAAAACTACCGATGCAATCTCTAACTCCTCTTGAAAATGGAATATAACTGTAACGATGTCTTTTAACAATTTCTTCGGGTAAAAATCTATCTGGATTGAATTTCAAGGGCTCCTCCCATAAATTTGGATCTCTGTGAACTTTGAATATTGGTATTAGTATGCTGCTTCCTTTAGGTATTATGTAGTCGTCTGAAAAATTGATCAATTTTCAATGTTAGCTCATGTGTATGTTAATTGTCAAAAATATTACCCAACTTGATGTCTTGAATAACGCTTCTAGCAATAAAAGGCAATGGAGCATAAATACGCATAGTCTCCTTGATTGCTCTTTCTAAGTATTGTAATTTTGGTAAATCTTCAATAACCATTTGTCTGTTGGTTTCCCCAAAAATATCATTCAACTCTTCTCGAACTTTTGCCTAAAAATATAAAATGAAGATTTCCTTAGATTGATATTAACTCAATCAACATCTCGACGTCGTTTAAAATGAGAGAGATAGAGCCCCGGAATATCTTAAATGGAGAGCTCAAATGACTGAGTGACGTCATTTGGAAATTAATTTTATTGACTTAAATGGCGTGGATTGTAAAGCCCAGTAGAACAGTATGATGAGGTTTCTAAGCGCCCTATTATTCATTACTCGACAAACCGAGTATATTATAACTTACCTGAATATCTTGGTGCATTCCCAAAGCAACTAAAGTATATTGGCATGTAGTGGAAACGGTATCGCTACCCTAAAATTGTTTTAAATAATTGAAACTAAACTGTTATGCTGTTACGTTAAACTACCTACAGCGATGAGGAAAAGCTCAACTTCTTGTCTAATTTCCAATGGTGTTAAGTTAACGTCTAAAGTTAAAAAGTGTTCCAAAAACGGCTTACGAATGTTTTCTGAAAATTTTTATTTAAAAAATTCAGTTTAAAATGACTATCATCATTCATTACCATTAAATACCAGTTCTCCTGCATGTTTTTCTAAAACCTCCTCTTGACGTCTTTTAATTATCTGGAAACTACAAGTTAAAAACACAATTTTAAAATTTGTAATACTTTATTTTTACCGGTTCTGTGAAATCGTGTAGAGATTTTGCAAGTTTGTAAAATTCGCGTCCTATCGAACTTCTTCTAAATATTACATCGAAATGCAACCAAACTCGTAGGGCTCTTGTAATTAATATTTCTCCAGCTCTGAATTAATTAATTTAAATTTACAGGGTATCCCACCTAGCATGTTCATATGGAGATCTCATAAACCGTAAGAAATACGATGCCGGTTAACTGACACTAAATATTTCCTCTTTCATGAAAAATTAGCTTTTCAATCACATAAACTTGAGGTTAGGTAGTTAGTTTTATACTTAGAACATAAAACATCCGGAAGAAGTGTTAGCAACCGTTGCCTATAAGAGAAAATGCGACAGAAATGACATTTTAGAAGTCCATGGATGACTCATTCATTCCGTCGAGTTTACATTATCATTGGCCGTCATGATCTTTCCTTATAAGTGGGAGTATAAGCAACCATTTTTATTGGAGAAATTGTCCGGAAATTGCTATATTTACTCGTCCATCCGTACGGTCCATCTGTATCATTAGCTAAATTGCTCCTTCTTGGCAGAGGAAAGAAAAAATATTGTTGTTTTGCTTCTTTTCATTTTAGGAGCACTTAATTACCCTTTGTTTGAAAATTGAAGTTATCCATCCATTACAAAAGAGTTATAAGCATAATAAATAAAATGCACTTTCTTCTCAATTTTAGAGTAGGTACTCATAATTGTTTTCAAAAAGCAAAAGCAGCATCGAGTTGGCCATAAAATTGTGAAGAATTTTCCCTATTTAACTGACTTCATATCTCTTATAGCCCAGTAAACAGGTCGTAATAAGCGTATGCTACCTTACAAAAGGTCATGTAGTTTTGGATTTTGGATATGTTGTATGTACCTAGGCCCTTATTAAAAATCCAAGTTTTGGAATTCGGCGCGCCTGTGCGCGCTTCAGTACGACCACTTTTGTGTCACTTTTTTCGGTTTTTGCTCGATAACTCTTTACTAGTGCGTCCTACGTAAAACATTAATGTTGCCTATTTTCTAAAGCACAAAATTTGCTATAATTTATCCCAATAACATGTTTTTCTAAACCATACAATTACCGAAATATAAAGCTTCAAAGCACAAAATTTTTCATAAAGTTTGGGAAAACTACCACAAAAAAGACAGTGTTCATCATCTTAACGGTTAATTGGTTCAATTTAAAGACAACGTGAGTAACACTTTGTAGCTATATGATAGATCTGTGCATAAAAAATTACAAATATGACCACAATACGAAGAATATTTCAAACAGGGTGAGTCGGGAGGAACGCACCAAACGCCAAGAGGGTATTTTACATGTAAATATAAGACGAAAAAACCCAAAAGTTGTAGTCCGATTATTATTGGTTTTCAAGTTACAACGACTTAAAAGTTTGAATATTTAGTAATATAAATTTCATTAGTTTTGAAAAACCCACTTTTTATACTTTGAAGCTCTGTATTCCGTAAATATGAGGTTTAGAAAACCATGTTACCGAAATAAAGAGCTTTAAAGTTAAAAAAAGGGTATTTTTATAAATTAATGAAATTATATTACTAACGATTCAAGCTTTTAAGTCGTTGTAACTTGAAAACCAATAAAAATCGGACTACAACTTTTGGGTTTTTTCTTCTTATATTTACATGTAAAATACACCCTTGGCGTTTGGTGCGTTCCTCCCGACTCACCCTGTATAAAATATTCTTCGTATTGTGGTCATATTTGTAATTTTTTATGCACAGATCTATCATATACCTACAAAGTGTTACTCATGTTGTCTTTAAATTGAACCAATAAACCGTTAAGATGATGAACACCGTCTTTTTTGTGATAGTTTTCCCTAACTTTTTGAAAAATTTTGTACTTTGAAGCTCTGTATTTCGGTAACTGTATGGTTTAGAAAAACACGTTATTGAGATAAATTGTAGCAAATTTTGTGCTCTAGAAAACAGGTAACATTAATTTTTTTGTAGGTCGTACTAGTAAAGAGTTATTGAGCAAAAATCGAAAAAAGTGACACAAAAGTGGTTGTACTGAAGCGCGCACAGGCGCGTCGAATTCCAAAACTTGAGTTTTTAATAAGGGCCTAGGTACATATAACATATCCAAAATCCAAAACTACATGACCTTTTGCAAGGTAAGATGTACTTGTTTACTGGCCTATTACGGTTTCGGAGATTTCCATGCTATGCATGTTACTGGACACACGGTATAGTAAAAGAAATTGGTAATTACCTGTTGCCCAATTCTAAAAGAGTGCTTCCATGGGTTTGAGCATTTATTGAAATTCCCATTGCTGTTTCTGAAATACAAACAATCACTTTATTTTTCGTTTTGTTAGTAGATTCATTAGGTCCATGTAGCTGGCCCCCGTTTGGAATTTGGAATCGAAAATGGGTGCAATAGGGTATTTTCGAATTTTTTAATTATCGGCTATTACTGCGTTATTGCATAGCAAAGTTGATTATCAATGACTTGGGTACACTAAAAATATGTTAATCAAAAAAGTTTTATCAGAAAGCATTAAATGGTACAGGTTCAAAGTGAAAATTAAAACGGAAGTGACGACGCGATTCGTATAAATCTCGTTTGTTGCTTAGTTACGTGTGTTAAATGTCAGTTAATGTGTAATCAAGGTTATAATAAGTTGGAGCTCATTAAGTTGAATATTGACAGCAACGATTCGTGACGTCATGCCGCTTTTATGCGGGAAACTTTATAGTTTGAATTTCAAATAATTTTTTTGGCAAAACCTACAATCGCAATTTTTCTTTAATGCGGTTTGAGATTACGTTATCAATAAGGTAACTTTCTAGATGCATTTTAAAAAATTGGAAAATACCCTATTTGATCCCGTCTCCCGAGGGGTTATCCACTCTCTGCAGTCAATGTACAGAAATTGAGCTGTCAACGGTAGTTATCTGCAGTCAGTTGCAGCCATAGCATATGCAGTCATAGGCAGTCAACTGCAGTCAGTGTACAAATTCAGAACAGTGGTTGACCCCTTGCCGTCTCCTTTATTCTTTCACCGTTTCCGAGATATAACAAAAAATGTTGAAGTTGTTGAACTCTTAGGACTTTCGGTTTCAAAATAGGGTTAATCCTTTGTACTTCGTTTGTGCACGTTTGTGCTTTTATTTAACAGGTTGTTTGTGTTTACTCTGTTACCGAGTTATTCCTGTGGGATGGGTTGGAGACATGTTAACCCCCCATCTGGAAATTTGCTTTTAAAATAGGCTTAATAGTTCCCACAAACGATTATTGTGTCACCATAAAAATAATAAAATGGTCAAAACTCGGTGTATGGACTTTTTGAAAGCATATTTTTGAAAAATCGAAAAATTTATTATTTGTATAGGGAGTAGAGTGGAAGGAAAACAGGATGGAAGAAACTTCCCATCGTAAAGATATATCTGATTTTAAAAATGATTTTATTATTATTTGTTATTTTTAAAAAGAAGGCCAAGGTTACTCATGCAAATATTATACTCCTAATTAATATACCAAGTTCAAGTTTATTGGAGATATAGTGATTAAGTAATATTTAAGCTATTTTGCATATTTATACTTCCGCAAGGCAAGATCCACTTTAATTTTATTTATTTTGGGTTCATTTGTTTAGTTTTTCTTTACAAAAGTAGTACTTTTATTACTTCAAATCTCTTTTAAAATTTCAAAATTTTCATTTGTAGTGCCTCTAGATAGCCTAGCCATCTTTGAGTTTATATACGTTAATAAAATTTTTACCTGTACATCAACCTTTCGATAGACAGATATCATTGTGAAGGGTTTTTCAGTTATGGAAGTTGATTCCTATCCTGATAACACCCTAAAGACAGATACTGGGTAAAATAATAAATAATTTGCGTTTATTTTCTAGTGATTTGACAACTTTTATACTTTTCGGTAGCCACGTTCGTCGGTTTATTAGACTGTTGGTGTTTAAGAGAAATAAAATAACGCTGGAAGGTGTTATTTGGGCTTTGTATAATCAAACTTATCAGAGCTTTAAAATGCATCGCGTCACAGTTGCAAGGCTTTAAATTTTAAAAAAATTAGCTTAGAACACCATTTAGTGGAAACAATTTTGTATTCGAATAGTCAAATAGTGACACGATCTTGTTTTTGTTCGTTATACCTAAAATAGAGTATAGCCATAAAAGACAATATAGTGGGCGTTTTATTTACCCATTAATTTGTGCAAAATAGATGTAAGAAGGCTATCTACAATTTTAACATTGTTACTTTTGACGATCTTCAATAACGTCACAAGCGACAAGTTAAAAACTGCATTTTTAAAAACTAAACTAAATGGTTTACCAGCCCAAAAATAATCAAGTTTTACTGAATATTAATAAATCGAAATTTCCCAAATTACTTATAAGTATTTTCTTTTCTATTAATGATAACATTCGCTCCTGGAGCTATTATGAATGCATGAATATATTTTTAACAGATTTAAATTTATTAATTAGCTAATTAAATCACAAAATTACTCACCACAAATAAAATCCAGAGTACACCTTGAAACATATTTGTTTGCATCAAACGATTGAATTTTCCCATCTTCCTTTTCGAGGTGTTTAACCAAAACTTCGCTATGTTTTATAAAAGATTCCACAAACGACGTAACAATTTTTTTACTAAAAGCCGGCGTTATCAATTTTCTTTGACGTTTCCAAATGTGCCCTAATAAAATGATAATTTAAACGTAATTTGTAAGTCAAATTATTATGTTCCTTACCTGGTGATGTAATTAAACCGTTTCCGATAACATCTTGAGCGAGATTGTACCTTTCTTCTTTATCGAGACAATTGGGGTGGTTCAAAATAACTTGAAGTTTGTTTGGATCTGATACAACTATTAGTAATATGTGAAAAATCCAAACTTTGAAAATTGAACCATATTTATCGATCACTTTATCAGCCATTTGTCGTATATCTACATTTTTTCAATTATTTATTATAAATTCTTTTATTTAGATTAAAAATACCTTGTATGTCGAGCACTAAATATGCAGATCCAATAAAGGGTAAAGACATGGGTCCTGGAATTTTAGCAGCATATTTATATAAGTTTCTTCTGCTATAATGCCAAAATGAAAATAAAATTATCACCACACTCAAAAGAAAAATTAAAATCATTTTTTGTATTTGGACGTCTATGTATACGAAGGTACTAACAATTAGGTCTTCTATTCATTTTATATAGAACGTATTCCTTTAAAACCTGTTTTGAACTGGTAGTAATTTTTCCCAATTCTATCTTTTTGTACTGTACGTCGCATAAGATTTTTATAGCTCTTTTATACACAAGAAAACTCATTTGAGTTTAAAAAAATACAACTTTTTTTAGTGAAATATATTTTTTTTTCTATGAAACTATTTCCAATTTTGTCTTGGATTGAAGCACAAACCCTCAACGAGTGGAAAATTTCAAGCCGCTAAAGTTATCTAGAAGAAGTGCTAAAGTGCACTGAGTGAGACAAACATTTTGGGCCATGTGTTTCATTTAAGAAACTTGAACTTGCAGAAATTTCTCACACTACCAATTTTTCTTAACTTCACAACAAATCTATTTGTCATGGTTCAACATTTTTTAAACCTCTCGTTATCGGCTCCCAGAGGTCGTAGGAAGCTGAAATTTTTCCGAAAATTTAAAAAAATATTCGCATTAACGTATCGCGAAAGGACCCAAAATTTCTTTTTAAATATTTCTCTGAAAAGTAGTTTTAACCCTTCGTTCGTGTGATGAGAAATTTTTACCTGATAGGTGTGGTAGGGTATGACATACCCCAAATTAAATTTCTTTCCAGACTATCACAATTTTTAAAATTTGAAAACTTTATGTTAAAAATTCATTTTGTACCGAGAGTGTAGCCAACGAACCAAAATTTATCCTGATTTTCGGACTTTTTTTTCTTAATCGGTCGAAACCACTCCTGTGAATTTGTGTATAAAATGTCTCAACCCAATTTTGACCAGAAGGCACTTATTCTTCGACTTTAGTGTAAAATTTTGACTTTTTCAAGTTTCCGTTTCACTAGTTATTTTTTGAAAAACTTCGCTTGTATATTGGTCGGATCGGGACCAAAAAAATTTCGTTTTGTTTGTAATGAATCTCTCTTTAAAACTCTCTGGGATAAAATAATTTATATTAATTTCCTAACCTAAAAGAAATTCAAAACTGCCGTCATTGGTGGGTCGTTTTTTTTTAGTCCCGATCCAACCAATACAAGCGAAGTTACTAAAAAAAAATAGAGAAACAGAAACTTGAAAAAGTCAAAATTTTACACTAAAGTCGAAGAATAAGTGCTTTCCGGTCAAAATTGGGTTGAGACATTTTATACACAAACTCACAGGAATGGTTTCGACCGATTAAGAAAAAAAAATTGCTGTTACAATTAAAGTCCGAAAATATTTGTAGGTATGTCGACTTAAACAAGAAAAAAACAATAAACAACATTTTTTAAAAAGATAAATAATTATTCAAAACAACAAGAATTTGACTTCAAAAATGCCGGAATAAACATGAAAATTAATAAAAATTTATTAATAATTAATTTTTTGTAAATTTCAAAATAAATCACCAAGGAAGCACTAATAAACATAATTTTCAAAAAATTTTATACAATACACTTTTATACAATAAATTATACGCTCCCTAATAACGAAACCATTATTGAAATATTCACTAATAGGTATTATTATTAAATAAAATTTTAATTTTTGTATTGCCATAATAATTATTTAATAATTACTTTTCCATATTACCGTATTACATAATTTTTATTATTTAATTTGCGTTAAGCGTATTTTGGGCTTCAAGGTAAATTCAAACGCAAGTTAAAAAATTAATTCAGGAAATATCCAATCTGGGGGCGTTAATAATTATTGACTCTTATCAGCTTATCACATTTAAATACATATTGCTAACACTGATGGTAACTAACGCGCTCTCAATACGCAGTCCTGTGTTAGCAGCTAAATGTGGTATCTAAATGTATCTAAATGTGATAGGTATATGTTAAAAAAAAATTCGAAAATTTATTGACTTACACGATATATTTTTGTTTGCTAAATTTTTTAAGGTCAAATAACCCAAGCTATGACACCCACTTACAAGATTTTTATCGTTTGATCATTTGACGTGGAATAATCCCCAAATGGGCTTGGGGTTTTTCAACGTAAATATTATTGGCATCATGGAAGTGAGTAAATAAAATTTTTACTATCACGCCCAAGGATTTAAAATTTAACTACTAATGTTGCTTGTTAACTTTAATACGACTATTAAAATTTAGACATATCCAAAATGATTTCTCAAAAATAGCTTTTCTAAATAAATTAATTACAAAACATGCATGCATTACAATTTGTTGTAATGCAACTCACTTAAATGCAGAATGCAGCCTTGAGATTAAGACTGTGAGGTTGTTAAACTAATTTATAAGTCCTAGTACGTACGTCACAGGTTTCACAACAAGATCTTCTAGATGATTTAAAAAAATAAATTCTGGGAATTCTTAAATTAGATACAAAAATGAAATAAACAAGTAAACCGCGAATGCTAATAATAATTGTTGTCATTAAGTGCAAGTGAGATTTTAAAAAAACAATTTTGATGATAATTTTCTTTTCATATACAAAGTCAATCATATTTTAATTTTTCAGTCACGTGTTCATTTTTATCCAATCACATTAAACCTTAACTGACAATAATTGTCAGTTAGGGTAATTATTACCCTAGGGTAATTTTCAATTGCTCTGCCGACGCGATATCGTATAAAATTGAACGAATTGTCACTTTTGACGTTAAATTTAAATTAAAAAAAAATTATCTCGTTGAATATCCCTCGGCATTGATAAATCCTCATACTTTTGTCTATCTTTCAAGTACATTTTTTAAAAACATCCCGCCGCGATCATAGGCAAAATTATTTCGGTTGTTATCAATGCCCTAGGGTTATTACTTATTATTACAGTTGATAATTTTTTTTTCAAACACAAAGCTAATCATATTTTATAATTTTGAATCACGTGTTCATTTTCATCCAATCACGTTAAACTTTAACTGACAATTATACCCTAGGATAATTTTCAATTGCTCAGATCCTCCTGATCCAAATTGCAAAATCCTCATAATTTTGTCAATCTTTCAAGTACATTTAAAAAAAAACACCTCTCCGCTTGGCGTCGGGATGTTTTTAAAAAATGTACTTTTAAAATATATGACAAAATTATTTCGGTTGTTATCAATGCCCTAGGATTATTACAGTTGAAAAGACCATTTTTCTACTGTCGTCTTGAAAAGTCGAAGAATCAAAACTTGGTTTTTGAATTGGTTTACAAAATATCTCTTTAGAACACTCGGTGGGACATGAATGGCTCTGTTTATCAGAAAGATAACAAAAATATATCATAAGGAGGTATGACAGTCTAACTATAACAAACCATCTTAAATACCACACTAATATGTATCTGTAAAAGCTCAAAATAGGCTGAAGTAGTGGAATTAAATAACCCCAAGATAAAAAGAGTTCGAGAAACATTGTTTAGTGTGAATCAAAGAGTTCATTCTGTATTTTGCGGGACGATCACCAAACTTTTACTTACACTACATGGGCTAAACTTTTTCAAATTTTTTCGTATAGCGTTTGGAGCACCTTTGGAATAAATTCAACTACACCGCAAGGGTGGTTTAAAGTAAATCAACTGGACTGACTAACACGCGGGTCCCAATCAAACTCAGTCGAGGCTTCATGAGAAGAAATCAGGAAGACCTTGTTAGTTTTTCCCTCTACTACGTATGATGTCTCTCTTACAGGAAACAATGGCGCATAGACTTTCTTACACTACTGAAATCACGGCCAACTCATCCATGATAATAATAATGGCTACCCTAGTGAACCAAAGCTGCACCTATGATGTAAATAAGCGTTACCGGCTATTTCTTATTGTTTGATTGTTAAATGTCAAATGTATTATTTTGGCATGTCGAGTTGTCTGTATGTGGGCAGGAATATCGCTAGGTGGTTATATCGTAACCCAAACATTTATTCCAAGTGACTATGATGCTTATGGATGAATAATGAATAAAAATTAGAATACAAAGTCAGGGAAAACCTAAATTCAAATAAATAGTTTTTATATTTTTGAATGCATTAATAAAATTAATGTGACATATACGACCGTAGACGTTTTGTTTGTTTAGCACGCCATTGGTTTTTATATACGATTATTTCTTGCATATTTACGCTTACAATTCACAACTTACTATAGATCATTATAATATTTTTAAAACAGTAAAAAGGCGGCTTTGGAATTATGCACGAGAATTTAAATCGAAGACGTACTAAAATAAATTGACGTTGTTGTGTTGTATCATATTTGGCATAAATTTATCTCTGTGTGAATGTAAAATATCGACATTGCAACTCTCGTCGCAATGAACACCACTCAGGAAAAACGATCAGAATCACGTTTGGTACTTATTTACTTTTGAAAAAATCATTTTTCATCTTTGAAGCTTCATCGATATTTAAAGGCTCGTCTTCACGCACAGGCTTGCCTTCCGGTTTGCCTGTGCAGCCGGCCTGCACAGGCCACCTGATTGCTGTCCACACGCTCCGGTTTGGCCTGTGCAGGCCTCCTGAACGCTATGTCTATATGATCCGGTTGGGCCTGTGCACTTGTGCAGGCCACCTGAACTGTGTAGGCCGCCTGAAATGTGTCCACACGCTTCGGTTTAGTCTGTACAGGTCGCCTGCACAGGCAAACCGGAAGGCCAGCTTGTGTGTGAAGACGAGCCTTAAGGCTGCGCCACACACAGAGGCTCGCCTTCCTTTTTGGCCTGTGTAGGCGGTCTGCACAGGATAAAACTAAAACTAAATTAAATAGAATTTATTTATTACCAAATACAACTGATAGCGAAAATTTTTCTACAGCTTTTGAATAGTGATGTTAGCACCACCTAAGAACTTGGATGTAATTTCGGTTTTAAAACGAATTTTTTCAGGTATAAGTGGAGTGTCGATTTTATACGATCGTAAAATTGTTGCCAACATAACTTTGCAGGCATCCATCGCATAAGCTTTTCCTTAAAAAATTTCAGTTATAGTCAAATTTTTTAAAGACTACCGACACGTGACCACCTTTATATGTATAAATAAAGATGAAAACGACTCATTTCGTGAGTTTAATTAGTTAATTTAGTTAATACATGTATTGCTAATCATTATTAAATATTTATTTAGAAAATTTATAATTAAATTAATTATTTATTCAATATTTTAGAAGTCACGTGTCGGTAGTCTTTTAAAAATTCGAGTGTACTAATTGAAATATTCGTTTAATTTAAAAACCTCACCTATACAATCTCGAGGACCTTTTGAAAATGGTATAAATCCATATGGATTCCTCTTTTTAATTTCTTCAGGTAGAAATCTATCTGGATCAAACTTTAACGGATCTTTCCACACTTCTGGATTTTTATGGGTTGCAGCTATTGGAATTAGAATGGTACATCCGGATGGTATTACAAAATCGCCTATGAATAAATATTTTTGTAATGACACGTCTTATATTTTTCTACAACCAGTTGCTACCTAAATCGATTTCTTTTGTTGTACTTCTTGCAATGAAGGGAAGAGGAGTATACAGACGCATTATTTCTTTAATTGTTCGTTCTAAATACGTCAACTTGGGTAAATCGTCAATAACTAATTGCCTGTTAGTGTTGCCAAATACTTCAAATAACTCTTCTCGTACCTTTTCCTGTAATAAAAAAATAAACAAATAATTATCTTTTAATTATTTAATTCATAATAAAACGACACTGATGAAGATCCTCACTTAACGTCCTCAGGTTCAATTCTCGGGATGTAATAATTAAACAACATAATGCCACATCTCTGAATGTAATGGCATATCACTAATTGCCTAATTAGGCTTCCTACGAGTAATTTAATTTGTTTATGCGTTCAAAGAGCTGCAAACCAACCTTTATTACATAGTTTAGATTAGCCCGAGTGTCTCTTACTGTCTATAATTTTGAATTTCCTGTAAAAAAAATATAAAATGTAATATGGCATAAGAATGCGTAATATGAAGCCTCTTACCGAATCACAGCGGTATAACTGTTCAAATGTGTAGAGGAAATGCTACACGTAAAATAACCTGGTACCTGTTCAGGTGCAGAAGATCGCGGAGTGAGTCCAGAAGATCGATTACCAGAGCTGTTTAATGATTAACTGGTAGGGTAAAGACTAATTAGCTGTGATGTGAAGTCTAAATGTTGATTTTTATGGATGAGTGTACTAGAGCGGCAGAGTTGGGTAGACGACCGAGTCACGGCGTTATAACTGTTCAAATGTGTAGAGGAAATGCTACACGTAAAATAACCTCGTACCTTTTCAGGTGCAGAAGATCGCGGAGTGAGTCCAGAAGACCGACTACCAGAGCTATTTAATGATTAATTGGTAGGGTAAAGACTAATTAGCTGTGATGTGAAGTCTAAATGTTGATTTATATGGATGACTGTAGTTGAGCGGTAGAGTTGGGTAGACGACCGAGTCACGGCGGTATAACTGTTCAAATGTGTAGAGGAAATGCTACACGTAAAATAACCTCGTACCTTTTCAGGTGCAGAAGATCGCGGAGTGAGTCCAGAAGACCGACTACCAGAGCTATTTAATGATTAATTGGTAGGGTAAAGACTAATTAGCTGTGATGTGAAGTCTAAATGTTGATTTATATGGATGACTGTAGTTGAGCGGTAGAGTTGGGTAGACGACCGAGTCACGGCGGTATAACTGTTCAAATGTGTAGAGGAAATGCTACACGTAAAATAACCTCGTACCTGTTCAGGTGTAGAATATCGCGGAGCGATTCCAGAAGATCGACTACCAGAACTATTTAATGATTAATTGGTAGGTAATAGATAAATTAGCTGTGATGTCGAGTCTAAATGTTGATTTTTGTAGATGACTGTACTTGAAAGGGAGAGTTGTAATATTAAGACACGTCAACGTGTGGGACCTAAAGTTTAATCCAGGATCCTTATCAGTTGATTAGGAAGTTTTGCTCCTTGTGAGTTTTCATTGCCTTCCAAGAAGTAGTTAATGCCATATACACAATTTAATAATTAACTTATTTTATTATTTAGATTGACCGGAAACAAACCCAAGGATTCTGGGCGAGAAGCTGGAGCTCTAACAGCTTTCGGACGACTGCCACCACGGTGGATGACTAGTTCATGGATTAGTTTTGAATGAAGGCTTATCGTCCCCTATTGTACCTACAGCTCATTAATATTTAAGTAAGCATTTTTGAACACCTAAAGGTGGTCCGCTGGGTCATGACTTCAGTAATTCTGTATATCCAGTCCCTCTTCTAATGAAATAGTGCTTTTGCTTACCTGAACATCTTTATACATTCCTAAAGCTACCAAGGCATACTGGGTGGTTGTAGAAACGGTGTCGCTTCCCTAAAAGAAATTTTATTGTACAATTGAATATTAAGCAAAACATTTTATACTTACAGCTATCATAAAAACTTCAACTTCACATCTAATTTCTAAAGGCGTGAAAACCTCCCCTAAACTCAAGACGTGCTCTAAAAATGGTTTCTTTTTGTTAGCTACAAATTTATTTGTTTTATTAATTACATCAATTGAAGTTTACGCTTTTACCATCAAAAACAGATATATTTGAATTGCGACGTGCAATTTCGTATTGTTTATTAATAATCTATAAATAAACCAATTAGTTTAATTCTTTTAATTAGGTACTGTCTTACCGGAAACGTAAAATTATGTATATAATCAACAATTTTATAAAATTCGCGTCCTAAGGTACTGTTTCGGAATATTATGTCTAAATGTAACCAAATTCTAAAGGCTCTCAGTAGTAAAATTTCACCACCCCTATGGAATTATATTATATAATTATATATAAAATATAAATACTTTAGGTGTGAATAAATAAGCTAAAATTGCGTCAATTTAATTAACAATAGATAATAAGAAATAAAATCTTATTTTGGTTAATTACTTCAGTAATTATAGTAATAACTTGTAAAAATAACAAATTGGTCCGAGATTTACATAATTATGACTTAATTACTAAATTAAATATAATTATAATTATTAATTAAATTGCAATAAATAGGGAAATTATGGCTTTGTCATAAGAACTAAAGTAACTTGTTTTCTTCTTTTTTTTATGAGCCCTTCTGTATTCTGTTGGAACTTCTCATTTTTACGGATTTCCATTGAAGAACCGATCTGCACCATCGTTCTAGCTATACCCACAAAAACCGTTCCAAGTGCATGTATGGGATTTTCTCAAATGTCTTTCAAATTTCTCTTACTTTCAATATGTGAAATCTTGTTAAGTTGTACATAAGATTAAGTCGATAAGCTGAGTAGAGAAATACATATAGGCTTGATTGAGGAAAAATATGAAATAAAATGAAACCACAGTCAGTGGGGGTCACCCTCTGCGTTACAAACCGTTTAACAAAAGTAGTATTTTTTGCCATAAATTCCCAAATTTCTAAAACATTAAAAATAAAATAACTATTTACCTGCAAGTGTATTCTAAAAGCTTGGATTTTTTTCTTTGAGCATCAACCGATACGCCCAGGGCCGTTTCTAAACCAAAATAATGTTGGAAAGCACTTAATTATTAAAAAAAAATAATTTTATACCGCAAATAAAATCCAACGAACATTTGGATACGTAATCGTTAGCATCAAATGTTTCTTTTTTCCCAACCTCCTTTTCTAATTGTTCGACCAAAATTTCACTGTGTTTAACAAATATTTCCACAAACGAATCGACAACTTTTTTACTAAAAGTTGGATTTAATAATTTCCGTTGCCTTTTCCAAATGTGTCCTGTTAAAATCCCCAAGTAATTTAACAGTTTTATTTAATTAATTTGTCTTGCCTGGAGACGTAGTTAGTCCATTTCCCAAAAAGTCGTCAACAAGGTTGTACCTTTTATCTTTATCGAGGCAATACGGACTATTGAGTATAATTTGAAGATGTTTTGGATTTGATACAACTACTAAAAGGTAGTAGAAAAGCCAAACTTTGAATGTCGAACCGAATTTCTCCAACATTTTTTCACAAGTTACCCTTATATCTAAATGTTAATTTTTTTAATTTATTTATCTATAAAAAATGTAATGTTATTACCTCTTAAATCGTGTACTAAATGTAGACTTCCTATAATTGGATATGGCGTAGGTCCTGGAATTTGGGCTGCTAATTTGTATAATCTTCTTCTTGTATAATGCACATAAATAATTAAAAAACTAACCGAAACACATAGGAGTGCAATTAAGATCATTGTGCTAGTTACATTAGGTACATAACTGTGTACAAATACATTACTTAATAGTTTATATACTAAGATAGTATAAAATAACCTGTTCTTGATTACAATTATTTTCTCAATACCTGCAATTGATTGGAAAAAATTATTAAAATACGAGAGTGCAATTTCATCTTTGACAATTTTTTCACCATTTTTCTCACGTTTGTTTTTATATAAATCAAAAAACTAATAAAACAACAGCTGGAAAGCATTGCTATCAGTGTTTCCTCTTGATCGCAAATTCTACCTCTAAACTATAGTGTTTTATTATTAGTTTTCACCCCCTAAAGAATGCCCCATTTTAATAAAAACCAACAAAACATATTCATCAAAAAAATGCATTTTTTTAAATTATTTTATTCTCAACCCCATAAAAAGGTAACAGTTCTGAAATATTTGTTTTTCTTTTTTTTCAATAAAAGAAAACCGAAAACACATTTTTCAAAAAATACAGTTTTTTAAACATACCCAGGGCTGTTGTGAATTAAATTTTTTAATTGATTCCTACATTGGAAGCTCGGAAATGGTAAGGGATACGAAATTGGTTAATTGAGCAAACAGTTGCCTATTTTGATGAGTTTTAAGAATCTGTTTAGAAAATTAAAAAATTCAAAATGTTTACCACGATAACACAAAAAATTGAAAATTTTGTTTTTGTCCAATTGTCAAAAAAACGACCAATTTTAATATCATTTACAAATCGCGAAGTTTACTATTTTTTAATAGTAGCATTTTAGGCTGTAGTTTGATTTTAGTCCAGTCAAATAGTGTTTAAAAAGGACTTTTGGAAGACAGTTTTGATATTTGGGTTTTTTATGTTTTTTGGGTAGTTGAACATCAATTTGAGGTTTGCCATCAAAAGTATCTCTCGGGACAAAAAATTAAAAGCAAAAATAAGTAAATAACTGCCCTTTTAAAAAACTAAGTTAAGAATGTATTTTTCTTATACGCAGTTTATTGTGATACCACATCCTCTTTGATCAATCACGAAAAAATGAAGTTAATCCAGACAGTACGACTTACAATCCCGAAGTCGCAGGTACCCTCCACGCATTTAAAAACTCATATGCTACTCAACAAATGGTTGCTGCTGCTGGTGAACGTTTTCTTATTTAATTGTACGGTTTCAGTGCCGCCAAAAACCGCCATTGTCGCGCTGCCACCATCTGCAGCTGCAGCGCGAGAACATTCTTTACGGTTATAGTACCAGATCCAGCAGTGGCTGGCATTGAAAAAAACCCAGAGGACATAGAAAAAACCAATAATGACAAGAGTTACGGTCGTCTACCACTAGCACCCCCGGCTATTTTGCGGCTAAGTTCATGCAAATTTAAGACGAGCTGCTAAAGAAACTGTGATTGTAAGATAGCCGGCCTAAACTCTTCAAGTATCCGTACAAACTATGCAGGAAGGTTGGATTAATTGGAATCACTTCGTTGTTGATCTCAATGGCACTGTTCATTACAGCAAGGGGTTGAACTTTGTAACTGCGTTTGAATTTGACACTTACAGAACTTCCACCATTAACTCTGATAATGCCCAACTCCCACGACTTATGATTATGACTGTTTATTCGGTCATCATGAGTCACAAGTGACCCTGTAGTGTGTAGTTTTTACCTTACAGTTAACCCTTGACGGGAGGACGTAGAAATGATTATTGGAACATTTCAGCCGCGTCGTGCTTTGTTGCATTGGACGGCTAGTGCAACAACTTCAAGACGTGATCGCGGTGAAACCCTTTGCCCCCCCCATTTGGTTTACTTTAAAAAAAAATTTCAGGATACAAAAGGAGCTATCAAACAATACCAAACTCGATGTTTAATCACATCGACGCTAGGCGTCGCTACGTTTAACTTTTTATTTTTCTATGGGAACCTATTGTTTTTCATTAAATTCATTAAATTACTCAGTGAGCTTGTCTAACAAACAAAAACTTTTTGTTTCACAACTTTTTGTAAGTTAGGTATGTTATGTTGCGGTGTGCTACAGGGTAAACCAATTTAAGTGCTGTGAATTCCTAATGCGCCTTGTTAAAAATTGAATTCCCTAATATTTTACTTGAATTCATATAGTTAACTCTGTTTTTTCACAATATTCGCTGACCACAAACAATTTTAAATAATGTCACTAACGAAAGCGTTGTTTGGACCTTGAAAAAATTAATTTCCATAATAAATAAACTTGCATGCTGAATACATTAACATAAATTTGTAATAAATTAATCTATAATTAATGTAAAAGTTTGATTGTTTCAAACAAATTAAAGTTACGTTTTTATTAATTTGGACATTCATCGTCAAACCTAGAACGGGATTCTCCATGAAGCGCGGGATTCAGGGCCCGGTGTTGATAAGAGCCCAGAGGAAAGGAAAAAACTCAAAAAACCTCGAATATCTCGAAAACTAAGCGAATAGAAAAAAAATTAATCCAAACAATCTTCTAACAAATTCGATAAGGTTTAATTTTGCTAAGAGTATTGTTTTCCCTAGGATCTATGGTTTTCGAGATATTAGCGAAACCCCTAAAACAGGACCATTTCGCACCCTTCCCTCCCTTAGCCATGTAACTAAGACCATGAACTCTTAGTATTTTAAATTTTTACCTCTTAACTAATCTAAACAATCCTGAAAAAATTCCTGAAAAAAAGTTTCACTTTCTTCCATGTTCTCTATGTACTTATAGAGACTAGGCATTTATTTGTTTTGTGGACTGCAGTGTATTTTTGGAGGAACTCGAAAATAATTAGCACCTCTGACCCCAACATTCGTTTATCCGGCCCTGCTCAAACCCTAAAGATACACCCTATCAACTCCTCGCAAGTCCCAAAACAAAGTACAACTGTTATTACATTGCGAATTATCTACAGACGTCCGGTTCTGTTCCAAGTGGCGAAGTCAACATTGTTAAATCTCTGTGGCCAGAGTGGGAAAAAATACTTTGCTGAGGACCTAGACATCTCTAGAGTCTCACTTTCAATAGAAAAAAAAAAGAAAAGTCCAATATCCTTTTAAATTGGCGTTAATTGGTTTTAGCATGCTATTTTACAAAGAAATCGATTTTTATTAGGATAATTATTTATACAATAATAATTATGTAAAGATTACAATTAATACTTCTATACAAGTTTATGATTATGTTATTACACCTTTTCAATAGTTATATTGGAACCCCCAATAAGTTTAGAAGTTACTTCAATTTTAAAACGCATAGTTTCTGGCCTAATTTTCGTATCAATTTTATACGATCTTAAAAATGTTGCCAAAATTATTTTACACGCGTACATCGAGTATGCCTTTCCTAAAAACAAAAAATATTAAATTTAGCTTTCATAAGACCGAAAACAGGCGAAATGGTTGTGGTCGTCTCGACCGTCAAAAATTCATTCGCCTCTATCAATGCAACCCAACTTTTCAGTATTTCGATTGTTGACACGACGAAAACCACTTTGCCAGTTGTACTGTAAATAATATTATACCTATGCAATTTCTAGGTCCGCCTGAAAATGGTATAAAACTATACGGATGCCTTTTCGCTACTTCTTCTGGTAGGAAACGATCAGGATCAAACTTTAATGGATCTTCCCAAACTTTTGGATTTCTGTGTATAGAAGCGATTGGAATTAATATGCTGCCCCCTTTTGGTAAGACGTGTTCACCTGGACGAGAGGAAATAACAAGAGTTTCGGTAAGTAAATTTTAGTTACCTACCTAAATCGATATCTTCTGTAATGCTTCTTGCAATGAACGGTATAGGAGTATAAACTCTCATTGTTTCCTTTAGGACTCTTTCCAAATATTGTAATTTAGGCAAATCTTCAATAACTAACGGTCTTTTAGATTGGCCAAAAACTTCATTAAGTTCTTCTCTTACTTTTTCCTTAAAAGATTAATTACAACAAAATTTTTAAATTGAATAAAATTTTACCTGAACTTCTTTATGCATTCCCAAAGCAACTAAAACGTATTGAACTGTTGTGGAAACAGTATCGCTTCCCTTAAAAAAAATTATAATTTGAAGCCCTTACTCTAACAAACCTACTTACAGCTACTATGAAGACTTCCACTTCAGTTCTTAATTCTTCAGGCGAAAGTTTTTCTTTTAAAGTTAATAAATGTTCCAAAAATGGTTTTCTAGTAGTATCTAAAAGTTTAAGTTACAAAAAAGTTTTAACTTAAAAATTAATTTTACCATCAAAAACGAGTTCTTTCGAGCTATCGTTATGAACTTCTGCGTAACGTTTATTAATAATCTAGAATAAAATTTGTAAGCAACTGATTTTAATATTTGTTTTGTTTATCCTACCGGATCGGTAAAATTGTGGATGTACTGCCCCAATTTGTAAAATTCGCGTCCTAAAGGACTCAGTTTAAATATTATGTTTAAATGTAACCATACTTTTACTGCTCGCAAAACAAAAATTTCGTTAATTCTAAAATAAAATATTAATATCATTTTGTGCCTACAGGGTGTGTCAAAACTGGAATTTAAATTTCACTTTGTGTTAGTTTTTGATTTTTAACACAGGGTGTCGCATAGTATGATTAATCTCTATTATACATCATAATACTGTTGACGAAAAGAAAATGTACGGGAATACTGAGCTATGATTCGTAAACATAAAATATAAAATGCAGGATTGGACTGGTCTCGTTTGACCTTATTACCAACGACTTGCTCAGTGTGACTTGGAATCTTGTGAAGAGAGCTGTGACTTCAATTACATAAAAAAGACGAGTTCTGATAGCGGCAAGACTCTGTCTAGCGAACATATGCAGCTAAGCCACTCCCCATAAATTGCTGACAAATAAGGTTGATGCATGTCAATTCTTGTGTGATTGTTATAAACCGTATTTTCAAAATTCGACCAATAGAACAATTCTATTCGAATATCGGGTGCTTTTTTTTGGGAGTGGCTTAGCTGCATCTGTTCTCTGGACGGAGAAGAGTAGCTGAAATTTATCGCGTTTATCTCTTTCATTCTGTGGTACTATAGTAGCGCTCTCGCAATGCGTCTCTGTCAGCTCTTGTGCATTCTTCTGTGCAATACTCGAAGCAATTATACAAAATTTAGAATATTATAACACTCTGTATAATATTTAGTTTCAAATATTGAATTTAAGTTTTCATTTAAACTGTTATATTGAGATTACCTGTTGGCTATTTCCAAAAGTTTGGAATTTTCCCTTTGAGCATTAACATCAACTCCCATTGCGGTTTCTAAAATAAAATAAAATTATTACCTAATTACCTATATTCGACCTTCCTTGTGCATGTAATATAATCTCATCTGGACGCGAATGTGTTTAAATACAGGGTGATTCAAAAATGGAGAAATTTCTATTAGGGGAGTGCGGGAAAAATGTTAATAATCTTAATAATCTTCAACAATTCGTGGAGAGGAATTCCGCCATTTTTAACTCAAAAAGGAAGTGTTTTGTAAACAAATTACATCTTGGATTATATTTTTGTTGTTGCATATAATTAAATTGCCTAATTTAATGACGGCAAACTGACTTGTCTTTATGTAAATTACTTTTTTAACCTGGTTTATACATAATATCAAGCGTTTTACACCACATAATACTTATTACTTATAGTATTTTTGCTTTTATATTACAATGCACATTATAATAGTAATTCAAAAATCTGGGTTTGTTTTTGTGATTTTTATAAGCCGTGTGCTTCGGAGGGCACGTTAAGCCATCAGTCCCGGTTGCTAATAACAGTAATAACTGTCTTACCAATCGTAATTCAGATGTTAACTAATTTCTAACAGAACTCATACTACTCAATAATGGATCATCTATGGGTGATGATGATGAATAAACTTAAGCATGTAAATTAGAGAAAGAATCAAGAGAAGAACATGTTGCTAGATCTTCTCATGTTAAAGATCCTATTTTTTCAGCTCATCGATAATGAAACACCATGAGTTCAAAATCTACAGTAGTTGGGCAGGGGTATTCGCCCTGTTGGATTAGACTATTGTTTAATCCAACATCAGAAGATCTTTTTGATCCTTAGCACGGGGTTGTGCAGAAATTGGGAAAAACAGTGCTACCTTGCTGAGTAATGACGTAAGGTGTTGCTCCTGGAGTTGCATAAATGTTAAATGAAACCTACTTTTAGAACTAAAATAATAAAACAGCTTAAGATAGAATCAGATAATTAAGATGAAATCTTTTTTATATTCGCTGTTGGCCTACAAGAGCAAGTCCGTGCGTCATCTCTTTACGAGGTAGTTGCACTGGTTATTTCATATGATTGGCTAGCAAAGTGTCGATCTTGTTTAGTAAAAAAACGCAGGGTAGAAAAGTATTAACTTTTCTTGTTAATGGTTTTAAATAACCTTGTTAAGAGAGTCTTGCATTTGGAGTTATACCGTGTTATACCAACAAGAAGTCTGCGCGAGTCATCGGGTCACGAGAATATGTTTTACTCAAGGACGCTTTTGATATTTACAAACAAAACAAACAAGTTCCCAATTACTTACCACAAATAAAATCCAAGCTGCACCGTGATACATAGTCATTGGCATCGAAAGGTTCGCTTTTACCAATTTCTTTTTTTAGCTCTTCGACCATAATTTCGGAATGTTTAATAAAAATATCGACAAACGAATCTACAATTTTTTGACCAAATGCAGGATTTAAAAGTTTACGCTGATGTTTCCAAATTTTTGCTAAAATTACCAGTTTAATACAAAAATAAACAAAATCACATACAAATTATACCTTCGGATATTATTAAACTATTTCCCATGACATCTTCGGCAAGCCTATATCGCTTTTCTTTATCCAAAGAATTTGGACTATTTAAAACTATTTGAAGATGTTTTGGTTCCGTAACCATTATTAGCAAAACCCAAAATATCCATATTCTAATAGTCGAACCAAAATCTTGAAGTAATTTGTCGCAAGTTTCTCTTATTTCTAAACAATTTACAATTTTTATTAGCACTTAAAAAAATTATTTAAAAATTACCTTCAAAATTTAACACTAAATTTGCATTTCCTATAACCGGGTAAGCTCTTGGTCCAGGTATTTTAGCTGCAAGGTTATACAAACGCCTTCTTGTGAAATAATAAAATGCGTAACAAACAGTTAAACACGAAATTATTAATATTAACATTGCGAATTTAAATAGGTCGGATTCAAATCGTAAACTAAATTTCCCAACTTTTTGATCTTGCTTTTATGTTGAAACAACGACAACCGGTTCAGCGTTGTAAAAATATGTTTAAAAGTTGTGCGAGTAGGCGCTGTGCGTAACCGAGAAGATTTTAATTTTTATAGATGCTTTTCATGAGCTCTAATGCTTAAAATCACATACGATAAAAGATTTTGTGAAAATGCAAAAAAAACTCCAGAATAACAGTAAATTTACTATTATTGCTTTATTTGTCATTATTACAGTGTGTCCTGTGTGCCCAGTGATGTCATCGAAGATTTTTTTAAATTGTAACCTCATATTTTCTTTACCGATTTGTATGGTCTGTAAAATTGTAATTTTAGCAATGCATAAATGCAATGTTTGTCCTTTAGAATGACAAAGTGACTGTTATACCAAAGAAAAATATTTTTTTCAAACGTCAAAAAAAGTTGACATTTTGTTACTGAACAAGTAAGGTTAAAGTTCTACTTTTACATCCTAGGAGGTAAAATAAATTCTAACCCTAAATATTTACAACAAATTGTAACGTAAAATGATATTTCTAAGCATTTGTAATGTAAAAAGGTAATATTTTTATAAATTTTCTGTTGCCTAAAAAAAGTGACATTTTTACTCCTAATCAAACAATATACTATTTGTTTAGCAACCGATGCTGGTTTGGTTAAACAACGATGCTAAAACTCGATAAAAAGCATTTCATTGTTTTTCCAACGAAAAATTATTTCTGTTGTTGCGCCTGACAACAAGGAGTAGGCGGTTAAAATATTTCCCAAGGGGAATTCAGAGATGGGAAAATAGTCCAAGATGGTCCTATCATTTTCAATGAAAATATTTTTATATTCCAAAATTAGACTAAATTAAGAACAAAACGTAATATTTTGATCTCGCTGGATCAAAGTGGATCTCTAGAATTGAAATGTAAACAAAAGAACTCCGAAGAATTATAAACAAGTGAGAATTTTCAAAAAAACAAAAAAATGAAAATGTTAATATTTTTTTCTTAAACTTCGTATCTAGAATTTTGACATAAATAGAAACAATTTTCCCTTATGACGATTTTGTCTGTTTTGAAAAATAAAGGCATTTTTAGGCAATCGAAACTTTCAAAAGACGTTTTGGCGGTGTTGCGTAAATGACATAACTAATTTTTTTTACGCATTTTTGGTTTTATTTTATGTAGAGATAGATGCCGAAAACTATTTTCGAAAAACACGCATAATAAAAAAAAATCCCATATGGTGCAGACTTTTTTGCGGACACTGTATAAACAAAAATATATATGTACAGAGTGTTCGTGACAAGTGGGCCACTTGTGGCCACTAATATAAAATATTATAACTTTTGGAGCTTCGGACGATGCTCAAAGCAGAAAAACAATTGAACATCTAGGTAGCTTTCAAGTTATTCACAAAAATAACTTTCTTTTAAATGAAACATCCTATATATATATTCTTATGTATTCGAAAAGAACACTGAATTTAGAGTAGAAAATGTTATTTGCATTTTATCCTATAAAATGAAAAATAAATTACCGACCTAGTATTTTCAGTATTAAATGGTTGCAGCAATAGTGGCTCACTTGGCTTAATTAACAACGATACCTAATCAACAACCACAGTTAGTAGTACATAGAATTAAGGGATGTTGCATGCTTTGGCATTTTTGCTCATATATCTAAAGAAATGAGCTCAGAATTAAAATTTCTATCAAGTTTACGGCCCTTGTCTTCGTTAGCTATCTGTTGCCTTGCAGTCTGGTATTGGTTGGTTCCTAAAAGGCTAAAGGGAGAAAACTCGGAATACAAATTATCTTGTCTTCTACGATAGGAGCGTTGTTGATGGGGTGCACCTCGGTGTATGTAAATTTTATTAAATATTCTGGTTTAATTTGGGATGAAAAAAATATTACCGTAGCAAAAGATTTTTAACAAAACTGAAGATAAGATGAGTTCGCACAGCAACGTCTTAAGGCCGCGTCAAACACACAGGCTTACTTTACGTTTTGGCTTGTGCACTTGTGCAGTCCGCCTGGACGATGTCCAGACGCTCCGGTTTGGTCAAGCCAAAGAAAGCAAACCTGTATGTGTGGCGCAGGCTATAGAAGAAGAGAATGCACTTTTTAATCAACGAAAAAGACCTTATATTTGAAAAATACACTGTATTACACAAAAAATATTGTACAGTAATGGTCAAAAATACAACAAACTATTTTCAGTGGGTTGGATATTTAACTGGAATGTACATTTCTATAAAAATATTTGCTTTTGCAAAAATGTTTTTTTCATATAATACCGTAGTTTCTATTTTATATAGACCAGTAGGAATTAATGGTGGTAGTTTCCGTTCGTCCAGAACAAAATTACATATGTAATAAGTAACATCCTAAAAATATTTACATTTTGTTTATTATCCATAAAATATAATGTTGATGTAAAGGTAATAATGACAATGACACAATAATTATTATCTGGTGTTGTAAGCCCAGCTTACCTATGTTTAGGGTGGATAATATACCTTTCCGCATTCCTTTATTATTATTATTGTGTAATGTTATGTTATAAATAATTGTTCACCTTCCTATTATTATTACGAATTTGCAATTATGCTTACAACAAGGAAACTGTTTTGTTGACGGTATTAGAAATACGCTAAAGTTAGCGGAAGCATTTATACTATAAAAACTGATCTACATCAACAAAACAGGGCTTCTTCATTCAAAACCGTTGTTACAAGGTGTAACGCGGTTTCTTCCAAAACCAAGCCTCTGGGCTTCTTCAAAAATGTAATGTTAAAGTGTTACAAGCTTCGGCTTCTTATCATTCAACCCGTTGCGCTTTTACGTTTTTACAAGTTACAAAATAAATTCTATTGATACATCAAAAGTGTTTTATTCTGGTTCGCCAAAACTCAACGTCCATCACAACACTGGGATAAAAAAATCCCGTGTGCGGTCATTAAATTCTAAACGGCCCTTTCCAACTGCAGGATGTAATGATTAGCCCAGTGAATTGTTTTCATTTTAGAGCCCTATACATAAAAAGTGGGTATTACTGCAGGTTATGTTTACAAAATTTTTTTAATTTTTATCTAAGGTAGTAATATCAATTTTACTTTCACTTTCTCTTAATAAATGTCCTATCTTACGGGCCTAGATGAAATAGAACCTCGATGACCTGAGCCACTCACTCTAGCTATTACCCCTGTGCCCTTTGCGATTGTTTTGATTATTTCGTAATTTATTCGAATTCAACTTACTTTATCAAAAAGACTACCATACACATCAAAATTACCACAATTTCCGAGAGTTGTTGTCACTCCACCTACATTTTCTTTTAGTGCATCATTCAAATTAACTTGAAAACGTATAGGAAATACACGATATTCATTACTCGCTAATTTGTAACACTGAACTACATACTGTAAAATGAATGAAAATCTATTAGTTGCTACATATTAAACAAAATTTTAAATTTACCCCAAACGTATTATATTGGGCATCAATTTTCAAATTAAACGATGCATTTACGGCAGCCACAGAACGATTATACTTAAAGGTGTACAGAGTCGCACTATTGACCAACTCTTTATTCCAATTTGTTAATTCAACTCGAAAATCTCTGATTTTATATTCGTGTTGATTGAACTATAGTAAATTATAAAATTTAAATTAATTTTCTTTAATTGAGCAAATCACAACCTTTGATAGTAAATTTTGGGCACTGGTGCACTTATGCACTAAATAAACGCAAGTCAAAATTTTAACAAACAACATTTTATTAGGAAGACTAATATTTTACATCTGAGCGTGACAATGATGCTTAAAAGTTTCGTGTTGTTATTATATTTGATAATTTTCAAGGATACTTATTTTACAGTAAAATAATCCATTTGTATTAACGGCCAAATAAATGTGCCGTCCTGTCATGTAATGCTTCATAAATTATCTGATAAAACTAAATCTTGTAGATCTATAATTGAGGGTCTTGCGTTCCTATTTGATATCTACTGGTTCTAATCGAAAGAGTATTTTTTTCAACTCGGCTTTAAAAATAGACACAAAAGGCTTTATTTGGTAAAATCTTCAAAATAAAATTACATAATTTGAATATAATCGCCCTTGTGTTGGAACCCTTAACCACCAATTGCAGTCGGACTCTCCACAAGCAGCGCCACACACACAGGCTTACCTTCCGGTTCAGACGACCGGTTTGGCCTGCGCAGGCCGCCTGAACAATATCCAGACGCTCTGGTTTGGCCTATGCATAACGCCTGCACAGGCCAAACCAGAAGACAAGGCTGTGTGTGAAGGCGTAGGCTAAAGAACGGGTTACAGGCTTACCTTCCGGTTCAGACGACCGGTTTGGCCTGCGCAGGCCGCCTGAACAATATCCAGACGCTCTTAATTATCTTGAATGATTAAAACTTTCTCAAATTCTTCAATTGTAATCTGCATAGGCAAACTGGAGCGCCTGTAGATCGTTCAGGCTGCCTGCGTAGCTTTGGCCTGCACAGACCTACGACAGCAGAAACCTGAGCGTTTGTATCGAACTTTAGCATAAAGACACTAATTATAACAATTTTATTTATGTTTTCCAAAACTTAAACTAATATACCCAATGAACTACAATTTATTTTCCACATTTAACATTGACATAATGTCATTTGTATTTTTTAATAGTTATCAAAGATCCATCGAAAATTTTCGACGCCACTTCGGTTTTAAAACGAATAGTTTCTGGTCTAATTGGCGTATCTATTTCGTAATTTCTTAATACAGCTATTAAAAGTACTTTACAGGCTGCATAGGCATATGATATACCTAAAATAAGTGGTTTAGGCTATTGAGGCGTTACTAAGAAAAGAACATTACCTATGCAATTTCTAGGCCCTGCTGAAAACGGTATAAAGCAGTACGGGTGTCTCTTTGCAACTTGTTCTGGTAAAAAGCGATCTGGATCAAATTTCAACGGATCATCCCAATATTCTGGATTTCTATGAACGCCAGATATTGCAACAACTGCAGTAGAACCTTTCGGTATGATAAAGTCGTCTAAAACACCATTATTAAGCTTTAATGTCTTACTAATGCTTATGTTTTTACCCAAATCTATATCTTCATCAACACTTCTAGCAACTAAAGGTACTGGAGGATATAACCGCATGGTTTCTTTGAGAACTTTTTCTAAGTACTCCAATTTTGACAAATCGCTAATGTCGATTTCTCGATCAGAATCTCCAAATACTTCCAATAATTCTTCTCGGACTTTTTTCTAAATTTTATTTCTCACTTCCTATTAATAACGGTAATTTGAAATTTACCTGAATATCCTTATGCATCCCTAAAGCGACTAAAGTGTATTGGACTGTTGTTGAAACAGTGTCACTACCCTGAAATTTTATACAACTAATTAACATTCAAATTATTAAAGTTTTGGATTTTTTTACAGCTCCTACAAAAGTCAAAACATGACCTTGAATTTCAGTGTAAGTAAAATGCTCTTTTATATCCAATAAGTGATCCAAAAATGGCTTTTGTTTGATATCTATAAATAACTTTGATTAAAACAAATTTTGCTCTAAAGGCTGAGACACATGCACATATTTTTACTTGGGCTTGCCTACACAGGTTAGCTTGCGCAGGCTGTCTGAACTATTTACAGTCAACCTCACATTTAATGACCACCCTGGCTATACGTTTAGCACTAATTGTGGATGCAACCATCATAACACCCGCTACTTAAATTAAGGGGTAAATCAACAACATCGTCTGTTCTTTTGTCGTTGTTGGCTAATAACCGCCCTGGCGTATATAACCAGAGTGGCCAATAATTGTGAGGCTGACTGTACAGACACCCCGGTTGGCCGGCCTGCATAGGTCAACCCGGAGTAAAACCCTGTACTTTTGTCTCTGACTTAAGTATATCCTTTCCTTCATATGTATCCATTTTAAGCTCGCGTTCTTCTGTACGTTTGTTAATGATCTGAAAATAACGCTTCGTTAAAAACAATTTTAGTATTATCTGCTTTCTTACATTTGTAGAAAACTCTTGTATCGCTTCACCAATTTTGTAATACTCTCGTCCTATCGGAGATAAGCTAAAGATGATTTGTATGTGATACCACACTTGAATTGCTCTTATAATCATAATTTCAGCCACCCTTGAAGTTTTGAGCAATTAGAAAAATTCGCTTTTGCGCAAAACCAATAATACTCCTCAGTTTTTCAGCGTTTCAAAGTCGATACGAGGAGTACTATTGGTTCTCCAAATCTGTGGTTTAAGCTAGCTAGCCTGGCTACTTAAACTAACTTGAACTACTTAGTAAAATTCTTTCGCTTTTAATTCAAGCCAAAATTCAAGCAGACATCCCTTAGTTAAAAACATACCTGCTTATGTAATTATAATAAACTGAATTTGTTGTTTGAGCATCAACTGATACACCCATCGAAGTCTCTGTAAAAATTCGATGAAAAATTAAAAACATTTATTTTTATAATAAATACCACAAATCAAGTCTAAAGAACACTTGGTAATATAATCATAGACATCAAACGCTTCAGTTTTACCCTCTTCTTTTTTTAATTGGTCCACTAGTATTGCACCGTGTTTTATAAATACTTCTACGAAAGAATCGGTCATTTTTTTGCTAAATGCAGGAGTGAGAAGCTTTCGGTCTCGTTTCCAAATTTTTACTACAATAAAAAAAATTTGTAGGTGCCAAAATATTTGCCAATGATTGTGAGAACTGAGCTCTTAATTTAAAAGCGTTCTTTTTGTGACGCCACTTTCTCTTAACTTTAATTATAACCCAAATTTGTGTTTTTTGACTGTGTTTCTGTGGTACAAACCGGCCTGAATTTAAGGCCGGTTTGCACCACTTTATGTTATGGCTCAAGTTAAGGAAAAGTGGAGCATGATTATAAGAATCTCGATACATAGTTATTTTTTGAAATTTCCAAGTAAAGTAGAAAGTCCACCATCACTGTAGTTAAAATAGGCATTAACAAACTAATTAAAATAAAAATTATTTTATAGAACAATTTCAATTAAAATTAAGTTTTAAAATGGCGTTATTATAGAAATAAAAGTTAATTTACGCAGAACTAACGCTTTGAAAATTGTACAAACTAAATTTTTATGGGTAATCTTTGATCCTTCGATCAAGGGTGAATTAAAAATCAGCCCTAATCAACGTGTCAAATGCACTTTGGCAACTTATACCTATCCTCCTTATTTACAAATCTAAGGTGCAATAATTTGACCCACTAACGATAGAAAAGTCTAAATTTTCTCCTTAGTTTCATTAGTCTTTTTCGGGGCTGGGCTGGCCCGTGATGTAACAATGAAAAAAATATATTCCAAAAATTCAGATAAATTTAAAAACTCATAAACCTGGACTAGCAGATTTCCCGGTACTAATTTTTTCCCAGTCTAGCCCTTGTCTTCTTATCTCAATTTTGAGGAAATTAGAGCAAATATTACCTGGTGATGTAACTAAACCATTTCCTATAACTTCTGAAACGTTGTGATAACGTTTATCTTTGGCAAGGCAGTTTGGACTGTTTAAAATAATCTTTAAATATTTAGGATTTGCAATCACAACTAAATGAATCCACATCAACCACATTTTAAAGGTGTAACCGTGTTTTTCAAACAACTTATGAAAAGTCTGTCTCATGTCTGAAAATATTATTAAAATTATTAAAATTGAGATATTAAAATAAATTACCTGCAACATCTATGAAATTATGTAAATCTCCTATAAGCGGTAAAGATGAAAGGCCTGGAATTTTAGACGAATGTTTGTAAAAATTTCTTCTATTGTATCGAAAAATTAGATAAATTGTAATTATTGCAATTAAAATTGTAATTGAAATCATTTTGTAGTCGTAGAGCGTCTGTACACCAATTCACATCAATAACTACTGAATCTAACGATTAAAAAACTTTTATGCTCATAATTAAAAGTGTTGGATGCAATTTGGAGTTAATGTTCTTTTGTAAAGTCCCAAAGTCCTTAAAAATAGGCAACCAAGAAGGCGTAGTTTCCATGGTAGACAGTCACACAATATGGTTGAGTCAGCACGATAGCGTCTCAAATTACAGCGCAGTTTGAAGTGTTGCCTACGCATTTATTGATGGACAAATGGGGAAATTCTTGTCATTCTTTTTATTTTATCTGAAACTACCCCTAAATTCGGTTGGCAATAAGTCGTTTGCTATCAGCGCTTTTCCGACAACATATAGGTTAATTTTCCCTTTTGTGTTTTATTAATTAAAATTTTTTTCGAGTTGCGAGCCTGTACCTACCTCTCCCAAGGGGTTGATATTACAAAATTTTTAATTCGCTATATCAAGTAGTAACCTACCAGTTTTTTCCTATTTCTTTGCTTATTTTTAATTTATGGTGCTTTCTAATTTTTTATAACCTTTGATTTTCACCCCTTTTAGCGAGACCAAGAAATGTTGAAATATTTGCCGAATCTTTCTTATGCCATAGTCACTCAACAGGTAAAAAATTGGAAAACCGTAGCAAAGCCCGGCTTGATATACATATAGTTTGTCGAATAGACAAAAGTAAATTTTTGAATTAAAACTTGTAAATTTAGCAATCGCCCTGTATATTAAATCGTTACGGAAATATTAAATAATAAAAATTATTTGTAAAATAATGAAATCATATCAATTTATAACGAGCGTTTGGGCGATGCGATAATGAATTGCTTTGGCCAATTGAGTCGATTGTGATAACAATTTTTGATTTAGAAATAAATAATATAAACCAACATTTTTAAATATTTAATTTATGTAGTTTAGTACATTTTCCGACTTGGTGTGTTGAAGTGTTATTTTATTCTTGTGTTTTAGTCCTTTTGAAACTTTGAAGATTTTAACATTTTGATGAAGGTTAGTTTTTTTATTATTTTTATAACCGCCAAGATAGAGAAACCACACACAATCATTTCTTAGTTGCTTAAACCAATCAATAATTACTGAATGAGTCATTTATGTTCATACGAAGAAACTCATGCATGGGCCTACAAGAACTTTATTTTAATTTTTTGTCTGTTGGAATTTTTTGTTTATACAGGGTGGTGACCGGACCTCTCGGTCATATGGATTTATCATGTAAAATTATACATTCAATTTCAATAATGTTTTAGAGCATAAAATTCTACATCTAAATCAATTAGGAAAATTAATTTTGGATGCTTTATAATGCCATAAACTTTAATTTTAAAATTCGAAAATGAGCAGAAATAGCCATTGTCTTGATACACAAATAAAAATTGTCGAATGTTTTACGCTTTTTCTGTCAAAATAATTTTAAATTTTATATTTAATTATTGAATTTATAAAAAAAAACAAAAATTACATTTTATGCATTTTCGAGTTATTTCACAAGGTCAATTTTTTTAATTACAAATCATAGGTCTATGATTTCATTACATATTTTTATTTGACGGTTTAACAGAAATCTAATCGTAAAAAACGGATTTTAATGCCTATATGATCGTCAAACTAAAAAATAAGTATAACAACCCTTATAAATTCCATATTTAATGAAGTTAGCCTCCTATGATTGATCGTGTGGTGAAATAGTTTATTAAACTCCTACAACATTTATTAATTTAAATAGTAAAATTTCGAAATAAAAACTTAATTTATTTGCCTTGGATTATTCTCTAAATCAACTTCATTACCAAACCAGCTGGCTCTTGACCCACTGGAAGTGAGATTATGCTAATTTTATTAAAAATTAAAGTTTGCTAACTTGGGAAGAGGTAAAAATTGTTCTAGAAACATTTTTGCTATGTAGTGGGTTAATTTAAAACTGTGCAAAAACGAAATCTCCAATACTATAGTTCAATTTACCTGTTTGCCTTGGGTTTTTTACCTAACTCTGATTTTGAACCTATTGCCACATAATAGTAAATTTTGTTATTATTTAAAAATAGTATACAATTATCTTTAATAGCTATTTTTTGTATATTATTTATATTATGTTAGAAAAACTGTAAACAAAAGTATAATTTTGGGCGTCAATGTTAATTAATGTGCTACATCCTTGTGTCAGGTAGCGTCCTAATCACCTGCCTGGACACTGATGCAATATTGCTAAAATGATCTTTAGAAACCGAAACTAACGACTTAACGTCTCCTCAGAAACCGAGGCACCATAATCGCATAAGGGATTATTTTCTGGACTTTTTGAGCCTTTAAAACTTTTTGAGTTTTCAAAATCATCGACGCTTCACGCTTTAGTCTCGTTGAGCTAGTACAAAGGTTTGGGATAGATTCAGGACTGAAAGAACGCATCATTCAGTATATTTTGGACCATCAGAGGCTACATCAGAGATTTTAAAGCTTTGACAGTTTATTTATTTATTATTCAAATTAATACTGAAACAGTACTGGAAATTTATATTGTTTTAATATAATAAAATGCCTAAATACAATAATTTTTTCTAAACTACACTTTTTGAATAGTTATCATTGCCCCACCGTGTAATTTTGACGTTATTTCCGTTTTAAAACTTATTGTTTCAGGTTTAATTTTGGTATCTACTTTGTAGGATCTTAAAACTGTGGCTAATATCACTTTGCATGCAGCCATTGCATATGCTACTCCTGTAAAATTAAATTTAGTTATCAATTTTCTTGTCTTTTGTGTAGATAAATACCTATGCAATTTCTAGGTCCTGCCAAAAATGGTATGAAACTGCATGTATGTCTTTTTGCAACTTCGTCTGGTAGGAAACGATCCGGATTAAATTCCAAAGGATTTTCCCAATGTTCAGGATTTCTATGAACTCCTGAGACTGAGATAACTATTGACGAACCTTCAGGTATGATATAATCTTCTGCAAAAGTACTACTATTAGCATTGTTTTCATTATCACCTGTATTAGAAATTATATAAATACCCAAATCAATATCTCGAGTTGCATGTCTCGCCACAAAAGGAATTGGGGGATATAAACGTAAAGTTTCGTTAAGTACCATAGTCAAATACTTCAATTTTTTTATATCATCAAAATGGACCGGTCTATCGGAATCTCCATATACGTCGTATAGCTCTTGCCTTACTTTTTCCTGTTAAAAAAATTACTTGCAAAGGGAAAAGCAAAACGAAATGTCTTACCTGAATATGTTTGTGCATTCCTAAAGCAACCAAACAATATTGAACTGCAGTTGCAACGGTATCGCTTCCCTAAACATTTTCTAAGTTCAATTAAAGGTATTCAGTAATAAGTAGATGCTTACAGCCACAATAAAAGTTTCAACTTGAACCTGAAGATCGTCGGGAGTTAATTTTTCTTTTAACGTCAACAAATGATCCAAAAACGGTTTCTTCTCGTTTTCTACAATTTAATTAAATGAATTTACGTTTTGACTTAATTTGAAATTTACCATTAAACACAAGCTCTTTTTGATCCTTGACAACTTCGTTGTAACGCTTTTGAATAATCTATGAATAAAAATTTAAATAAAACAATAGGGTAGAGTCGAATGAAATTTTTTTGAGAAAATGATTGGGGATAGCATTTTTTTTTTTTCACGAATGCTTTATTATGGGTCCTTACATATGGGAGTATGTTTATAAAAAACAGTTCCGAAAAATTTGGACTTTTATTTTTTTTTAAATTTGACTCCAAGTTACTGAACTTTCTGTGGTTTTTAATTTTTTTCTACATAACGAATTATCCGTTTGGGCTCAGACCGATCTTATTCTTTTCGTAATTTTATACATTACAAATTACTTAAGAAGTATTTTTTTGCTATCTTCAATGTGATCGAAGATATTCTCAAAATTATCAGTTTTTCAAAACACCAAAGCAATTTTAACCCTCAGATTAAAAACAGCACGCCTCAGATTCGGAAAAGTCCCTCCCATAATTAGGAACCCAAAATAAAGCGTTTCGTGAAAAATAATGGCTATCGCCAAGCTTATTCCAAAAGCGGCATTTTTTCAGATCGACTCTACTGTCTGTTCAGCGAATAGATGCAGCTAAGCCACTCCCAAAAAAGCACGCGATATTCGAATAGAATTTTTCTATTGCACGAATTTTGAAAAGACGGTTCAAATCAATCGCACAAGAATTGACAAATGCGTCAACCTTATTTGACAGAAATTTGTGGGGTGTGGCTTAGCTGTATCTGTTGGCTTGACAGAGACTAGTATGATTGTTCATAAATACGTACGTTAAGCGTAAAGGATCTCATTTCGTTGCCTATTCTGTAAAATTCGCGACCTAAAGAACTGAGTTTGAATGTTATGTCTAAGTGTAACCATATCCTCAGTGCTCTCAAGACTAAAATTTCAGCTAGCCTAAAATATAAAATTAAAGCTGTTCAGACGTTGAATCCAAAATTTAAAAATGCTAGAGTAGTTCCAATAAAAGATTAGCACGCTATGTGACCAAATGAGCGCGAGGCGTGGCTTCAGAGCTCAATGGCGAAGCTAATTATTTCTTCTTTTAAAAAAATTATTTTTAAAAGTTGTCAAAATTTATAATTAATTACTGGTTTAATACTTTATGAATGAGATCACTTTATTAAAATATTTGTAATTATTTTCTTCGACAAAAGTAATAGTCCTAGAACCCTTAACAAAAAAAATGGGGTGATCGTATTCAGGCCCATCTTTTGGGAATAAGCTATTTGAGTGCCAGCGAACACAAAAATCTGGTTGGCTTCCACAGGCAGTGGCTTAACGCCTCAGGATCCTTCAATGAAATTCTTAAAGAAGGAAAAAAGTAAGAAATATGACAGCATTCGTGATGCAACTTTGACATCTTATCATTCTTATAAAAAGAATCGACCAAAACAATTGGCTACTCTCTACAATGTCTCTGAGAGCGTGGCAGCTGGACTGAAATTAACGTCTTTATGCTACACACCCGCAAGCATTAACTCGTGACTCATAAACGGTATTTGGGTTGTCCACTGGCAAAGTAACTACTTTTTACATAAAAAGTAAGATTTTACTTTGCCATCGCTCGCAGGTGGGTTTCCCGCCTTCCTCACCAATTAGAAATTTACTATTAACAACCCTGAGGCCTTAAGCCACTGCCTGAGGAAGCCAACCAGATTTTCGTGTTCGCTGGTACTCAAATAGCTTATTCCCAAAAGATGGGCCTGAATACGATCACTCCATTTGTTCTGTTAAGGGCTCCAGTTACCTCCTAAAATAACTCCAAGTATTGGACTCCAATAACCTAATAATAATAACTATGTATTATATACGACGGCACTGTCTACGTTCGTTTCTAAGCAACGTCAGTCCTAAAGTACTGCCCAACTTCAACGGTCATCACGTAGTGTGCTCATCTTTCCTTGGAACTACTGACTACTCTACTTTCACAGTCAGCCTCACAATTAATGGCCACCTTGGGTACCCGTTGAGCACAAATTGAAGATGCAACCATTATAACCTCCTACTTAAATTTAGGGTAACTTTCTTTTGCAAAACTAGTAAATCAACAACCTCCCCTTCTGTCCTTTTGTCGTTGTTGGCTAATAACCAAATTGTGTAGGTAAAATGCAGCGTCACAAAAATAGAATTTTTCAAAAAAAATTTTAAACTTTCTTTATGGGCACATGAAGATGCAACTTAACTCCAATTTGACCGTATCGCTATGGCTTTCAACATCCCCATCAAATTTTAAAGAGGCCACCGTATAATTGAAAGAGGATTACAAAAAATAAAAAATTATAAATTTTAAAAATTAATGAATTGAAGGACGCAAGTAGCGTAATCATAAAAACTTGTTTTTTTAATAAATTCATATCTAGTGGACCTAGTACAAATCAACTATTTGATTCTTCAAACTTTTGCGAAAGAAGGTCATGCGTTAATTATATCCACGCGTAGAAAAAAATTGTCTTTTGGCGTTCTCTATAAATAAAATTTTGAACACTAAAAAATTTACTATTTACCTGCAAGTGATATCCAACATTGGCGATTTTTTAACCTGAGCATCAACTGAAACTCCCATCGCAGTTTCTACAAATAGAAAATTTTCTTTTCACTTTTAAAACTCGGTTTGAACCACTCACCACAAATAAAATCCAAAGAGCACTTAGATATGTAATCGTTGGCATCAAAAGCTTCACTTTTATCAACTTCCTTTTTGAGTTGTTGCACTAATATTTCACTATGCTTAATAAACACTTCCACAAACGAATCCACAATTTTTTTGCTGAAAGCCGGATTCAGCATTTTACGTTGAATTTTCCAAACTTCGGCTAAAAATTTTTAAATTAGGAATTTTTTCTAATGAAAATAATTAGAAATTTATACGTGGTGTGACAATTAAACCGTTTCCTAAAACATCATTAGCGAGACGATATCTCTTGTCCTTTTCGAGACAGTCGGGGCTGTTTAATATTATCTTGAGATATTTAGGATCTGCTGCAACCACTACATGGTACCAAAACATCCATAATTTGAACATGTAACCATATTGACTAAGAATCTTATGGCAAGTTTGCCTCACATCTTGAAATTGTAAAATTATTTTTAATCGGAAATTAAATTTTAAACGTACCATGAATATCTGTTATTAAATTTACATTACCCACTAAGGGTAATCCAGGCACGCCGGGTATTTTAGCTGCATGTTTATATAAATTTCTCCTACTGTATCTAAAACTAATGTAACAAATTGTTGAAAAAATTAGCAACAAAAATAAAAACATTGTCAATTATTTTCGGGTAAATTTCACTTATAAACTAACAAGTTGAATAGTTACCTAAGACATTATATAGTAGGTCGACGAAGTGGTCATGTCGACGCTTTGTTGACGAAGTTGTTCCAAGGACCGCTTAAAATCTAAAAAGTAGATGGTGTTAGATTCAGTGTGTAGAATTCGATAACTGTAAATTATTATTTTTTCACCCATTAAAAATTTTTGCTTAGTAATAACGAAAAGGCGCTAATAATAAAACAAATGTTACAAGAAAATAGCTTTATTAAATGGACTCTTTCCTCACAATAACATAAATATCTCAAAAACACTATTGGTCGATTTTCTACTCCTTTGTGTCTTACTTAATACCAATGATAGAAGTGAGAAAATACAAGAGAAAAGGAAATATTTAGGAAAAGCGTTACTCATTGAGATTACAGAAAATGACGTATTATCGGAGCAAAAGGAATTGGATGGTTTAGGTTAAGACATTTGTGGAGGGTGGGAAGAAGAACTGCTTATGGAGATCGAATAGAAATGAAAGAAGCAAACATAATTTAAAGGAATTAGAAAGACATACAGGGAAAGAAGTATGTAATTTTTCAAAAACTAAATTTTTAGTCATAAATGACGACGATTCGGAAAAGTCGAGATAGAATAATTTTCATCTGCAGGGAAAGCAAAACTAACTCTTTTTGTTAAATAAAAAAGTTTGCACCCTACTCTCTTATGTTTCTTTTGATGATAGACATTAATATTCAATTTTGTGACGTCCTAATCATTGGATAATGACGTAAATTTAAATTTTAATAAAAAAGATTAAAAGTAAATCAAATGGTAATTAATTCTAAATTCGATTATACTTACTTTTGATCTCTTGTATAATTAACAACCTGTCCTAACATAAATCTACATATTTCTAATTTTTCTTTCATTACAAACCTTTTCATTTTATGACTCAGAATTTAGTCAAAAAAACAAAAACTGGGAACTTTTACATGCGTACTATTTTTGAAGTCCGGATCCGCATCATACAAGCAATTAAAAATTTAGGCTTCGATAGAGAATTACGTTGTCTATAACAGGGGCGGACAACTTTACTAAATATGTAAATATTATATTGCTATGAAAAGCTATATTTAATAACCGTTTGCACTAACGCTAAGCAATGGCTTAGGAGTTAAGTAATTTGTTAATAAATCAAATGCTGGGAGCAACATATTTAGGCGACTTCTAAGTCGTCGCTTAGCGTTAGTGCAAACAGTCATAGCCATTAGAATTAATTACCATTTGATTTACTTTTAATCTTTTTTATAAAAATTTTAATTTACGTCATTATCCAATGATTAGGGGGCGGGTACCTTTAGCAATAACTAACAGCAATAACTAAATGAAAATTAAAAAATTTCTATCTCCCTTAATTCTATAGACAAATACTCAAATAATCTACATACCAAAAATCAACGACATGGTTTTTAGTGTTAAAAACTGAGTGAAAAGATTTCCTTCAATATTCTACAACCCCCTTAACCGGATTAAAGGAATTTGAGAGTGCCATTCGATAGATGAGTACTTTAGACACCCACATACCAAAAATCATCGACATGTTTTTTTTTGTTAAAAAGATAGGATTTTTTTAAGATTCCACAAATTTTTTTTACGACCCCTGCATCGAGTTTGAGCGAATTTAAGGGTGGTATTCAATAGATGAGTGACTAAGTGGCATACCTATCAAATTTGATTAAATTGTCTCGTGTTTTAAAAAAGCTAGAAATTTTTTTAAATTTTTATTAAATATGGATATAATAATTATTCAGCAACCCCCAAGATGTGATTAAACAGTTTTGTGTGTTCTTCTTAATTGTCAAGGTCATGTGAAATGTCCATATTTGGTTTAATTTAAAGAAAGATTATTTTTAAAGAAAGCTATAAATGTTTAAATAATTGTAATTGATTTTTTCCACCCTGGGAATGCTTAGGGTGAGAAGCTGTAATTTTAGGGTTTGGTTTAATAGATTGATATAATATGTTTAGTGTATATTCCAAATATCAAAAGGATAGTATTATAATTAAAGGAGATAGAAATTTTTTAATTTTCATTTAGTTATTGCTAAAGGTACCCGCCTATGATTAGGACGTCACAAAAAATGAATATTAATGCAAACCTTTTATTTAACAATAAGAGCTTAGTTTTGCTTTCCCTGCAGATGAAAATTATTCTATCTCGGTTCTTCCGAACCGTCGTCATTTATGACTAAAAATTTAGTTTTTAAAAATTAGAAACTTTTTTCCCGGTATGTCTTTCAAATTCCTTTAAATTATGTTTGCTTCTTTCATTTCTATTTTATCTCCATAAGCAGTTCTTCTTCCCACCCTCCACAAATGTCTTCACCTAAACCATCCAATTCCTTTTGCTCCGATAATACGCCCTTTTTTGTAATCTCAATGAGTAACGGTTTTCATCAATATTTCCTTTTCTCTTGTATTTTCTCACTTCTATCATTGGTATTAAGTAAGACACAAAGGAGTAGAGAATCGAAAAAAAGTGTTTTTGAGAAATGTATTGTTGTTACAATAAATGTTTAATTTTTGAAAGCACGCCTGTGTGTGTGGGCGCGCCATAAAACCTTTTTTTCTATAATTTTATATAATATTGGCAAATTTTCTGTCATTTACATTGTTCTGGTATTCTCTTTTTCGTCTTACTCTCGGATTATTTGCACTACCCCAGTTTTACGTATTTTATTGGTGTTGCTCAACAACAGTGCACCCACCTATACCTGTGTAAATCAATCACGTGATTGCACTCTACCGGCACAGAACCGCACTCTGGCTCCGTGTTGGTGCGGTCCCAATCGAATACGCTATAAGTTTAAAAGTATACATATAGATATCAGCAATATAATCGACTATTTTTCTTAAAAATGTGTCGCGATCTACCTACTACTAAGATCTTGACGTTAACTATCAATAATTATGATACTTAAGCAGCCAAGACCGTTTGATTCTATGAGTTTTATGAGTATTGAAATTATCTCCTGTCGGCTATGATTTACCGACTTGTTGGTCATTCCTGCTATATGACATATCCAAAAGTGTATAAATCGGTCGGACCAGATTGTGAGAAAATCCATTTCAAAATTTTGACCAATTTTAGCACTTTAAAGATAGGTAATTTTGAAGCAAAAATTAAAATAGACCGAATAAGACGAAAGTCCTATATTTTGGCTGTACTTTGCCTTTTTGAAATTTATATAATAATAATTACCGGCCACGTTATAAGGGAAAAACTACAAAATGGGACAACCGTCCTATTGGCCGCCATTTTGAATTAAAAAATTTGAAATTTCATTTTTCAATTAGGACTCAGATGTACTATCTTATATTTGCTATATTTGCTATATTTGCACAAATGCACCCAATAGAATCACCTTATTTTTAGACACTGTATAGATTTCTTATAAAAGCTTGGTTTGCGATGAAATAGTTTTAAAGTCGCTAGGCTAAAATAAAATTTCGTCAAAATTGGTTCAGTAGTTTCTGCTCCAGAGGTGTAACGGATAGACAAACCGACACGCGGTCTTCTCAGTAAAAAGACCGTAAATTTTTTTTCGATTTTTGAAATCAGTGGTACTCAAAAAGTCGATAAATGAAGTTTTGATTTTTCTCGATTACCTATAACAACTTTTTTCTTGAAAAAGTTTAAAATTATAAAAAAACTCGACACGGCTATTTTCTAGAATTAATGTTAAAACGGCCGATATAAAAGTATGATGCAGCCTTTGCTTTTGTTAGATATCGTTTTTGAGCAGTAAAGTGATAACTGATTAATGGTATTAGAAATAAATTATAAACAAAAATATTTTAAATTTTATATTAGTCAGTACATTTTCGAACTTGGTGGTGTTGTGTTCGTGTCTCGTGCAAGTCGAAATTTCCTTCACCGACTTTAAAAGGTTAGAATTTTTCTCATTATTATTAAACCATTGAAGTCCTTAATTTGGTTCCTTTTCGTATAATGAATTAATTATTTGAGCACTAAATATTTCACAAAAAAAGCACCTAAGACAGTAATCCTATTGCATGAACTGACTACTACAGTTTTTCAATAGTTATATTCGCGCCTCCAATAATTTTCGAGCTAATTTCAATTTTAAAACGAATAGTTTCTGGTGTAATTGCAGTATCGATTTTGTACGATCTCAAAACAGTTGCTAACATAACTTTACAAGCATCCATAGCATATTTTTTACCTAAAAAATGAAATTTATTTACTTTGATTATTTATGACAAAAATTCAAATTATTACCAATACAAACTCGAGGTCCTAAGGAAAATGGAACAAACTATAAGAGTGCCTTTTTGCTACTTCGTCTGGTAAAAAGCGATCGGGATCAAATTGTAATGGATTCTCCCAAACGTCGGGATTTCTATGTACAGCTGCTAGTCCTATAACTGCACTAGATCCACCAGGAACGACGAAGTCTCCTGAAATGTCATTAGAATTATTTCGGTTAATATTATTGGAAAACTGCTCATGTACCTAAGTCAACATCTTTTGTAATACTTCTAGCAATAAAAGGTAGAGGAGTATAGAGTCTCATAGTTTCTTTAACAACCCTTTCTAAATATTCTAACTTTGGCAAATCATTCAACTCCATTCTTCTACCGCTGTTCCCAAACACCTCAAAAAGCTCTTCTCGTGCTCGTTCCTTAAAAACATGAATTGTAGAAAATTAAATTGAAAGCGAAAATGTTAGAACTTACTTGAACGTCTTGGTGCATTCCTAAAGCTACCAAAGCATATTGAACTGATGTAGAAACAGTATCACTGCCCTACAATTGATTGTACAAAATTAAAAAATTTTTACTTTTGAAAATTGACTTACAGCTATTATAAAAACTTCAACTTCTTTCCTAAGCTCCAAAGGTGTTAGTGTATTCCCCAAACTCACCAAGTGATCCAAAAATGGTTTACTAACATTTTCTAAGAAACAATAGTTAATACGATAATTTTTTTACTTTATTCCTTACCATCAAATTCGTTGCTCTCCTTTTTACGTACTTCTTCTAAACGTTTATGGATAATCTAGAAAAGTAAATGACATAAATAGAACGGCTTTATTCATAAAAATTGCAAATACCGGTTCTGTAAAATCGTGCATTACTTGTACGAGGCGATAAAATTCGCGCCCTAATGCTGTTCGTCGAAATATTGCATCTGAGTGTAACCACACTCTTAGAGCCCTTAGGAGTAAAATTTCGCCCCCTCTAAAAATTATTATAAATATTAAAATTACTGAAATAGTGAATTAAGTAAAAGGATTACCAAGGGTAGGGCAAATGTTAAAAGGACCGAATCAACATATTAATTTTTTTGCTACTTTTGACCTATTTTTCGCCCTTAGCATGGTGACATTTTATAGAATTTTTTTTAGGGCACTTCTTGTATACTTTTATGTATTCGGAAAGAGAAAAATCTTCTTATTACAGTTTAAGTTTCTTAGGATTAGTTAAGTAGGTATTCTTGTTGTGTGAGGTACTTTCTTTAGGGTAAAGGTGAATTAGATAAGGGCATATTTAACAGACTCAAAAAATGCAAATTATACCGACTAGAGTTAAAACTAGTTCACGACACGTAATATAAATTTTAGGTCATTTTATCTCTTCTAAATTTCTGAGTAATCTTCTAAGCATATCTCAAGAGGAAGAAGGAGGACCAAGTTTGAACGGCTTTAGTTGCTAACTACCATTATACCCCTTAAAGTTTCAGTAAGCATCCCCTAAGCCTAGTTTATTCAAAATAATCCAAATCGACTTCATGTCTGGAGACTGTTTTCTCTTCAAATCCACAAAAATATACAGGGTGTGCCCTGGAAAAATGTCAATAACCACACCAACTAAAGGGCGAATAGAAACTTGTAAGAAAATGTGGTTTTAAGAATTTGTTAATAAATGAGCCTTTCTGCAACATTTGACTATCGCTGTACAGATTTAACTATAAGTCTCGTCCAAAATAGGAATGGATATTAAATTACCTGCAACTCAATTCCAGAAGTTTTGACTTTTTCCTTTGAGCATTAACTGATACACCCATTGCTGTTTCTAAACAAATGAAAAACATTAAATATACAACGTGACGATGAAGTAATTACATAGTTCGATCATTGCTCTTAACTTTCTTTGAAAGTGTAAATTCTAGATTATACTGTTGCATTAAGACATTTAGCTAGCAACGCGTTGACGACGTAGGGTGAAAGGTAGTTTGAAAACAAGAGAAGTAAGTAAGATTACAAAATTATTAACATAAAACATTAAACTCTTCGTTATTTTCAATTTTTAATTTTTTTAAAAACCCTTGACGGGCTATGACAATTACAAAATGAGTACTTACTTACTGTCGAAAAGGCTACTACTACTACTACTACTAATCTAAATCTAAATCTAAATCTAAATCTTATTTAGTAGTGAACAAAATAATTGACATTAGACGGGAAATAAGAGATTTACTCTACCTCGTCTGTTGCAGCCTTCGCTCCACTCGGGCTGTAAACCTTTCTCGGTAGAGTAAATCGTACTTACTTCCCTTGTAAAGTAATATACTATTACTGAACGAAATTTTAAAAATATTTTTTTTGTAGAAATTAGCATTTACCATCTGTTACGGGTATTTCTATAAGTAAAAATATACGTTTCGCTTTATCTAGTTAGTTATCGATAGCAACGAGAGGTAGTATAATATGGCTCCCGTTGCCATTAGAGTCAGGAGCCAATGTGATAAACATAAATCAAATTAGTCTGGTTGCCAACCTATTAAATTCAGCATGACCTGCAAATATCTCCGGTCAAAGATTTTTTTAAACCGATTTTGACTCACTTTATTCCCTAATTATGATTCTGCGGGTGTTACAGAGACCCCCTTGAGCAAACGTCGCCATCAAGGTAGGACTTTTTTTGGTAATCTTTCCTAAGTTAGTCTTAAAAAATTTTATTCTGAGATGAAATAAAGATCGTAAAATTCTACACAGAAAAGGCATCTTGCATTTTTTCAGAAAGTATAGTAGAGAATTCACCTTAGTAGGTTTTTTCCTGTCGCCTTAAATATCAAATCGTCCTTGAGGATTAGGTAATTAAATTTTTTGTGAATTTGTTTTTGCTAAATCATCTTGACCTGCGGATGTTGTTGTTTTGTTGATAAATCAACACAGGTAATATTCCAGTATAATAACCCGCTATACCAGTTGGTAAAAACCGCGGATGAAAAAAAATATTTATTTATGTAGACACGCGTATCAGTGTATAGAGAATGAGAGAATGAGAGAATGGTCTCTTATCTTGTCTAACTTTCCTTAGTTTTCTTTAACTTTCTTTAAGTGTGTTACATATCGTAATCGTGTAACACTTACAATTTTACTTGCCTTGGAAAACAACAACTTTTAAAAAAGAATTAAATTATTAGAAAGCCGAGGTTGTCGAACTGTAGTCGCTAATAATTTGCCTATATAAACTGAATTGGACACTGGACAGTGGACATTCACCAACAACTTACCACAAATAAAATCCAACGCACACTTCGACGTGTAATCATTAGCATCAAACACTTTAGTTTTACAAAGCTCTTTTTCCATCTGCTCGACCATTATTTCGCTATGCTTAACAAATATTTCGAAAAACGAATTAATGATTTTCTTACTGAAAGCAGGATTTAAAAGTTTTCGTTGATGTTTCCAAACGCTCCCTTGAAGTTATTTTGAATTTAACTCATTTCAAATTCGAAAACTTTGTTTTTTACCTGGTGAGGTTAGTAAGCCAGTTCCTAAAAAATCTTCAGCTAGACGATATCGTTCTTCCTTATCAAGACAATCGGGGCTATTTAAAATTATTTGAATGTGTTTGGGATTCGTCACAATTAATAAATGAATCCAAACTGCCCACAATTTGAAAGTTGCTCCATATTTTCTTGCATACTTTTCGCAATTTTCCCTTAAATCTAATCTAATGTGAATTTTGAATTTAAACTTTGTTTATAATTACATTGAAAATCCCAGATTAATAATAATGCGTTTCCTATAATTGGTAAATATAATGGTCCGGGTATTTTAGCTGCAAGCTTGTATAGGTGCCATCTACTATAATGGTAATAGGAAAGTAAAATAACGAATAAACTCACTAAAATAACTATGATCATTTTTAACACACGTCACTATTACAACGGCATTCAGTTTCTTACTAGTTTTCATGTTCTGTGCGAAAGTTTAGGTAGTACGTGATTTCTTATTTTTATAACGTCTATAAAGGAACCAGTTTTGTTTGACTAAAGTAGCATGTTTTTTTTGTTTTTTTTAGTTTCATTTTTTCGTACGGTTGCTTAATCTTAAATCCCTAATGTGGAAAACTATCTCAAAATAGCACTAGCCAGGGGCTTTTATTTTAATAATTTTAAGGTAATTTTTCACATTTTGATATTTAATTTCTGTCATTAAATAAATACTCGAAATAAATTTTGTTTATTGATTTACATGCACAATTTTATGCTCTACAACTTTTATTCGAAGCCTTTTTGCCTAAAATACTTCAATAAGCAAGAAATTACGAAAGTATGATTTTTCACGTTACGACCCAAATCCGCGGTGCTCCCTACCATCCTACGAAAGCTCTCCTTGTACTAAATTTTAGTGTACGTTTAATTAACTAAAGATCTATTTTAAATCGTCCCGTGAGCTTTCATTTTTATTTTTTACCAACAGTAAGCAGTTTACAAATCTTTTTTATGGAATTAAATTGAAAAAAGTAGTGTTAGGTCCTTAATTTAGTAGACGATTAGAATGTATGTATTTTTGGTAACATCATCAAAAAGTTGGTCGAAAATTTCACACCCACAATATTGGAGCACTCGAAATGCATACATAGTCAATTTATAGCATAAGCAAAAGATTCTTCTTGGTGAACTTGTTAATTTGGGTCGGGGCTAGACTAAATTGCATTGCATAAATTTATCCTACAATTTAAATATTGAAGGTGTTGCATACTAATACCTTGACTCTAAGATAATTATTTACTTTCTTTGAGACCAAATGCATATTAAGCTAAGAATTTAAATAAAGTTTAGTAATTTTATGACTAGAAGCTTAAAAAGTGATAAATTTGATGTTAAAGTTCTCAGTGGTTTTCTTAATTCGATGTTAGTTCTTTTGGCATATTTTTTCAATTTTCTCCACATACTTTAGGATGATAATGATTAGATAAGAGGACTCAATTTGTTGCACCTTTCAAAAACGTAGCCTCTAATATAAATAATCTCGAACACTCTCAGTGAAATGAAAATAGCAGTTTTAAAGTCTTTTAAATCATATGGTTTTGGCTATAGATTACAGGATAAGCGACTTTAAGCAAATTTCCAACTTAAATAAAAACCTCAAGTAAGCGATAATATTTCCTTATCTACCCATTAATTTCTTTCTTACATTAACATTAATACCGAGTGTTTCAAAAAACAGTAGCTTATGACAGAAAGTACATCTAAAAATTGACACAGCGTAGAAAATATTCTCAAAACAGTTTACCCTCTCCCCATTATCTACGGCACTGAACAAAAAATTGTAACTTAAAAATTTCGATATTTCATTTAGTTTTTTGTACAATCCACAATTTCTAGAGTGATGTGATCACTTCAGCCGAAATTTGTAATTATACTATATGAGAAAATGTGGCGGTCAATACCTGCTTGTTTAAGGTTTAAGTAGTAAAAATCGAAGTGTTTTTCTTACATTTAAAACATTTTGAAGCAGTATCTATCAAAGTTTTGTAGTTTAAACTTACTTTATAAAGATCGAAAACCATCGACTAATATAAATTAACATATTATTTTCCTTTCGTTTCAGATGAGTCGAGCATCATTTTGATATTGAGAGAGGATCTTCATCAAAGGTAAGTCCTCAAAGTTGAGGATTGTTTCATAAACTCCAGTTTTTTTATTTAAAATTTTCTACTGATAACAATTCAAAGGATTTTTGAGAAACTTTTCTGTTTTAAAAAGTGATAGATTATAACATAAAAATCAAAGTGATAGTATTCGAGTCCATCTCTTGGGGATCAGCTATTTGAGTGCCACTGAATGTTTTAATTTGAGCTACCCACACTGAAATATCTTAGGTGCGTTGATTTGCTTAGAACACGCATGAAATATTTTTTAATAGACATTTGTCACTACTTTAGCTTTTTCTAGCGAACAGCTAGAAATAAAAGGTTTACAATTTTATTTCCCTATGTTCCGTTTGAATGGTACCCAATTAAAAATAGACGATATGCTAATGAATTTGAAAATAAAAATTGAATATCTAATCACGCAAGAAATTATATTGGCACATAATAAAACAATAATGAAAGAGTATAACAATGTAAATAATTGTTAACTAACATATTATAAAAAGAAATAAGTAGAAATAGAGTTCTAAAAATATTGAGATGGCTTACAAATTATATTCAAACTAAGCACTAAGCCCTCTTGACATATTATTATTTTAATGGCTCTATTAATAATAATGCTGGAATGCATTTTCTCATTTAGAGATAACAATCCTATTGTTACTACATGAACTGTACTGCTACCTGCTACAGTTTTTCAATAGTTATATTTGCGCCTCCAATAATTTTCGAGCTAATTTCCATTTTAAAACGAATAGTTTCTGGTGTAATTGCAGTATCGATTTTGTACGATCTCAAAACAGTTGCTAACATAACTTTACATGCGTCCATAGCATATTTTTTACCTTAAAAATAAAATTATTTATTTCGATTATTTGTGACAAAAATTCATATTATTACCAATACAAACTCGAGGTCCGCCTGAAAATGGTATAAAACTATAAGGGTGCCTTTTTGCTACTTCGTCTGGTAAAAAGCGATCGGGATCAAATTGTAATGGATTTTCCCAAACGTCGGGATTTCTATGTACAGCTGCTAATCCTATAACTGCACTAGATCCACCAGGAACTACGAAGTCTCCTGAAATGCCATTAGAATTATTTCGGTTAATATTATTGGAAAACTGCTCATGTACCTAAGTCGACATCTTTTGAAATAGTTCTAGCAATAAATGGTAAAGGAGTATAAAGTCTCATAGTTTCTTTAACAACTCTTTCTAAATATTCCAATCTTGGACAATCTTCCAATTCCATTTTTCGATCGCTATTTCCAAACACATCGAAAAGCTCTTCTCTTACTCGCTCCTTAAAAAATAACAATTTTAGAAAAACAACTTAAAGAAATAAAAATTACAACTTACTTGAACGTCTTTGTGCATTCCTAAAGCTACTAAAGTGTATTGAACTGATGTGGAGACTGTATCACTGCCCTAAAATTGATTTTACAAAACTCAAATTTGTTTTTCGTAGCAATTGACTTACAGCTATTATAAAAACTTCAACTTCTTGCCTAAGCTCCACAGGTGTTAATTTATTTCCCAAACTCACCAAGTGATCCAAAAACGGTTTATTAGAACTTTCTAAAAGATAATTTAAAAAAAGAAGTGAATTCTCTGTTTTATTAATTCCTTACCATCAAATTCATTTTTTTCTCTTTTTCGTGCTTCATCCAGACGAGTTTTGATAATCTAAGAAAACATAAATCCATTAACTGAAGATTTTTATATATTATTTTCAAATACCGGTTCTGTAAATTCGTGTACGCACTTCACGCAATTATAGAATTCGCGTCCTAATGATGTTCTTCGAAATATTACATCTAAGTGTAACCAAAATCTTACAGCTCTTAGGACTAAAATTTCGCCTCCTCTAACGAAATAAAAAATAATAAATTATTAGTGAATGTGTATCGTATACAGGGTCTTCGGAAATACAATCAACCCACGTGTTCAATTTGCTAGACAACTTAGTGAAATATGGTGGATTGCTTAGACAAGACCAAGACGTGGTTTCTATTTTTTTCTGCATAAACGAATTATTCGTTTGGGCTTGGACCGGTTTCATTATCTTCGTAATTTTATACATTACAAATTATCTAAGATGTATGTTTTTGGTATCCTCAATGCGATCGAAGATATTTACAAAATTTGAAGTTTTGCTAAAAGCAAATGCAATTTTGACCATGTTCTTACACGCCTCTGATTCGGAAAAATCTTTCCTCTAATTAGGAACCCAAAATTATGCAATTAATGATAAAAAATTGCTATCCCCACTCTTTTTTCAAAAAACATTTATTTCGACTCTACTATAAAACCGTGTAGCATCAGGAGATGACAAGTGACCACGGTTTTGAATTTTGTTACTTAAATATAAGTCATAAGGGCTCAACATATAAAAACATTGCAATAATCGAAAGTGGTGTTTTTTTGTACACTTCGAATTGAACATTTGACACTGGAACAGTTTGACCAAGCAGCCTTTAAATTAAATAAACGATGTATAAAATAAATAGTACGTTCCTTTAGCTTTAAAACGGCATACTTCACTATACTACTACTTCACTACTACTACTACTACTACTACTACTACTACTACTACTACTACTACTACTACTTCACTTCACTACACACATAGATCACTATCCCTTTTAGATCGCGAGTTATAAACTATTGAAACTCATGTTTTCAAAATAGTTCAAAGATTGATCTGATAGTAAATAGGTCAAATGTAATTTTTTCGCAAAACGGCTTTGTACACTCAATTTTGATCATATTTTGAACCGATACATCAAATTTCGTCAATATCCGAAGAGCTAAGGGTCAGGCATGGCCAATCTGACGTGGAATTACCCCCATAGATCAAGGTAAAAATAAGCATTTTGAATTTTGGAAACCAATGGTTTATGAATCGTTTGTCTCAGTACTATAGGATTTTTTTGCTTTTATAATAATTTTAACATAAACAGGATTTCATACAAGGCGTTTCAACAACCAATTTATGTTTCTTCTAAAGTTGAGGAATGTGTTGGATATAATGGACTCCACCTTAGTGTACAGTCCAAATTAGAAGAATTTGGAAATCCAAGCCAACACAGTCCATCACTTTTGTTAATGAATAATAATTAAACATATTGTGGTGTACTTCAGAAGGGGATAAAAAAACAAAAATTTCCATTTCTATCGAGAAATGGTTTAAATGATGTTTCATTTTGGATTAAAATTGTATTACCTGCAAGTCAATTCCAAGAGCTTCGATTTTTTCCTTTGAGCATCTACTGATACACCCATTGCTGTTTCTAAGAAAAGACGAATTAAATATAAGGCATGACAATTAAGTGACCTATTATGTGCCATTGTGCAATTCAAAGTTCTTAAATTGACAATGTTTCTAGCGTCAGTGACGAATTTATAGATGGGACACAGATAGCGTAGGTAGATTTTTCGATGTACAATCGTTTGTACTCGGATCCATTTCTACTACCAAGATTCGTTTAAATTATAGTAAAGTACAGGGATAATTTTTTAAGATGACGCGCTGAGGGGATTCGCAGATACCTAAATTGGTATTTTTCCCCTCCAACGCCGTAGTCAACGTATTAAATTATTAAAGAAGCGTGGCCAAACCTGCGCTAACTTATCCCTACCGCTCCTCATCTTAAAAAATTATACCTGTGCGTTATGCTCGTTATGCTGTTAAAGCGGCACATGTTTTCTGCATCTATCTCAATAGAAGCCTCTCTATACTTAGCTAAAGTTTGTGAACCCATATTAGAGATGAGTCACTATCTACAATTATGGGTTTTGAGAATAAATACCGCTTGATCTTCAAAAGATAATTTATTTGATTCGATTGTAGCTCCACTTTGAGAAGTTATGGGAGGGGGATTTTAGTGATATTTTGCAATTTTTAAAACAAAGTTTTGTCGTTCTAAAGTCAAGGTTGTCAAATTGACTATATAGAACAATAGGAGCTCTAACAAAATTGCGATTTGGTTGCTGAAATTGAACTTAAATTTCAGTAATTAGACTTACCACAAATAAAATCCAAAGCACACTTGGACGTATAATCGTTAGCATTAAACGTTTTAGCTTTACAGAGCTCTTTTTCCATCTGCTCTACCATAATTTCGCTGTGTTTAACAAATATATCAAAAAAGGAATTAATAATTTTCTTACTAAAAGCAGGATTTAAAAGTTTTCGTTGATGTTTCCAAATGGGTCCTTGAATTTATGTTGAATTTAACTTTATCGTAAACTCAAAAATTTCATATTTTACCTGGAGAGTTTAATAAGCCATTTCCTAAAAAGTCTTCGGCGAGACGATATCGTTCTTCCTTATCGAGACAATCGGGGCTATTTAAAATTATTTGAATGTGTTTAGGATCTGTCACAATTAGTAAGTGAACCCAAAGAATCCACAATTTGAACGTTGCTCCATATTTTCTTGCATACTTTTCGCAATTATCTCTTAAATCTAATTAAATTTAAATTTTGTAAATAAATTATTTTGTTTATAATTACCGCGAAAATCCCATATTAATAATAATGCGTTTCCTATAACTGGCAAAGACATTGGTCCGGGTATTTTAACTGAAAGTTTGTATAAATTCCATCTAGTATAATAGTAATAGGTAATTAAAATGACCGATAAACTCGCTAAAATAACTAAGAACATTTTTAATTAATATCACTGCACTTAACTGCATACAACTTCAAACTAGCTTGTAATAAAAGTTCTAATGAGTAGTTCATTAGTAAATCATGCACTTAATATTTTCAATAAATTCACTTTCTGGATTGTATGACTTCTAGTCTGCAATTATAATTGCAATTAATAGTTTTTTAATTAATTAATTAATATTAATTTGTAACTAATAGTATTTTTAAGTAATTAATTAATATTAATTTGTATTAATAGTTGTAATTATATTTTTTTATTCACAATAATGAGAGAAAAAAACATCGGATGTGGCCATACGAGGAACATTTTCTTCTAGTATTTTTTTGTGCACTTCTATAAAAGTTTATAATTAAAAATTTTCTTTAATGTATTTCATTTATAAGATATCAAAGATAAAAAATTATTTTTGGGCTTAATTTAGGAGTTATAGAAAAATGAAAAGAACAGAATTGATCGCTTTTATTTGCCCTATAAATAGATTGGCATTAAATTACAAATTCACAGTCTAATTCCCTATTCGTGCTAAACGTATATCCAGGGTGACCATTAATGATGAATTGGACTACTACCGAATATTTCACTTTTTTTGGTAGTAATGGATAGTAACAAAAAAGAAAATTGTTACTTTTTAAACATTTTGCTCATTTAGCCCAAAATAATTTTTTTAAACTCCCTGTGGCGTCACTGAGACTTTTGTACATAGGGACAACTATGCTTTTTCAAAAGGAATATCATGATAAGCGATACGAATAAAAAAATCAACTTTTTATAAAAATTTATTTACTTAATAAAAACTAAAAATCTATTAATACAAGAAATGAAGAAAAAAAACCAACTCGTTAGCATCTTCCAAATTGAACTGACATTCATCCATCCTATAGAATTTCAGTTTGCGTAATGAAGAAAAATTAAACAGTGTAGTCATTATCATCATAATCATTAATATCGCGTCATAAAAAATAACATTAAACGGGATGTTACTTATGCCAATTATTCCACAAACTAGAAATAATTTATATTAACATGTGTATCAACAACACGTATGCATTATCAATAATAATATATAACTTTTACCTATAGGTTTGTTTTTGTGAAATTTAATAAGTTTTTTAAAATGCACGTGCACTTATTCGCGAAAATCACAAAGGGTGCGACACCTATCGGTTAAATATGAAATACTTTCCGTAGGGGCTGTTACGTGTTATTTGTTTACAATTTTTATCTAAATTTTATGGAGGGCGTCAACATAACCTCAATAATACAAATTTATTTTAGCAATAGAGCTACAAAAAGTACTTCAAATATTAAAATTTAAATAAAAATATGTTATAAATATCAAATACAACCGCCTGTAAACAATAAACTTGATTAAACGAATGTAAATAAACAGGGTGTGTAAACGTCAAAATCATATGTCCAATGTTATCCCCACGGTTTCCGACATCTTGGAATGTAAGTGGCGCCTCTAGTGGTTATGATTTTCTCGAATTGTCACAATGGTCGCCCATTGCTTATATCCACTTATTATGGCAACCAGACTTAAATCTTTAAATGAGATTTCCATTTATTAAAACTGCGATTCTAGTTACTTCAGCTGGGTGTCTAGTTTATCTCTATCTAACCAGAATTCGCTGGTTTAGTTTAACTAGAGAGGTATCCAGTTAAATTATGCCCCAATTGGAACAATGACAGTTAAGTCTAGTTCAAACAACAGTGACATCTAATTAATTTGACTAAGCACCTAGTTAAAAAAACTAGAAATTCTATTTAAAACACAAATTACTAGACGCTCCTAGTTGACCTAGTTGCTTTTAACTAGAAAAAAAATTAATGTGTTGGTTTATGTATTAAGACTGTTTATACAACACCGGTGCTTTTATCGACTCTAGCTCCTTTAGGAGTGATCTGAAGACAATTTAACCTCTATTGAAAATTGTAGAGTATAAAAATATCTATGCCAACCAATGACAATATTTGTCCTAATTGTTCAAAATTATTCTATCAAAAATAACAAAGCAGACATCTTGGGCGTCATCTTGAATATCACCCTTCCGGTTAAGATTTCGCTTTGGTAACCGTAATTTTCGTGTTCAGCAGGGTTGAAATATTGGGAAAACATCGGTTTTGATAACCGATTTTGTTATATGAAATGCCGCTTGCATAAAATAATTTAACTTTTGAGCCTTGACTATTACTAGAAATAACAAATTTACTTAGATTATATAAATCATCTACATAACTAACTAACAACAATTTTTTTCATGGGCAAATGATTTAGAAAACTAGTATCTAGTATTTTTTTATTTATTTACCTAACCATTGCAGTTTTAAGATTTAATTGCTGATTTAAGATCAGCTGACATCAGTTTATTAAATATAAAGTGACATTCCACTCTCACTTAAGAAGGCCACTTAGGTGTTATTGACTTCTTCGTTACACTTCCAATTAAAGAGTGTGTTTCCAGCTGGTTTTTGACTTATTGTTATATGTATAAGTTGTCCATAAAGTATGGAATATATCAATAATAGACTATGGGTCGATAACAGAAAAAACGGGGTGATCGTATTCAGGCCCATCTTTTGGGAATAAGCTATTTGAGTGCCAGGAAACACAAAAATCTGGTTGGCTTCTATCGTATAAAAATGAACGAATTGTCACTTTTGACGTTAAATTTAAATTTTAAAAAATTATCTCGTTGAATATCCCTGGGGCATTGATAAATCCTCATAATTTTGTCTATCTTTCAAGTACATTTTTTTGGAAAAATTGTTTTTAAAAAATGTACTTTCAAGATAAGACAAAATTATTTCGGTTGTTATCAATGCCCTAGGGTTATTAAAGTTGACAAATTTTGTGACCCTATATAGTTATTTTTGTACAAAAGGCTTAAAACTATAGATTTTGGCCAGTACGTGTGAGAAATTTATCTAGACGTACATCTCAAGGAAACACTCACACTATAGGGCCAAAATCGAATTTCATAATTGAGCCATCTAAACTTTATATTTTTTAATGATTATCTGAGCACCACCTATAATTTTTGATGCAACTTCCGACTTAAAACGAATAGTTTCTGGTGTGATGGGCGTGACAATTTCATAATTTCTCAATACAGCTGCTAAAAGTACCTCACATTACAACAAAGTTCATTACAACTCATTGCGTTGGAATGAGTTTTCAGTTGGAATTTTTGGTGAAAATTTTACTTGCCGATGGTGTGAAGTATGGTAGAGTCGCTTGATTCTGTTTTTTGTGCATTAACTGACACCGCCATTGCAGTTTCTGCAAAAACAATCTTGAAATACTTTTTGATTGTTTCACAAAAACTCACCACAAATAAAATCTAAAGAACATCTACACAAATACTCGTTTGCATTAAAAGTTTGAATTTTACCAACTTCTTTTTCTATTTGTTTCACTAGTATTTTATTTACTATATGTTTAATAAAAATGTCTACGAACGAGTCTAGAATTTTTTTGCTAAATGTTGGGTTGAGAAGTCGACTATTTTTCTTCCAAACGACTCCTAAATTTAAATTTTAAAATTTGAATTTCTTTGAAAAATTTTAATATTACCCGGAGGGAGAAGTAACCAAACCGTTTCCTAAAACATCGTGAGCTAAATTGTATCTTTTATCCTTATCGATGCAATGTGGGCTATTGACGAGTATTTTAAGATGTTTCGGATTTGCAACCACAACTAAATGTATCCAAAATATCCACGCTTTGTACGTATTTATAACCAAAGGCGTCGAGCAATTTTTGATTAATTAGTCGTAAATCTGAAAAACATTTTTGACGTTTGGACTCAAATTATGACCTTCTTAATGCTTTTAAAGTTAAAAAAATTTGTAAAAGCTCTCACTCCACTTAGGTAAATTAAGGGTAATTTTTAATTATTAAAAGCGTACCTTCGACATCTAAGAGAAGATGCAAACTTCCTATAATGGGTAATGATGCAAGTCCTGGAATTTTAGACGAATGTTTGTACAAATTTCTTCTATTATACCGAAAACTTAAATAACCAATTAAAATAAAGAAAATAATAAGTAAAAACATTTTTTTCTTAAATTAAAACTTTTCAAAAAAAATCAAAAATATTGAAATCTGTGAAGTATTGTCTAATTTTCCCAACTCAAGACAAATAAATTAAAACTTAAGGTAGTGGACCTTGAAGTACATTATTTTCGGATATTTCGTAATCCAAGTAACTGTTAGGTACATTCTAACTTGTTTTTAAGGTTATTGTTATTGCTTATTGCATAACCGCCGAGTAGTGCGTGTAGATATACGCACTTTAATTATAACGCAATCATCAATTTAAATGCAAATTCTTACTGCTTAAGTAAGTTTGGTTAAGTATGGTCTGAAAACATTGACTTCAGCCCATCTTCAACGCTGTGGAAGCCATGTAGAGCCTCTGTATGTGGAATGCCAATTTTTTGGTCCATTAATTTCATCTAAATGAAAGAATGACAAAGTGGTAACCCGAATACTATAAACTTTTGAACCGAATATTTTTAACAATTTTATTGAAAAACTGTGAGGGCTTAAGCCAGTGTCTGCGGCAGCCAACCAGACTTGCGTATTCGGTGGCAGTTATCCCCAAGAGCTCAGCCTGAATACGATCACACAGATTTTTCTGTTACAGGCCCATAACCTATACCAGTTCTGAAGCAATAATTTAGCTTAGACTAGAAATCTAAACTTAATTTTTGTTTATTTCTATCTTTTCTATCCACCTATTCAGCCTTGCAAAGCAATAGTAAAATCTGAAATATTCATTTGAGGTATAGCAAGGAACAGTTTGTTCATTGATCTGTCTCGTAATCAATTTCGCCCCTTTGTCAAATTTTACTGTTTTATGATTCAATTTTTTTCTTTTTCCTAACGCCACCAATTTTTGAGATAATTTAATATTTCATTAAGTGAAATTGTTAGGAAGTGTCGCACCTGAGGCGTTTTGTTGACGTCGGCCTTTACCACCGTCAACAATTTAACGCATCGTCCTACATTTTCACTTTTTGAACAAACTCTGTGATTGCATTAATTTATAAAATTCATTTAAGGGAGTTAATATGCTTTTTGTACAGTAGAGTATTTTCCAAACAAAGGGAACAAATAAATAATTTAATATTAAATAAGGTACGCCCCTGAATTTTTGTACATGATCGAGGTGAAAAGTTGCTATTGCACGAAACGTCCCTATTACGAAAATGTCCTTGTTATTATAATTATGTAATTATGATATTTCCATAAATATCGTATAAATAAGTAATTTTAACAGTTTTATGTACATCAGTACTTAGTTATTAAATACTTATTAATAATGAACTAATTATCAATATTATCTGATCTATAAAATAATGAGGTAGTAATTTAAAAACAGCATTAAATACTATGTTGCAAAACTAATGCCCTTATTTATAAAGCGATCTCGACTCGATCTCGTACTCAAGCAACCGGTTGCTATTGGTTTCTGTATTATACAATAAAAACCACTGAACTCAATTAATAAATGGAACAGTAATATGGAGTTTTACTGGGGACCAAATTGAATCTGCGCAGGGAGAAATTCGTCATGCGCAGTTTAGTTTAAAAAGTCTGGGAATTTAAATCGTAAAGCTATACTATTAAACAATAATAATAATAGAATATTTTTACTATAATGCTTATATGATTAATACAAAAAACAGAATAAAATAAATATTTTATTTTCACTCCATAAGAAGCGAATTAACAAAAAATATTTTTGTGCATCTGAGGTTATGTTCATATGTTGATTTCGAAACGTAAACACAACCCACGCGCTAAATGCGTGGTAGAGGGACTGAACCACGTGAACTTAGCTCTCACGTCGCGAAGTGCAAAGTGCGCAAACTCAGGTACCCTCTTGAAGTTAAATTCTTAGCGACTTTCGACTTTATTGTTTTCTTCAAATGTGAACATATTTTCACGCGCAGATCCACTACTTTATCGTTCCAGTTATTATATTCATTTCAGTGATAAAAACCGACCTCGCTCGGTCTTGAGTACGAGCAAATGCTTGAGATCTCTCTATAAATACGGGCATAAGGGTAGGATATAATACCCTAGATCATGCTTTAAATATTATTTCTACCGAGATTGGTATTTATAATTCGATTGAGTAGTTTTTGAGAAACAAAAAAAACTAATTCCGCCAATTAGGCATTAATTAATTTTGTTTTAATAATTTAATAACACTTATTATTTAAATATAAATAATTTTATGTGCCCATTTTGGACATGGGTAGCTTATCCTTCCACCCCCTATCAATCCTCTATTGGCCCTATTAAGTCCTATGATGAATTAAACAAAAACATTCTAGAGAAGTATAAAAATAGGGGGATTTTCCTCTAAAATATCTTTTCTATTTAAATCTACGTTTTTCATTGTAACAAGGTTATCAAGGATTTAACCCAAATAAAGACAGACAGCTATCGACACAGTCCATCTAGTAACATAACGCACTTATGTAGTACATAAGACATATGTATAAAGTTAGTATAGTTGAGGCCAAATAAAGTGGCGCATGATTCACCTCCTTACAGTGTAAGAAAAAGTCCATAGTAAACGTATTTCTAATGTTACTGCAGGGTTAGTGCAATATTTCTACGTGTGGTGGACCTGCGGAGCGTCAGCGCGAATTTTTACTGACAAATTTTTCTAAGCTGCGCTAATAATCACGTTTTCTTAACTTACGTAGCGATGAATCATGCGCCACTTTATTTGGCCTCAACTATACCTACTACACACTTTTCACCGACAAGGTGCAGCTAAGCCACTGCCGAAAACAACGGATGTGGCCATACGAAGAACTTTTTCCTGTTGTATTTTTCTTGTGCATTTCTTTAAAAGTTTATAATTTAAAATTTTCTTTAATGTATTTTATTTCATTTATATAAGATAACAAATTAAATTTTATTTAAAAAACCGTCGGCTAATAGTTGGGATTTTTTATTTATTTTAAATTAAAATTTCATTTAACATCTTATAAATAAAATATTTAAAAACTTTAAAAAGTGCACTAAATAAACGTTTAGATATTGAAGTTAAGCATGAAAACAGTTCCTCGTATGGCCACATCCGTTGTTTGTTTTATTATTAAATTTATTTTTATGTTAAGGTAGTTGCATACTGATAGGTGCGGAATCTAGCGGTGACTTGCTCGAATTAAGGTACGAGTGACATGGAGAAAAAAAATCTGACATCACTGCATGAAATAATGATGGATAATAACTGTCAGACTGTCAAAAACTGAATTTTGCCAATGAAAATTTCATTATTATTAACCTCTTTTAAAAATTTGAATATTCGCGTCACTTCAAGTTATGCGTTGCCGTTAGATTTTAGCTGCTGACATTTTCATACAAATTTAAGACTTTGGAATGTTCTAACTTTTATACTAGACGGTCAATGTTTTTAAAATTTTGATAGAATGTTTATAACGAACTATTTAATATTATATTAGTTTTTGAAACAAAACTCTCAATTTTTATAGAATTGGGAGTCAAATATATGCCGAGTTTGAACGTTTGCCCTATCCCACCTGTGTATAAGGGTCCAACTTTAAGACGTGATTACTCTGAAACTAGACGGACGATTTTGTTTAAATTGAAAATTATTTTTTTAAATTTCTTTCGTCCGGGATCGAAGCTAGGACTTCTGAGTCTAAGCAGAATTTTTAGGTATAAACTGACTTATGCTAATTTCAATATTTTTTTTAGTTTAGCATATAAATTGAAGTCCACAATATACATTATTTTATCTTCAGAAAGCTAATTTTACAACCTTTCAAAATATTGAAAAATATACAGGGTGTTCCATTTAAATTAAGAAGTTTGATCCCATTTCCGGTTAAACCGGAAGTCAAAATATAAAGTGTTTTGATATCGCGCAATAGCTAATATTACAGCTTTAAAAATATTAAAAAATATACAGGGTGTTCCTAAAAATTTTGATATTTTTGTAATTGCCGGTTTAACCGGAAGCGTTTTATTAACCGAAAATAATGTCAAATAATAGATATTCATGAGATTGGTTGATATATGTATATATCAATTTTCAAGTTTTCATTTCTATCACAAAATAAATTAGAGATTTTAGAAGTTTTGACATTCAAAAAACATTACTCCAAAAAGGCTCGAGCGATTTTGATAAAAAAAGGACGAAAGCACAATATTTTGGCTGTACCATGCCGATTTGAAATTTTTATAATAATAATTAGTGGCCGAAGTTATAAGGGAACAATCACAAAATGGGACAATCGTTCTATTGGTCGCCATTTTGAATAAAAAAATTTTATATTTTTATATCAAATTAATTTAAAAAAAATGAATTTTGCTCAGATTTGTAAATATGCCCCCAAAATAACCACCTTATTTTTGTACACCCTGTATAGATATCTTATTAAAGCTATTTTTCCGGAGAAATAATTTTAAAGTGGCTAAAATAAAATTTCATCAAAATCGCTCACCAGTTTTTGCTTTAGAGGGGGGGGGGCATCCATACATACATAGACATTTTGGATCAAAAAATCGAAAAAAAAAATTTGCATTTTTGGAACCAGGGTGACTCAAATCGAGAAATGCAGAAAATAGTATTTTTTACAACATGAGATGAAACATACGTTTTTTTCGTGAGATAGAATTTAATTCAAGAACCCCGTAGGGGCGAGTGAAATCTTTCGAACGAAAAAAACTGATTTCATCTCGAGTCGTAAATGCTATTTTTCTACGACGATAATTAGTACATTTTAAAATAATTCTTAAAATAATTCTTTTTACTAAAATGTGAACCGACCACAAAAAAAACTGGTTTCATCTCATGTTGTAAACAACATCCGCTTGTAATAAAACTTTTTCTCACTAGAAACGAAAATGCTATTTTCATAACGAGTAAGTGATGACGAAATGCTTAGTTTCACATATGAGAGTAGAAAAAAATTCTATTATTATTATTATTTTTTTGTCTCGATTATAACAACTTTTTCTTGGATTGAAAAAAGTTAAAAAGCGCACGATATTTGAATACAATTTAAATCATAAGCAGAACAAATTCCTTTTGTATATTTACGTTTCTGAAAAATTTAAGTGATTTAAGCCAATGTTGATAATGCTTATTTTGCTTTTTTTCGAATATTTTGCTTAAAAAACATATTTTCGTGCTTTTTCGAGCTTTTTTTTCAAAGTTTTGGGATTTTTAAATTAATTTTCTTTTACATTTTTAATAAGTTGGATAAATTTGGATAATTCATGTTTTTCACAGTGTTAAATCTTTAGCCCTCCCCCCCTCAGCACACCTAACCAGAGCTCTCATTATCTCAGTTGAGGTAGAAATACGCTTACAACAGACTACAATCTTTTTAAATGAATAATTTGGAAAATACATATAATTTTATAAGATAATTAATTTTTTTCAAAATAATAATTCAAATTTTGAATAAAAATTAAATTTTCATGATTAACTTTGGATATTTGTGCTTTTTAAGAGCTTTTTTTTTACTTTTTAAGAGTTGCTTTTAGACTTTTTTAAGCTTTTTTAAGCGCGTATTTAGAAATAACAAATGCTTATAAATCCGGGCTCTATTAATAAGATGCCAAAGCAAAAATGCTAAATCTTGGCAACGCACACCCTTAATAAAATTTTTTTTGATGTTCAAATAATAGTGAATTGCTCAATTTTAATGTTATAAATTTAAGTACAAGGATAACACGTTGATTACTTTCATCAGAGGTTAATTTAGTTTTACCATTTAAAACTAACACAAGGGTTTTTCTTAACAAAAACAACAACAAATATATCAATTTAATACATTTTCAATGACGCAAACGAATATTTGGCAAAGTCGTTCAACTTGTTTTCAAGTTCAAGGGAAGTTCAAGTTTAAATATAGAAATTGTTTTAATATTATTTATTAAATTTACAATTTTTGAATTGTTATATTTGCACCACCGTGTATTTTTGAGGTTACTGCAGTTTTGAAACGCATCGATTCTGGTGTTATTTTGGTATCTACTTTGTACGATCTTAAAATTGTTGCTAACATTATTTTACAAGCTGCCATGGCGTACGTTATTCCTAAAATTAAAATACAAATAAAGATCATTCGCCCTCGCTAATCCGGATCACATCCTCTCATTAGTCCGCATAAGCGAGTGTTTAGTAATCTCATAACTGCTTTATACCTATGCAATTCCTAGGTCCTGCTGAAAATGGTATAAAACTGTATGGGTGTCTTTTGGCAACTTCTTCTGGTAGGAAACGATCCGGATTAAATTTTAAAGGATTATCCCAATATTCTGGATTTCTATGAACTCCGCTGATTGAAATTCCTACACTACAACCTTGAGGTAAGATACAATCACCTATAAGGAGACAAATTAGCACAAAGGTTTGAATACCATTTAATTTTTGAATGCCTAAATCTATATCTTGAGTTGGAGTTCTACTGACGAAAGGTGCTGGTGGATACAAACGTAAAGTTTCTTTAAGTACTCTAGTCAGATATACAAGTTTTAGCAAATCGCTGTGTTCAAACGGTCTTTGAGAAGTTCCAAACACATCTAAAAGTTCTTCTCTCACTTTTTCCTATAAGACAAGGCGCATTAGTATAACCGAAGTAGTACAGTCCTTACTTTCTACCCTATCCTACAAACTTTTAGCAACTGCTACGAAAAAGGTAAAGCGTAGTAGCTTAACGTTATCTAGCGGATCGCTAATAGTTGCAGGATCCCAGGGCAGGTGAGAAAAACCACTTTACCTGAATATGTTTGTGCATTCCTAAAGCAACCAAACAGTACTGAACCGCAGTAGCAACAGTGTCGCTTCCCTAAAATAATTTCAAATTGACGTAAGTTAATTATAATACCAGTGCATTTCTATAGGGTTTGAAACTGGACCATTACGATCACGTACTAAGAATAATTTTGATATTTGTTTACACTTACAGCCACAATAAAAGTTTCAACTTGTACCTCGAGATCGTTTTGAGTTAATTTTTCTTCTAACGTTAACAAATGATCTAAAAATGGTTTCTTCTCATTTTCTGCAATTTAGTTAATTAAATTACCATCGACACCCTTAAACCAAGAATTTACCATCAAAAATAAGTTCCTTGGCGTTAATATCGTTTAATTCGTTGTAACGTTCTTTAATAATCTAAAAAGAAGTTTTGTTAAAAATAATCAGCAGGCTTCATCAATGATCGTTTCATGTATATCCGAACTCTACAACAGATCTGGACATGGACACTATGCACAGGCTAGTACCGAGCCGTTAGAATTACTTAAAGGGGGGTGTAAACCAAAAACTATAGTTATACAGGCTGTTTCAAATTCGAGTCTATGCATTGGGATCTCGGAAACTGTAAGAGATACGAAGGTGGTTAAATGGGGGCAAAGTTGTGCGATCAGGAGCCCAATATTATGACGTTAAGAAATCGCAGGTATTTTAATTACTTTAGAAGATATTCACAAAAAACTGAAATGTTGAAGTTTTGTTTTTATTTTTTCTTGACTTTATTAGAAGGAATATTTAAAAACAAATAACACTTCACTTCTTCATAGCCACTTTTTATTCTCTATCACGACCTACTATTAAAATTTGCGCACAACGTTTCGTCTCTCTGTAACCATCATCAACTTCATTTTTTTAAATATGGCAAAAATTAACTATTGACATTTTTGAATAGTATTTTTAATTCTCTATTCAATGATGCATCTAACTTTAAATCCAAAAATTGTTCATTATTTCGATTAAAACCGCCTAATTAATGAAGCAAAAATTAGGATTTAAGTTGGCTACTTTTCAAGTAGCCAATTAAGAAGTTATTCCCGGTTAAGGATTTTATTTGTTTTTCTAGCCTACTCGATGTTAAAATTCATTGAATTATTAAATAAGAATGGAATATCAATAGTACCAATCAACTGAAAAGTTGAAGTGTGGTATGATACATCATTGAATAGAAAATTAAAAATGCTATTCAAAAATGTGAATAGTTAATTTTTTGCATATTTAAAAAAATGAAGTTGATGATGGTTACACAGAGACGAAACGTTGTGCGCAAATTTTAATAGTAGGTCGTGATAGAGAATAAAAAGTGGCTATGAAGAAGTGTTGTTTGTTTTTAAATATTCCTTCTAATAAAGTCAAGAAAAAATAAAAACAAAACTTCAACATTTCAGTTGTTTATGAATATCTTCTAAAGTAATTAAAATACCTGCGATTTCTTAACGTCATAATATTGGGCTCCTGATCGCACAACTTTGCCCCCATTTAACCACTTTCGTATCTCTTACGGTTTCCGAGATCCCCATGCATAGACTCGAATTTGAAACACCCTGTATAGTACGGAAAATTCTAAGAACAAATTTTCAAACCGCACATTGCTGTGTAGATATTGTCACGCGTAGATTTATTACGCAAATTATTTAATGAAATTATTAAGTAAAGTAGTACAAGAATGTAATGTACAAAGAGTATTTCAATACGTGACTGTTGTCATGTATTGAAGAATGTAAGATGAAGCATAAATCGCAGTTTTAGGCCGCGCGTGTGCTAAGTTTATAAAAGGCCCCAAAGTAGGTTTTTAAGTCAGTTTATAATTGAGTCTTTAATTGGAATTGATAATTGTCAGTCGGACAATTCGCGAACGCGAATAATAGAATAATAGAATTATTCTAATATTAGAATAATTAATTGTAGTAATTAATTAAACGTCTCGCGTTCGCGAATTGTCCGACTGACAATTATCAATTCCAATTAAAGACTCAATTATAAACTGACTTAAAAACCTACTTTGGGGCCTTTTATAAACTTAGCACACGCGCGGCCTAAAACTGCGATTTATGCTTCATCTTACATTCTTCAATACATGACAACAGTCACGTATTGAAATACTCTTTGTACATTACATTCTTGTACTACTTTACTTAATAATTTCATTAAATAATTTGCGTAATAAATCTACGCGTGACTATATAAGACTTTGAAGTAAAAATTCGTGACGTTATACAGACAACGCTTGTTATCGGTCCAATAGCAGTTTATAAATTAATGTACGAAAACTAAATCGCTAATCAACGAGGGCAAATCATGAAGCTCTTGTCTAATGTGACGTCACAGTTTTCGAACTCAAGCTTATATCTCAGTTAATATTTGTGCTAAAAATGAGCGGTTTTCACCGCTGTTCTTAGATATTTTTTAGCATTTTTTAACGGAAAAAAGTTTTTTTGCTTTAAGCATTGCATTTTTTAATCCAAAACCCGTGCATACAGACTTTCTTTTAACGAGTGTATATAATATGGCTGTTTAAAGGTTTTTCAATGTACTAGGTGTCCCTGAACTGCTTCACCAGAGATAGAACGTTCTAGGCGAATGCTCATATTCATATACCTACAAATACCCTACCGAGATAGTTCTCTGAAGATGAACCCCCTGGATTAGTTTTTTCTAAACAACTTCTGAACCACTTCGGGAACATTCTATACTTTAAAATGTGAACTAATGTATGACCCACTTGCAATGAGTTCTTGTTAAGGTATGTGGTTGTCGAGTATCCGTGAAACGTGCTTTATCAAAAATAAAATGCAATTAATAACTTACATTGCTTGTAAATGTGCGCATTTGATGACATAGTCTGTAAAATTCACGTCCTAAAGAACTACATCTAAATGCAATGTATGGATGTAACCATACTTTCAGTGCTCTCAAAAGCATAATTTCTCCTGTTCTAAAGGGAAAAAACTATTAATATGAATATACAGATATACACTCACCAGCAAAATTAACGCATAATTTTTACTATACGGACCACGCTTCCTCAGAAACTTTTATATCAATATAAGCATGTGGTATCAAAGTTAAGAATTTAAACTACATGTCGAACAACTTTTAAAGGCTTTAAACGGTAAAGTCACAAGTAATAAATAGAAATAACAATAGCCTAAACAACGAAGGATGAATTGGCCGATGAGAATCGCGAAAAATATATCTCTCATAATCAAATTGAATTGTTTTCAAGTAAGACTAGTTAATAAAAATCCGAAGTTACCAATTAATAGTTCCATGAATTAAAAATGAAAATTGCAAAAAAAGTCGAAAAGTATCAGTTATGCGTTGATTTTCAACAAAACGACTACTTTTCAACGATTTTGCAATTTTCATTTTTAATTTATGGAACCATTAATTGGTAACTTCGGATTTTTATTAACTAGTTTTACTTAATAACAATTAATAAAATTCTTAACTTTGATGCCTATGCTTAAATGGATAAAGAAAGTGTTCTGAGTAGGAAATTTTGTGAGCTAAAAATTTGATAAAAGCTACTTTTGGCGAAAAATTAATAGTTTACGAAATATTTAATAAATATTTAATTTGACTGGATTATTTGTAATATCTAAGATATATGCAAATATCTATTAGGTTAAAACGAAAAACAAAAATTTTAGAGCTCTGGCTCTAGATTTAAAAATAATGTTACCTGCAAGTGATATCCAAAATGGGCGATTTTTTAATTTGCGCATTAACCGATACTCCCATAGCAGTTTCTACAAATAGAAAACCATTCTATTCACTTTCCAACACCGTTTGTGTGTTTCCACTTACCACAAATGAAATCTAACGAGCACTTAGATATGTAATCGTTTGCATCGAAAGCTTCACTTCTATTAACTTCCTTTTCGAGTTGATGCACTAAAACTTCACTATGTCTAATAAATACTACCACAAACGAATCCACAATTTTTTTACTGAAAGCCGGATTAAGAACTTTCCTTTGGTGTTTCCATATTTTAGCTAAACTTTTATAATTAAAGAAACTTGAAAGAGGAAAATAAAATTTTTTACCTGGACTTACGATTAAACCATTTCCCAAAACATCGTCGGCTAGATTGTACCTTTTATCCTTATCAAAACAATATGGGCTATTTAACACTATTTTTAGATGTTTAGGGTTACCTACGACTACCACAAAAACCCAAAATATCCATATGCCAAACGTATAACCATACTGTTCGTGTAGTTTATGACAAATTTGGCGCAAATCTAGAAATTCAATTCCATCGATTAAAGCTTTTTGATTAATCGGTCGAACGTACCTTCAACTTTGAAAACTAAATGTGCACCTCCTATTATAGGATAATTAGGAGTTGCAGGAATTTTTGATGCGTATTTATACAAATTTCTTCTACTGAATCGAAAAATTGTTAAACAAACTATAAAACACACCAATAATAACATAAACATTGCTGTTGTAAAAGTGTAATTGTCTTCTTATTAACTACAACAAAAATATAAAAATAATCTCTTGGTTGGGAGTTATATTCAATAAGTTGGTGTACATTATACATTTTTGATTTTCTATACGTATTTATATTATTTCTAATTATTATATTTCTTAATTGTATAATATTAAGTAAAGTATAACTAATTACCTACTAAGGAAACAAAGCAATTTACCAAGTTTTTGTTTAGACGACTTGTTAATTCGTTGTACATGAAGGTAAAGGAACCAATTAAGAGGGAATTAAATGCAAGAAATGCATAAAAAAACCCTATAGTCTTAGTTTTTACTTTTCCATATTACCAAAGGTAAGTGTTAAAGTCTTTTCTTTAACATAAATTATAATTCGTCTGTATAATTACATAACAACAACATAATAACATTTTTCTTCAAACCAATATGTAAGGTTGAAGTTTAACTTTCCCGCCGAGGCAAGAAAAATTGTCAGCAAAGTATTTTTCTCTGTCTTGGTCTAGACAGACAAAGTAAAAACTTAACCCTACATAATTTTTATTTTTTAACGTAGAAAATGTTTTTTAAGCATTTGTAATGTAAAAAATTTAATGTTTTTTAAATTTTCCTTTATAATTAGTTCGTTGTGTTTAATAATTACCTTTTTTTACAAATTTAAGTTAATTTTAAAAAATATTTGACAATTGAACTACAAGTAATTGACAAGAGATGGTGCTCTTTCAAAAATCAAAATTTTCAGTTTTACGCTTTACGTTTGCAGAAAAAATTTACTGTTTTATATGGAGTGAAAGTAGTTTTGTGTGACTCGCCTGTATTGCCAGACTCGCTCGCTACGCTAGCTCTTCAGCCAAACACAGTCTTGTCACACAAAACGTCACTTTGTCTCCTTATAAAACAAATAACTATTGAGATTAGGAAGGATATATCCGTTTTAGCACTTTTTGAAACGATCTTGACGATTTTTGGCATGATGTCTGTGTGTGTGTGTGTGTGTGGATGTACTCCGTTACGAAATCTCAGAAACGACTGAACCGATTGACTTGAAATTTAGTACCTATAGAGTCTTATCAGATAACAACGTAGTGCAGAAAGGAGTTTGTTCAAAATCGGTCCGCTAGGGAGCGTGCAATTAGGAAAATTTAATTTTTTTTAAATGGCAACATAGAATTTTTTTGCGTCACACCTGGTAGAGAATTTTTTTCTCTTTCAGTGATATAAAAATGTTTAACATTCTTTTGTTTTTAAAGGAGCTTTTATGCAATCAAATATCTAATAATAATTGGCAGCTGACGTTTCTGACAGTTGTCAAAAAACTTGATATTTGTCAAAAAAATTTGACGTTTATTTTTTTTTATTCGGTGATTATAAAAATGTATAGTATTGTTTTGTTTTCTTACTGTCTATGGTCTTAGAATAATGAACTCAATCGGAAAGTCTTGTGTCGACACAACAGATTTTTTATTTATTAAATTTACAATTTTTGAATTGTTATATTTGCACCACCGTGTATTTTTGAGGTTATTGCAGTTTTAAAACGTATCGATTCTGGTGTTATTTTGGTATCTACTTTGTACGATCTTAAAATTGTAGCTAACATTATTTTACAAGCTGCGATGGCGTATGTTAATCCTGAAATTAAAAACAAAATTCAAATAAAGATAATTCGCGTTTGCTAATCCGGATCACATCCTCTCCTTAGTCCGCATAAGCGAGTGTTTAGTAATCTCATAACTGCATTATACCTATACAATCTCTTGGTCCTGCTAAAAATGGTATAAAACTGTATGGGTGTCTTTTAGCAACTTCTTCTGGTAGGAAACGATCAGGATTAAATTCTAAAGGCCTATCCCAATATTCTGGATTTCTATGAACTGCGCTAATTGAAATTCCTACACTGCAACCTTGAGGTAAGATACAATCACCTATAAGGAGACAAATTAGCATAAAGGTTTGATTACTATTTAATTTATGAATACCTAAATCTATATCTTTAGTTGGAGTTCTTGCGACAAAAGGTATTGGTGGATACAAACGTAATGTTTCTTTAAGTACTCTAGTCAGATATGCAAGTTTTGACAAATCGCTATGTTCAAACGCTCTTTGAGAAGTTCCAAACACATCTAAAAGTTCTTCTCTAACTTTTTCCTATAAGACAAGGCTCATTAGTATAACCATAGCTGTGCTGAGATCCTGTAACTTTAGCGATTCGGTACGCCTTACTCTCAAACCCTCTCTTACAAACTTTTAGCAACTGGTACGAAAAGGGTAAAGAGTAGTAGCTTAAACGTTATTGACGTTATCTAGCGGATTGCTAATATTTACATGATCTTAGACAGCACACACAGCAGGTGAGAAAAATCACTTTACCTGAATATGTTTGTGCATTCCTAAAGCAACCAAACAGTACTGAACCGTAGTTGCAACAGTGTCGCTTCCCTAAAATAATTTCAAATTGACATATATAAGTTAATTATAATACCAGCTCATTTCCATAGGGTTCGAAACTGGACCATTGCGATCACGCAATAAAAATTGAAATAATTTTGATATTTTTTGTTTACACTTACAGCCACAATAAAAGTTTCAACTTGTACCTCGAGATCGTTTTGACTTAATTTTTCTTCTAACGTTAACAAATGGTCTAAAAACGGTTTCTTCTTATTTTCTGTAATTGAGTTAATTAAATTATCATCGACACACTTAAACCAAGAATTTACCATCAAAAATAAGTTCCTTGGCGTTAATATCGTTTAATTCGTTGTAGCGCTTTATAATAATCTAAAAATAAGTTTTGTTAAAAATAAGCAATAAACTTTACCGTTAATTTATCGTTTTATGTATATCCGACCTCTACAACAGATCTGCACAGGCTAGTTCAGAACCGTTCATTCGAACTTTCTTTTGCCGACCATCTATAATACTATGACTGTTGTTTCAATGTATAATATGTGTCCCTGAACTGCTCCCCTAGTGATAAGACATTCTAGGCGAATGCTCATATTCATATACCTACAAATTTGCTTCCCTACCAAGACAGTTCTCTGAAGATGGGCACCCTGGATTGGTTTTTTCTAAACAACTTCAGAATCATTGCGGGAAGATTATAGACTTTTAAATGTGAACTAATTAATGACCAATTTGCAATGCATACTTGTTAAGGTCTGTAGTTGTCGGGTATCCGTGAAACGTGCTTTATCAAAATTAAAATGCAGTTAAGAACTTACAGTGCTTGTAAATTTACGCATTCGGTGGCATAGTTTGTAAAATTCACGTCCTAAAGAACTACATCTAAATGCAATGTTTGAATGTAACCATACTTTCAGTCCTCTCAGGATCATAATTTCTCCTATCCTAAAGAGAAAAATGATTAATATCAATATATTATAGTATGGGGGTCGAGAGGCCGAATTGGAAGTAAAATGCTTTGTGTTTCAATTTCATCGAAAATTAAAGTTTTTTAATTTTTGGTTTTCACTTTCTCTCTCTAGTCTAGGAAATTATTGGAGACTTTAGTCTCGTCAATAGTCAAAGTCAATAGTCAGACAATAGTCAATGGAACGAATGGAACAAACAGATCTGTTAAATATCAGAGCATCAGGGCTCCAAAGTTCACCCTGTTTCGGTATTCGCGGTACGTTAAGCTTTATATATTTTTAATTTTAAATATTACGGGGAATCCAAATATGCAAAAATATACAAGTGGCAAAAATCTCACAACGTTGCGTAGGCAACTTTTTTCTATTTTAAATCACCTTGTGTGTACCTACCTAAGCATTTGTAAAATGTAGCCCTAATAAGGGTTGAGGAGCAATGGGGTTCACACATTCATTGAGTCACAACACCCACCCTAATACAGTTTAAATTAAGTATGTCGAAAATTTTAGGTATATCCGAGGGGATATCCACTCTCTGCAGTCAATGTACAAAAATTGAGCTGTCAACGGTAGTCATCTGCAGTCAATGGCAGCCATAGCATATGCAGTCATGGGCAGTCAACTGCAGTCAGTGTACAAATTCAGAACAGTTGTTGACCCCTCAGGTATGTCAATAAGAAATGATCAGAGCATAATTCTAAATTATTCATTTTGTAATATCTAAGATATATGCAAATATCAGTTAACCCGTAGGTCTTACGAAAGACAAAAATTTTAAAGCTCTAGATTTTAAAATAATGTGTTACCTGCCAGTAATATCGAAATCGGTCGTTTTTTTAATTTGAGCATCAACCGATACTCCCATAGCAGTTTCTACAAATAGAAAACATTTTATTCACTTTTCAACGCCGTTTGTGTGTTTCCACTTACCACAAATAAAATCTAAAGAGCACTTAGCAAGGTAATCATTTGCATCAAAAGCTTCACTCTTATCAACTTCCTTTTCGAGTTGTTGCACTAAAACTTCACTATGTCTAATAAACACTTCCACAAACGAATCCACAATTTTTTTGCTGAATGCCGGATTAAGAACTTTCCTTTGGTTTTTCCATATTTCAGCTAAAATTTAATAATTACAAAAATTTGAAAATTGAAAGTTAAATTTTTTACCTGGAGTTACGATTAAACCATTTCCCAAAATATCGTCGACTAGATTGTACCTTTTATCCTTATTAAGACAATATGGGCTATTTAACACTATTTTAAGATGTTTCGGGTTACCTACCATTACTAGTAAATACCAAAATATCCATATGCTAAACGTATAACCGTACTGTTCGTGTAGTTTATGACAAATTTGGCGTAAATCTATAAATTTAATTCCATCGATTAAAAATTTTTGATTAATCGGTCGAACGTACTTTCAACGTCGAAAAATAAATGTGCACCTCCTATTATAGGGTAACTAGGAGTTGCAGGAATTTTTGATGCGTGTTTATACAAATTTCTTCTACTGAATCGAAAAATTGTTAAACAAACTATAAAAGACACAAGTAATAACATAAGCATTGCTGTTGCGAAGGTGTAATTGTCTTCTTATCAACTAAAAGGGGTAAAGTAAAAAGTAATCTCTTGATTGGGAGTTATATTCAATAAGTTGGTCTACATTACGCATTTTCGATTTCCTACATATTTATATTATTTCTAATTTATATAATTAAATACAAGTTAGGTATAAATAATTACATTTATGGAAAACTAAGCAATTTACCACGCTTTTTTTATGACGACTTGTTAATTTGTTGTACTTGAAGGTAAAAAAGTCAATTAAGAGGGAACTTTTCTGTGCAAAAAATGCATAAATGACCCTATAGTCTTGGTTTCTTAATATTGTGTAATATCAATATGTAATATCACTTCTAAAACAAGTTGTTTTTAGAAATTAAGAACCATATTTAGTCACTTCGAATTTCAGTTTTTTAAGTATCAAAAAATCACTTGCAAATAACTTGGTATCAGCATTTAGGAATTTTGAAAAAAAATTTATGCCAACTTTAGTGCTTCTTTAGTGCCCCTTAGTGCTTTAAAAACCGCTTTTCTATCTTGAACGGTTTTTGAGTCATTAACAAGTAAATTTTAACCAAGTGTGAAGTGGGCACCAGCACTTTCAAATTTTGAAACAATTTTTATGCCAAATTTTAGTGCTCCATTAGTGCCTCTTAGTGTCTTTAAAACCACTTTTCTATCTTTAACGGTTTTTGAGATTTTTTAGAAAAATGGATAAGGACCACTTTACTATGTGAAAGCGGTATATTTTAGCGGTATGCGCACCAATCTTGCAGAGCTTCAAGCATGACGTTTTGCAAAATGATGGCAAACTTTTTACACTATTTTTTTTATACCGGGTGTAAACGAAATCAGGCTCACGTCTACGATAAAATGATGCCATCTTTGATTTTTCAAATGGAGCACTACCTATATTTATTTTTTACTTTTTTGAGTTTAGGAAGTCACTTTTTCTACTCTATCATTTTGAAAAAAAAAATGTCAAGAAAAAAAAATTTAATTTAGTTTCCTATCTATAGGTAGCCGTGACCACTGAAAATGGATATTTTTGGTGCCTAGCGTTACAGGAAAATTGAAATTATATTATTACAAATTTAATTACTAATTAGTTTGTGTTTTGTTTTGACTACTTTTTTGGCAATAGGTTCGTTCCAGCAGCAATTCGAACGGTAATAGAACTGTTCAGAACTGTTCTAGACATGCGCAGTTCGAACAACGCGTTCCAGCAATACAAATCTCGAACTGTCACTAAGTATTTGACGTTCCAGCATAAACGAATTTTGATTCGGAATGATTCGGAACGGTTTTAGAACTGTAAAAGCAGTTCTAGGTTCAAAGCAAGTATTTATAATTCCGATCATGTGCAAATTGAATCTGTCGACATCGCGCGTATAGTTTAGCAACATAATAGTAGTTAACTCATTTTTTAAAGAACTTTTGTGTAATCTTCTTCGTCTTCCTCATCATCAAGCTCAAGAACCGTTTCTACAACTTCTTTTGGGGGAATACCGAAGTAGCCCTAAAAATGAAAGATACGTTGAAGAAACGTGCCACTATACAACTACAAGGAGTTTTTGGAACACTTTCGGGTTTCTAAAGAAATTTTGGAAAATCTAGCGGAGCAGTTTAGCACGAACGACTATTATCAAGCTGAATATTCGGGTGGATATGGGAAAATATCTCCCTTAAAACATATGTTAATTTTTTTATGATTTGCCGGACATCAAACGGCTTTTTTTTTATCAGACGTGGAGATCGTTTCGATATAACAATAATTTCGTTACATCCAGGGATTGGACGTGTAACTGCTTTCTTAAGCCACATGGCTGGCCAAGTTATAAAATGATCAAATGCTCAAGAACATCAAGTTTTATTATGAACTTATGGTTACTAAACTGAATTTAAATCATAGCGCTTAAATTATTTGAATTAGAAGCGAAGGACAATACAGAAAAACTTATGTGAGGGCATCTATCGCTTTCTGTAGAAAATAAAATCCCTGTTCCCGTTCCAGCATTGACAGTTCAGAACTGATTCGATCTTGGAATCGAACCGCGCATGCGCAGTAAAATAGTACCTGTAACCGTTCAGAATTGTTTGCTGGAACAAACCTAATAAGTCCGTTTTTTCAAATGGAACCTAAAATTCGGTTTTTCTTACTTTACCGACACGTGACTTTTTAAATAATCAATAAATAATTAATTTAATTATAAATTTTTTAAATAAATATTCAGTAATAATTAACAATAAATGTAATAACTAGATTAAATAATTAAACTCAATAAATAAGTCGTTTTCATCTCTATTTATAGATATTAAGGTGATCATGTGTCGGTAAAGTAAGAAAAGCTGAACTATATGTGGCTCTCCCTCGAATATTGATTGATATCTCCAAAGATAAAAAATTATAGAGGTGAGCCTGATTCGTTTCAACCGGTATTTAAAATTTAAATTTTAGTCGTCGAATAAAATACGAATTCGATTCAATCGAAGCTATTACCTCTCCGAGGTCGAATTAGATCCGCCAAAATATCTAAAAAAATGTTAAATCGCTAAATTGGTCTTTGATAAGGCATATACCCTGTATAAAAATTTTTTTTGTAATAATAGTGAATTGTTGAATTTTGATGTTTTAAATTTAAGTACAAGGATAACAAGATTATTACTTTCATCAAACGTTAATTTAATTTTACCATTTGAAACGCTCATTTAAAATTAACACAAGGGTTCTTCCGAGGGGTCAGCCACTGTTCTGAATTTGTACACTGACTGCAGTTGAGTGCCCATGACTGCATATGCTATGGCTGCCACTGACTGCAGATGACTACCATTGACAGCTCAATTTTTGTACATTGACTGCAGAGAGTGGATAACCCCTCGGGTTCTTCTTAACAAAAAGCAACAAAAAATAAATCAATTTAAATATATTTTCAATGACGCAAACGAATATTTGGCAACTCATTCAACTTTTTTGCAAGTTCAAGAAAAGTTCAAGTTTAAATATGGAAATAGTTATTTTTATTTATTAAAATTACAATTTTTTAATTGTTATATTTGCACCACCCTGTATTTTTGAGGTTATTTCAGTTTTGAAACGTATCGATTCAGGTGTTATTTTAGTATCTATTTTGTACGATCTCAAAACTGACGCTAATATTATTTTGCAAGCTGCCATGGCGTATGTTATTCCTAAAATTAAAAAACAAAATCAAATAAAGATAATTCGCCCTCGCTAATCCGGATCCCATCCTCTCATTAGTCCGCATAAGCGATTGTTTAGTAATCTCATAACTGCTTTATACCTATGCAATTCCTAGGTCCTGCTGAAAATGGTATAAAACTGTATGGGTGTCTTTTGGCAACTTCTTCTGGTAAGAAACGATCCGGATTAAATTCTGAAGGATTATCCCAATATTCTGGATTTCTATGAACTCCGCTAATTGAAATTGCTGCAGTAGAACCTTGAGGTAAGATACAATCACCTATAAGGAGACAAATTAGCGCAAAGCTTTTATTACAAATTATTTTTGAAATACCTAAATCTATATCTTGAGTTGCAGTTCTTGCGACAAAAGGTATTGGTGGATACAAACGTAAGGTTTCTTTAAGTACTCTAGTCAGATATGCAAGTTTTGGCAAATCGCTATGTTCAATCGGTCTTTGAGAAGTTCCAAACACATCTAAAAGTTCTTCTCTAACTTTTTCCTATAAGACAAGGCTCATTACTAGTATAACCAAAGTAGTGCTGGGATTATGTAACTATTAGCAATAAGTTAGTTACTTAATCTCTAATCCTCTCCTACGAACTTTTAGCAACTGGTACAAAAAGAGTAAAGAGTAGTAGCTGAACGTTATCTATCGGATCGCTAATAGTTGCATGATCCCAGAAGGCAGGTGAGGAAAATCACTTTACCTGAATATGTTTGTGCATTCCTAAAGCAACCAAACAGTACTGAACCGCAGTGGCAACAGTGTCGCTTCCCTAAAACAATTTTAAATTGACGTAGGAATAATAATTTTCTATAGGCTTTGAAATTGAACTTACAGCCACAATAAATGTTTCAACTTGAACCTGGAGATCCTCTTGAGTTAATTTTTCTTCTAACGTTAACAAATGGTCTAAAAACGGTTTCTTTTCATTTTCTGCAATTGAGTTAATTAAATTACCATGGACACATTTAAACCAAGAATTTACCATTAAAAATAAGTTCCTTTGCGTTAATATCGTTTAATTTGTTATAACGTTTTTTAATAATCTAAAAATAATTTTTGTTCAAAATAACTAACAGACTTTATCATTTCATGTATATCCGACCACTACAACAGATGTGCGCAGGCTAGTACCGAGCCGTTAGAATTAGGTACTTAAGCATTGCATTTTGTAATCCAAAATCCGTGCATTCGGACTTTCTTTTGCTGAGTGTCCATAATATGGCTGTTTACAGGTGTTTCAATCTACACTACTCTGTCCACCGAACATATGCAACTAAGCCACTCCCCACAAATTTCTGTCAAATAAACTTGACGCATGTCAATTCTTGTAAGAGTGTTGTAACCCGGATTTTTAAAATTTCACTAATAAAAAAATTCTATTCGAATACCGCGCGCTTTTTGGAAGTGGCTTAGCTGCATCTGTTCGGTGGACAGATATTAGGTATCCCTGAACTGCTTGACCAAGGATCAGAGATAAGACGTTCTAGGCGAATGCTCATATTCATATACCTATACAAATATGTCTCCCTATAGAGGGATAGTTCTCTGAAAGGTGGACATCATCTGAACCACTTCGCAAACATCATATACTACATTAATGAGAACTAATGTATAACCAATTTGGAAACCAAGTCTGTGGTTGTCAGGTATACATGAAACGTGCATTATCAAAAATAAAATGTAGCTAAGAACTTACATTGCTTGTAAATGTACGCATTTCGTTGCATATTCTGTAAAATTCACGTCCTAAAGAACTACATCTAAATGCAATGCCTGTATGTAACCATATTTTCATTCCTCTTAGGACTAAAATTTCTGCTAACCTAAAGAAGAAAACTATTATTTTGAATAAATTATAGTATGTAGGGGGGAGGGTCAAATGGCGTAACTAGAAGTAAAATGCTTTTGTTTTAATTTGGTTAAAAAATACTATTTTGGAATTTTTGGTTTTCACTATCTCTCTCTAGGAAACTGTAGGTATAGGTCGATTTATCTAAAGATGCATTTTTGACACTTACAAGAGCAAACTTCAGAAATATATGCAGGTAGGAACCATGAACCATTTTAATTTGGTATCCCTGTACAGTGTACAGTGTTGTCACATTACAGTTTAATTTGTTTGAAATTGAAAGTTTTTAGCTTGATTTGTTGGTATGTCGCAATTCTGTCCTGTCATAAAAAAACTTCAAAAACGCGTATTTAGAAAAGTTGGAGTATACAAATAGTATGCTTAAGCAAAATAACTACACCTACGTTATTAGGGTTTTGATCTTTGAGCCATGATTTTCTAGCAAAAGGGGTAGGTAAAAGTAGTTATTATTAAATTTACAAATACATAAGGTATTACTAAAGAGGTTGAATATTAGTTAACCGACATTATGAATAATAAATTTATTTGTTTGTCATAATGTGAAATGTAGCTGACCTAGACCTAAAACATCTATTACTTTGTGGTTTGGATACAAGATTATTCATTATACTATTTATAAGGTGTCTCTAAGATACACCGACAAACTTTTACTGTTAATTTATTGCACAAAATGCAGATAGCTTGAACGTCATTTACCTGCATTCATAGATATAGTTATCCAAAAACGCATCCCAAAATAAGCCGTCGAGGTTATAATTATCACTCATAGAAACTAACAGAAAATCGCATAACTAAAACGAGACTATAAGGTGGGTCTAGTCTTCATCCCCTAAAATTAATTTCCTGGACTTTTTTGTAAAATCTACTTGTGTGGATGTCAGAATGACATCACCTTCAGCATATTTCTGACGTTGGTATCCCAGTTAGAGACGTTTCTTAAAAACGCTAATGGTCATAAAACGACTTTTTAAGATAGATTTAGGAAGTTGCAAATTATTAAAAAAATAGATAATTATTAAAAATAGTTATTTATGTATCTAGAGCCTAAAAACGCTTTTAGCTCGTGATACATACAAAATTTTTCCTCCTTTTGCAAAATTAAATAAATTTTACTTGGAGTTTTTAGGTTATGTATGACAGTTGTTGAAGACACACCTCTTTTTAAATATGTCGTATCTTTTTTGATTATATTGTTTCTATGTATAATTTTTTTGTTTATATACTTTCCTATGTACAATTTTTTCTGGTTATGTACTTTCGTTCGATCGAAATGACTAACTTTAGACGTGCATTCATGAAGCGTAAAGTACGGTTTTAGACGCAAAAGTAGGAAAAATAGTTTTTCACTTTAATTTGTAATAGCGATTAAAGAAATTACATCCCATACCAGCTATTTTGAGCTCCAGACTATTAAAATTAATATTCGGCAATATTGTGATAGCCTGATAGCTATATTCTTGTTCTATGATGGTCTAGGAAGAATCTAAGATCAACCAAGTTTTTGTAGGTTACTTAATTAAAAGGACCCCAATCAAACGTTAGCGATTTTAATCGAAATTGACAATTTTTAGCCTCTACAGTAGAGTATGTATGTTATATAGAAATTTCATCAAACCGGTGTTAGCAACAATAATATTCAATCAAAATTTGGTTTATGAGAAAAGCGAGAAAAACCATATTTATGGGTAAATCGCACCTCTCGTACGTGCACTTTATTTATTTTCGTACTTAGCGCCCAAAAATAACCTAAAGATTGCGGTTCCTAAGACCCGTATGCCACTACGCTAATTTCAGTCTTGAATTCCGTTCTAAAAAGAATTGAATGAAAATTTTAAGTTGAAATTATCAAAGTTTTTGAGTATTTTTAATTAATAAGTACTCGTAATTTGAAACATGAGAATAAATTAGAACATGTTCTAAATTATTGTCTGTAGAAACCGTCTAAAAACGTCAAATTTTAAATTTCTTTTTCAGCCAATTTTTTGCGCGTTCATTTTAATACTTCTTCATGTGAAAGAATACGCGCTACCTCTACGTTGCGCGTAGCTCCATGTGAAACGGGACTAAGATAGATTAAAATATCGGTCAACTCTTAGAGTCGTTATTCATGGACTAAATATCCTACTACTTGTTAGTACTGAATTAACTCAAGGAGCAAAAGTACGGGAATCTAAGCTTTAATCTCGTACACGGTCGTGCGTTGAAATTTCTAGCCACGACGTTAAAGCTGCAATAATGTAAAGTAATTTTATGTTAATATTGATTATGTTTATTGTAAGATAATTTATATTTAATTTTGAGAATAAACACTTGAGTTCGAACCTTCTAAGTTATCATACTGGCGACGAGGATGGGATTCGAACCCACGCGCGGTTCACATTGGCGACGAGCAATTGGTATTAACAAATGGTTTAAAAATTAAATAAATTTTTAAGAAGAAAAATTAATTGGAACAAGTCGCAATAAATTAAAAATAATTAATTATTAAAATAAAGTAATTAAAATTAATTATAAAAATAAAGAAGAAAATTACAAAAATGTCGATTGGAAAACTTGAAACATTTAATATAACAGAAAACACACGCTATTAAGGAAGAATTAAAAACGGCGATATTAATCACAGCCATGGGAAATGAAGCATTCGACTTATTAAGTAGTCTGTGCGACCCCGAGAAAGCTGAGGACAATTCGTTTGTAGATTTGGTGTCCATAATGAATTAATGGCCAAACATTTAGAGCCAAAGCCTTCAGAAATAGCAGAGAGATATAAGTTTAGGCAAAGGAAGCAACAAGCACAAGAATCTTTGGCGGAGTATGTAGCTAATTTAAAAAGATTGGCTAAAACGTGTAAATTTGGGAGAACTTTGGAAGAAAATTTAAGAGATCAATTAGTTTATGGATTGAAAAACGAAGCAATTCGACAAAAGCTTTTTAGTTATCCAAAGTTGAACTACAAAACGGCGATAGAAACGGCAGTGGCAATGGAAGCTGTTGAAATAAACAGCGACTTAGTTCAACTGGGAACTTCAATTAATAAAATTAAGGTTACTAATTATTTTAGGAAGCCGCAAGCGTCAAGTCATACAAGTACATGTAAATTTTGTGGAAAAACTAACCACGAGTCGAACAGATGTTGGTTTAAAAATGGTAATGGTAACAGTAATGGTAATGGTAATCATGGCCATAGCAATTCAAGTAGTAACAACGGTACGATGAAAAACAAAAGAAGACGTAACAATTTTAAATTTAAAAAGCAAGGTAACAATTATATTGCAGATGAGGTACGAGAGGAACCACGTGTTGAGAACCATTTTGATGGAACAATCTATAATATGATAAGTGAAAAGAAGGTTCAACCTTTGATAATTAAAATAAAAATAAATGATGTTCCTATCAGAATGGAAATCGACACAGGATCTTCGATATCGGCCATATCTTATAAAATTTATTTGCAATATTTTAGTAATGTACAAATGTGTTCTTCTAAATTAAATTTGAAATCATACGTTGGAACCAAGATTCAAATTTTAGGTTTTATTAAAGTATCGGTAGCTAACGACATCGGTTTAACTTTTAACGATTTAAACTTGTACGTGATAAAAGACGCAGGACCTCCTATAATTGGTAGAGATTGGTTAAAAATCCTTAAAGTTCGAATAGATGAATTATTTCATATCAATCAAGTCACTAATGTTCAGGATAACGACCTTAGTAAAATTTTAAACAGAAAATTCCCAGCCGTGTTTGATGGAACACTAGGTAGTTTTACGGGAAGTAAAATTAGGTTACATGTTAAAGAAGGCACCAAGCCGATTTTTTGTAAAGCGAGGTCATTACCGTTCGCACTTAAAACTAAAGTAGAAGCGGAGTTAGATAAATTAGTTAGGGCAAATGTCTTAAGTCCCATAGATTTCAGTGAATGGGCGACGCCAATAGTACCCGTGTTGAATAAAAATGGACAGTTAAGAATTTGCGGAGATTTTAAGGTTACCCTTAACCCTAATTTAAATATTGATAAATATCCATTACCGAGAGTAGAGGAACTTTTAGCAACGTTAAAACATTGTAAAGTTTTTACGAAAATTGATTTATCTCAAGCTTACGCGCCATTTGAATTAGATCAGGAGTCTAAAGAACTAGTTACGATTAACACCCATAAGGGTTTATTTAGATATAACCGTTTACCCTATGGGGTGGCTTCGAGTCCGGGTATTTTTCAAAAGCATATTGAAAATATTTTTAGAGAGTTCGAAGGAGTTTCCATATTTTTAGATGACATTTTAATTGCATCAAGTGATAGAGAATCTCATCGTAATTTAGTTTTTGAAAAAAAAGTTTTTGAAAAGTTAAATAATTATGGATTAAAAATCCAATTGGATAAATGTAGTTTTTTACAAACAAAAATCGCGTATTTAGGATTTATTATTGATCAAGAGGGAATTCACACTTCCCCGGATAAAATTGAAGCGATTGTAAAATGTCAAAAACCTTCCAATATAACAGAACTAAAAGCATTTTTAGGTCTTGTAAATTATTATGGGAAATTTATAAACAATATATCTAGTAAGCTGTATCCTTTGTATAGTCATACCTGGGCTTTTTCGATTTGACTTTATAATCCTTATACAAAAGGGGTTAAGCTTTTAAATATTCAACAATAGAAAACACACTAACAATAGTAAAAGAAATTGAACCTACTAGACCGAACCCCCGTGGCGTGACACAGGGGTGCATTTTCTCTCTAGTATGAAGACTTAAAATAGCAAATTCAGGTAAATTTTGTTAACGTTGATGCATACTTAATATTTACTAGAAAAAAAAATACGACCCTGCTTCAAGAACTAGCATTTTTACAGGTAAATTAAAAATCATTTTACACCTTTGGTAATTTGTTTCTTTTTGTGACATATTTTTCTTTTGTGAAGGTTACAAAAGGATTATAAAGTCAAAATCGGTAGATAGAAGTTACTACTATATACCAGTTATTAAGAAAAGAGAGTAGTTTTATATGGGATCGTGCACAAGAAAAAGCGTTCGAGTTAATTAAGCGAGAGCTAGTCTCTTCGCGGGTTTTAGTTCATTATGATTCAAATCTACCCTTAATTTTAGCTACAGACGCAAGTGCTTATGGAATAGGAGCTGTACTTCCGCATGAATTTCCAAACGGAGATGTCCGCCCTATTGCATATAGTTCACGTACTCTTTCATCGACGGAGAAAAATTATAGTCAGATTGATAAAGAGGCGCTAGCGATCATCTTTGGTGTAAAAAAATTTCATCAATATCTGTTTGGTAGATCATTTACGTTGTTAACAGACCATAAACCTCTTCTTAGTATTTTCGGTGATAAAAAAGGTATACCTATTTTTGCTGCTAGTAGATTACAGAGATGGAGCGTTATTCTATCCACTTATCAGTATCAGGTTAAATACGTTAGTTCAAGTAAAAATGGCAACGCAGATGCGTTATCGCGTTTACCTCTTAAAAGTACAATAAGTGAAGAGACGGATTACACGCATATTAATTATTTGCAGGAAAATCTTCCGATTGATTTTATTAAAATAAAAAAAGAATTAAAGAACGACAAAACTTTGAGCAAGTTATTTGTATATATTTTACACGGTTGGCCTGAAAAAGATCAAATTTCATCTGAAGTCCAAGCATATGAATCCAAATTTAGTCAATTACACATTGAACAAGGATTAATATTAAGGGGATACAGGGTTGTAATTCCTGTAAGTTTACGGAAGGAAATGCTAGATGAAATTCACCTCAGTCATTTAGGCACAAATAAGTGTAAATTTATTGCAAGAAGTTATGTATATTGGCCTAATATAGATAGGGACATAGAAAACCTTTGTTCAAATTGTAAAACATGTAGTATGGTGAACAAAAGTCCTAACAAAACTTTTACACCATGGCCTATGGTAAATAAACCATGGTCTAGATTGCATATCGATTTTTTAGGTCCAATTTTTAATAAAAAATATTTCATTATTACCGATTCGTATTCAAAATGGTTAGAAGTTTTCGAAATGCATTCTACAAATGCAACGAACACAATAGAAATTTTAAAAATTGTTTTTCACATTTTGGATTACCGGATGTAATAGTATCGGATAATGGTCCTCCTTTTTCATCAACAGAATTTGAAAATTTTTGTAAATTAAACGGTATTAGACATTTGTTCTCACCACCCTATCATCCGGCAAGTAACGGCGCAGCGGAAAATTCTGTTAAAAGTTTTAAATTTGCTTTAAAAAAAATTGTTTTGGAAAACCGCGAGCCAAGTACGGCTATTGATAGATATCTGTTTGATTATCGAAATACTAATCATTCAGTTACAGGAGTGAGTCCTGCCGAATTGATGTTTGGTAGACGTTTAAAAAATCGTTTAGATTTAATTTACCCTAACAATTAAGTTGTAAAAATTAACGATAAAATTGTAAATGAGGATGTAATGAGTAGTAATCATTCGGAAGTAGAAAAGGAGAAGGAAGGACATGATTATAATTTACGTTCAAAATGTAAATAGTATATTTAAAATTTTTTGTAAATAAGAAGGGAGGTGTAATAATGTAAAGTAATTTTATGTTAATATTGATTATGTTTATTGTAAGATAATTTATATTTAATTTTGAGAATAAACACTTGAGTTCGAACCTTCTAAGTTATCACAAAAGCTTAGATTCCCGTGCTCTTGCTCCTTTTGAGTTGATTCAGTACTAACAAGTTAGTAGGATATTTAGTCCATGTTAAATGGATCTTACGTTAAAATGAAAGACAAAAATTTTACCGCTCTATAATTTAAAATAATGTGTTACCTGCAAGTGATATCCAAAATGGGCGATTTTTTAATTTGAGCATCAACCGATACTCCCATAGCAGTTTCTAGAAATAGAAAAACATTCCATTCACTTTCCAACGCCGTTTGTGTGTTTCCACTTACCACAAATAAAATCTAAAGAGCACTTAGATATGTAATCGTTTGCATCAAAAGCTTCACTTCTATCAACTTCCTTTTCGAGTTGTTGCACTAAAACTTCACTATGTCTAATAAATACTTCCACAAACGAATCGACAATTTTTTTACTGAAAGCCGGATTGAGAACTTTCCTTTGATGTTTCCATATTTTAGCTTAAACTTTTATAATTACAAACATTCGAAAATTGAAAATTAAATTTTTACCTGGAGTTACGATTAAACCATTTCCCAAAACATCGTCTGCTAGATTGTACCTTTTATCCTTATCAAGACAATGTTGGCTATTTAACACTATTTTTAGATGTTTAGGGTTACCTACGACTACCACAAAATACCAAAATACCCATAAGCCAAACGTATAACCATACTGTTCGTGTAGTTTATGACAAATTTGGCGCAAATCTATAAATTTAATTCCATAGATTAATAGTACTTTGTTTTATTAGGAGAGAAAGTACTGGTTTGTGTGACATGACCGTGTTTGGCTGATGAGCAAGCGTAGCTAACGAGTCCGGCAATACAGGCGAGTCACACAAAACTACTTTTACTCCGTATAAAACATTTTAGTTTTTCTTCAAACGTAAAGCGTAAAACTCAAAATTTTGAATTTTGAGGAAGTTTCTTGTCAATTACTTGAAGTGCAATTGTCAAATATTTTTTAAAATGAACTTTAATTTGTTAAAAAGAAGCTAATTATTAAACGCAACGAACTAATTACAAAAGAAAATTTAAAAAACAAGTTTTTACATTACAAATGCTTAGAACACATTTTGGATTAATCGGTGGAACGTACCTTCAACTTCTAAAATTAAATGTGCACCTCCTATTATAGGATAATTAGGAGTTGCAGGAATTTTTGATGCGTATTTATACAAATTTCTTCTACTGAATCGAAAAATTGTTAAACAAACTATAAAACACACGAATAATAACATAAACATTGCTGTTGTAAAAGTGTAATGGTCTTAACTATAAATGGTAAAGTAAAAAAAGCACCACTTGGTTGGGAGTAATATTCAATAAATAGTTGTACATTACGCATTTTCTTACCTAATAATAGTCAGGTGACTTACTAATAGAAGAACGATCAGGTTAATGTATCTACTCTTATTAGAAACTTTTGTTTAGAAATCCTTGAAAAGGTTCAATTATACATGTTTACGTGACCTTAATAACTGCAATTGCAAGTAATTCAATTATTTTACTTCCCTGCATAATTGATATGTTCATAAGTTTAAACGTGGTTAATTAAATTACCGCAAATTGTTTACAATTATAGTGTTTACTGTTTAGCGATACACGTCAGTGCATTTTTAAATATTATTAACAGGTTGACTTTTTTTAAATTAAAGACCTACCGACATTACCTACTAATAATAATACATATTACCATCTTGGTAAAGCATTTCTTATCTAACACCCTAATACACACGAGGTTTGTTAAACTTTGTAAGAATGTTGCAAATTTTACAACTCTTTAAGACTCATAAAATGTCTGTCTGTCGACCTGTCTGCCTATTTATCTTCTCAATAATAAAACCACTGATAGCGATCCTTTGTAATAGCTGTGTGATTATTAAAACTGTGTACTAAACTATTTTCATCAAGACAGCCCTACGGGCCTCCGTTCCCTAAGTTTGCAATTGCCAATATTGCCTAAGTGCAATAAAAATTGTGTCTGCGTTTATTTGTGCAGTTCCAATTTTTCCAGTTCCAGTTTTATCAAGTTCCAATTTTTAAAAAATAGTTTTTGCGTGTTGAGCCTGCGCCACACACACAGGCTTTCCTTCCGGTTTGTCTTCCAAACCGGATATCGAAGCGTCTGGATATCGTTTAGGCGTCCTACATAGGCCAAACTGGAAGCTAAGCCTGTGTGTGTGTGTGTGTGTCGCAGCCTTTATAGTCCTGGGGCCTGTAACAGAAAAAAGGGGGTGATCGTATTCAGGCCCATCTTTTGGGAATAAGCTATTTGAGTGCCAGCGAACACGAAAATCTGGTTGGCTTCCACAGGCAGTGGCTTAAGGCCTCAGAGCTGTTAATAATAAATTTCTAATTGGTGAGGAAGGCGGGAAACCCACCTGAGAGGGATGGCAAAGTAAAATCTTACTTTTTATGTAAAAAGTAGTTACTTTGGCAGTGGACAACTCAAATACCGTTTATGAGTCACGAGTTAGTGTTTGCAGGTGTGTAGCAAAAAGACGTTAATTTCAGTCCAGCTGCCACGCTCTCAGAGACATTGTAGAAGGCAGCCAATTTTTTTGGTCGATTTTTTTTATAAGAACGATAAAATATCAAAGTTGCATCCCGAATGCTGTCATATTTCTTACTTTTTTCCTTCTTTAAGAATTTCATTGAAGGATCCTGAGGGCTTAAGCCACTGCCTGTGGAAGCCAACCAGATTTTCGTGTCCGCTGGTACTCAAATAGCTTATTTCCAAAAGATGGACCTGAATACGATCACCCCCTTTTTTCTGTTACAGGCCCCAGGACTATTAAGCTTATACTCTTTCAATAAAAAAGGAAATTTTCAAAAGAGAGCCGATCGTACCTGTACCTATAATTAGAAACTTCCCCACTTTACGAACTTAAATCTGTACCTTACTTATCGTACCTACATCAAAGAAGCAGCTAGTAAATCTAAAATTTTCCTACGTTTTGTTTTGTATAAAACGAGGTAAAAACTGTCTCAAGGTATACCAGCAAGTGCTTCATTTTAGCAATTTTTGAACTACCTCTCTTACTGATGCCCAAAGTCTCATCGCTGTTCTAACACGAGTACCACTTGTGATCGCATATTAAAATGTGGTGTTATGGGCTTAAGGGTGAATTTCATAAAGGGTGCTCAGCACGCGTTGAGCACTTGCCCAACTTAAGTTCGAGATCGAAAGCTTTCTCAAACTCGAACAATTACGTCGCCGCTTTCGGCAGTTATCAGTTGGAAATAAAAAAAATGTCAACCTTATCGAAACTTGCACATTTACTCGTTCTTTCCGTTTGTTTTCAACCGATAACCGCCGAAAGCGGCGACGCAATTGTTCGAGTTTGAGAAAGCTTGCAATCTCAAACTTAAGTTCGGCAAGTGCTCAGCAAGCTTTATGAAACCAACCCTAAGTGTAAGCTCTTTTCATTTAAAGATTTAAAATAGTTTAAAAAACACTGAGTATATTTTGATAGTTCTCGAATGTAGAAAATGATGCTTTTGTACCTTGAAAAAGGCGTTTTATAAAACTGGTTTTTAAATTTTATAATATTAATAGAATAGGTACTTAAATACAATAGCAGTGTTATAAATAAATATTAATTAATGCTGGACAGTTATTAAATAATTAATTATCGTTATGTTCTAGATGAACAAGTACAAAACATTACGCATTTTCGATTTCCTATATATTTATATTATTTCTAATTTATATAATTAAATACATACAAGTTAAGTATAAATAATTACTTTTATGGAAAACGAAGCAATTTACCACGCTTTTCTTATGACGACTTGTTAATTTGTTGTACTTGAAGGTAAAAAAGGCAATTAAGAGGGGACTTTTAGGTGCAAGAAATGCATAAGAGACCCTATAGTCTTGGTTTCTTAATATTGTGTACCTATCACTTCTAAGAAAAATTGTTTTTAGAGGCCAAGAGCCACATTTTCTCATTTCGAACTTCAGTTCTTCAAGTATCACAAAATAACTTGCATTGTCCTAATAATAAATCCTGCTCAAAGATCCCATTTTGCGTGTTTTTTTTCAGAAATTTGTGCTCTTCACATTCTTTTACTCACTAAATTTCTTATTTTAATAGATCAATGAAATTAATTACTTCTTGACAGACAGACTTTATGTCCATCTCCAAAATTTCACTTAAATCAGCTACGGAATTTGAATGGTAATTAAAAACAATGTTTTACAAGACTCATTTTGAGTTACTTTGTAGTTACTTAAATCCTCAAGTGTGCTAATAAATCTATACTTTCCCATTAAAACTTGTTAGAACCTAACTGGCCCACCTTGCACCTATTTTCATTTTTAATAATAATTGTACATGCATGTACAATACTATTGTACAATCTGAATTTTATTTTTTATTTGCTCCTGCTGTTTGTTGCAAGAGCTAAAAATTTTGAAAGGTATGCGATTGTACGAAAATGTAAACGATAAAAAAGTTCTGGGAGTAGTAACCTTCACTACACACAAGGCTTGTTTAGCTCAATCGTCTTGTTTTGATATGTAGAATCACCTGTATAAGTTATGGTACTCATTTCAGACTCACCCTCTATATAAAGTGGCATACCGTGTGTGAATGGCTTTGCAACTTTAAAAAGTGTCATTGATACATTTCAGTTGCGCAATTCATTTGTGGAGCAATTTTAGACTTTTTTTTGCTTGTGTGAACACAACGTGCAATTTTAGATTTGCGCCATAGAAAGTGGCGCCACAAAAGTGTACAAGTGTATAGGTACCTTAATGATATTTGTTATTTGGTTCAGGCAACATTTTTCAGGAGCTACAAGTTTTGTGGCGCACCTTGTATATTTATTTTTTTTATGAGGAGATTATGAACTTTAAGTTACTCTAGAACTACAGATGAGTAACTTTTACAACAATGTAGTAAAATACAACATTTAAATAATAACAAGTATTATTCTATTATTAATTTATAATTATCAGATCTTAATAAACAATTAGGACAAGGATCACGGCATATCGTTAACTAGATAGTACGTACCTACCAAGATGTTAATAACAAGTATTTCATTTTTAATAAAATTATGCTAAACATTGGAAATATGAGTAATAAACAACTTCACAGAAAAAATAATTAAATATCAATTTACTTAAATTTCAAAATCTAAATCATACCCTAATTAATAGTTATTTTTCTATTTCGGTACTTAAATCCACTGTAGCCTTCTACAAATTAAAAAGTAACCAAAAAAACATGCTAACGGAGTTCGAAAATTATTCTTTTCAAGCTATTTGGTTACTTGCAGGGGGATAAATTGGAACTGTTTCGATACTTCATATCATCCGGCAACTGTATAACATAAATTCCTTAAATGTTCCTTATCGAATAAAATATCCCAAGGAATTTAAAAATTAACATGTAAAATCCTATGGCCAATCTTAAATAAATCTCACTGTATACAAGGACAACAAAAATCGGATAACTTAAAAAATTGAAGAAAAAGGTGACTGAAATGCTAAGTAATTACGAAAAAAAATATGACAACATAGAAATAAATTAATAATTTAATTTGGATTACCTACGTGTGAACTTTTTATACCGAATGTCGTCAACGGTTTTTCGTAAATAGGGAAATATAGGTAGAACGGAAAACAAGAAAACAAGGTAATATACGAGGGGTTATCCACTCTCTGCAGTCAATGTACAAAAATTGAGCTGTCAATGGTAGTCATCTGCAGTCAATGGCAGCCATAGCATATGCAGTCATGGGCAGTCAACTGCAGTCAGTGTACAAATTCAGAACAGTGGTTGACCCTTCGGTAATATATTATTATATTATATTTTATTGTACTCGAATACTGGATCCCCTAGGTAGAAATGGATTCAGAAGATACCTTCTACATTTCTGTCTAGCAGGTCCATAACTTCTTCGCAAAAATCAAATAAATGCGATTTGGATCACCTTTAGTCCTGCTCTTAGATTAGGTATAGCTCATAGGGCATAGGTATAGGTACTGCATTTTGTATAAGGCTAAAGCTGCATTTTCTAGTTTATTTCTGAGAAAAATTTGATGTGCTGATGTTCTCAGGTTGTCTTTTGCACATTTAGGAGAATATTTAGTTTTATTTAATTTTCTGCAAAATATGGTTCTTTTGGTAACGGTTTCACAAGCCCAAGTTTTCGAAACAGTGTATAAACTTTTCTTTTGGTATGAGTCCTTGTTTCTGTGCAACGGTTGTAAGAGGTTCGTGATTAAAAGCTTATGAGTGATGAAGAGAAATTAAAACAAGAAGTGATAAATTTTGATATAATTATTTAATAATTATTTAAACGTATTTAAACGTCTTTTAATTTAAAACCTGTTGGGGTTTCATAATATTTCTTCTAGTTGTGCGTTAACTATGACCTTCCATTTAAAGAAATTCAAACAAATATGTCGATAAATTATTCAATCTAATTAATGCAACTGACAACATGTATTTTAAAAAATTACAGCCAGCAATTAAACTTAAAATAAAATAGGTACCGCGAAATGTATAAAAAGTTAATTTTATTAGACGTATCTACTAGCGTATGTTGGGTTGCCTACACAGTTAGGCGTGTGAAAATAATAATTAAAATAAGATAATAAATAATAGTACTTTGATGTATTACGCAACTTCTAAATTACAGTCATTATTTAAACTAATCGATTATTTTAAAAATTAGAAAGTAAACTTTAAACTACGCATCTGATGATGTTATTGAAAAGAAATCACCTGATCAGCTGATCACACAGCTGTGTGATGATGCTTCGAATAACTTGGACCATAAAATATTTTTGACAACGCTCTTTTTTAATAATAACATGTCATATTTAAAAATAAAGTCCTCAATCGTAGATAGAAATTAAGTCAAAGGTGAGTTTAAAGATTTTTATATTAATCTCCACGATTGATATTACATTTTTAGGACCGATGGATCTTCCGTGCAATAACATTAATGACTTAATTAACTTATTACGTATTAACGGCGATAAATTATTGGACGCTTCGAGTAAATTATCATTGCCAGCTTCGTTGTTGTACAATTTAAATGAATCTTTCAAACACAAAAAGGCAACTAATAACTGTGATATTGAGTTCGTGTTCGATTTTATACAACAAACTCTCGCCTTAAAAATACTACCGGATACATCATTTTGGAATAATGAAAAAGTAATCGACATTAATTTATTTAAAAATCTCAAACTGTTGGAAATACAAAGACTAAGCTCTAATTTATTAAAAGGTATCAAGAATTTAAGATCGCAATTGGAATATATTACGTGTGTACGTAGTTTACGTAGTATTAGCGATGTGTTGGAATATTGTGGAGCAGATAATTGTCAAGGATATGTATGGAAAAAGCTTAAAGAAGCTGTTTTTAATTACAACTGCCTCGATAGTATAGATAGTAGTTTGGAATTTACTCCATGGTTGCAAACTTTAGACTTAAGCCACAATCACATACAAAACGTACAACTATCAAACTGCCTTCCAAATTTAAACTATTTAAACTTAAGCTTTAACCAATTAGAAAATTGTCCGATAATTTCCGGACAATTATCGTCTCATTTAAAAATTTTAGTCTTAAGCAATAACTTTATTGAGGATGTCGGCGATTTATCGACTTTGATTAATTTAAACGAGTTAGATTTGAGTTATAATTGTTTAGTGGATCATACGAGTTTGATACCTTTAGTTAATTTGCCATTTTTAAAGTGGCTCTCTTTAATCGGTAATCCTTTGAGCTTTCATTCGAGACACCGAACAAATACAGCGTATTATTTAAATTTTAACGTCGCAAGTTTTGATTTTATATTAGATAAAATTATATTGAGTAAAGTGGAAAGGCAATTTGTCGGCTCAGTACGTACTTCTGCATATTTATCGAGATCTCAGTTTAATTCTGTGTGTTCAACCGAATCTGAAAATACAGTTATAAATACTAATTTTAAAAATGCTAATTACGTGCCTTCCGATTGCGCCGTGAGTTCTAGTTCCGTTTTGACTATTAAATTGGATTCAGATAACGAAGATGACGATTTAAAAGATGTATGGGCTAAAGCAAAAATTCAAGATGGTATTGGGATGCAAGATAGCGGATTTGTTACTGAACCAAGAACTACTTCACCTGCAGAATTAAGCATAGGTGAGAAAATAAAATAAAAGCTGGCTTAATAAGGCTAATTTAGCTTATAAAAATACTTTTAGGGGGCGGTTTCTAACGAATGGGCGGGAAAGTTGATATATAGACATTCCGCTCGTAACCGTTAGCGACTTTAATATGCGATTGATATCATAAATAGTCATAGTTTCTGATAGGATAAGGTTCAAAGAAGGCAGTGACATATTTGTATATAGGAAATAAGAGTCTAATTAGTGAGAAAAGTCCAATTGAACGTGACGTAATTTAAAAAAATTAAGGATTTTGGGTAAAAACAACATCCTCTTTTTTAATTACATTAAGTTCAATTGACCTTTTCTCACTAATTAGGCTCTTATTTCCCATATACAAATATGTCATTGCCTTCTTTGAACCTTGCCCTAGTAGGAATTATGACTATTAGTGATATCAACAGGATATTCAAGTCGCTAACAGTTACGAGCGGAATGTCTAAATATCAACTTTCTCGCCCGTGAGGGCGGTAACCGTTAACAACTTTTATATCCGGTTGATATCACTAATGACCATAATTCCTCATAGGTTAAGGTTCAAATAAGGCAATGACATATTTGTATAAAGGAAGAGAGCCTAATTAATGAGAAAAGTCCAATTGAACTTCGCTCGATAAGATGTTGATACCCAAAATCCTTTCAATTCAGTTCAATTCGACCAGTATTATAAACGAAGGTTGAAACTCAAACTTGAAAGTCAACCAGCTGTCATTTTAGTTTGACATGATTGGACATAATAGTGAAATTGACGTTTATTTATAATTTCCATCTGAAGTTGAGTCAACCTTAGGTTGACTAGGCTTTAATAATATTATTTCCTATATACAAATATGTCATTGCCTTCTTTGAACCTTGCCCTAGTAGGAATTACGACTATCTGTGATATCAACCGGATATTAAAGTCGCTAACCGTTAAGGAAAACTGTTGCAAAATTGCATAACTTTAAGGGGCCAAAGTAGGTCAAAATTTTGAAATGGATTTTCTCAAAATTTCCTCTGCCGTATTTTTTCTTTTTTGGGTATGTTACAGACAACGTAATTCTCTATCGAAATATAAATTTTTATCAAAATCGCTCGAGCCGTTTTGGAGTAATGATTTTTTGAATGTCAAAATTTCAAAAATCGCTAATTTCTTTTGTAATAGAAATGAAAACTTGAAAATTGATATGTATATCAATCCCATGAATATCTATTGTTTGACACTATTTTCGGTTAACAAAACGCTTCCGGTTAAACCGGAAATTACAAAAATATAAAAATTTTGAGGAATACCCTGTATATTGTTAAATATTTTGAAAGCTCGTAAAATTAACTATTACATGATACCAAACACTTTATATTTTGACTTCCGGTTTAACCGGAAATGGGATAACATTTCTTAATTTAAATGGATCACTATGTATATTTTTCGTATTTCATTTTTTATTGACTGAAATTCAAGTTTTAAATACATCTTTTAATATAAAATTAATTGTAGGGTCAGCTACATCTTTAGGAAATGAATCTTTAAATTTTGGCCACTATGAAAGTGATATTGAAGTCATTAGCAATCCGAGTCAAAGCAGCATTGAGGTGATAGGAACATGTTCTGATACTGTAAGGTTAGTAACGTTCATGCGTTTTCTTAAAAAAAAATACGTTTTATAAAATGTTTAATTGTAGATTTGGAAGTTTAGTGCCTATACAAGAAGTTCAACCAACAACTACAAAAAAAAATATCGCTCCTTACAAGGAACAACATAGATCGTTGTAACTCTAATGCAATTTAGATAAATTAAATTAATTGCTCATCACAAAGTCAACTAGTGAGCCCTTCATTGCCAAAAAAGTACAAATTTTTCAATATCGCTACAATTAAATTGTATTATGTAAATAGATGGTAACTATAGCTTGCTTATTTGAAGAGATATTGCAAAGGTTAACCATGTTCAACCACTCGAAGTGAGACAACCCTGTATACAAAAACTTAATTCAGCTCCTTTAAATAATTGAATTGTAAATAAAGAAGATATTTTATTAATTTATGTATTTATATTGTAAACAATCACATTTACCAAACTATCACTAGCTATTTTATATATTTTATTTATTGCAAGACTGAGGTCAAATATTTATTTACTTTTAATTTCTAAACAATGTGTCATTTGTACTCAGTCTCTTATTGAGTTGCAACCGAACTTAGCACCATTTAAAAATTAAAGTATAAAAATAATATTGTGCTAATTTTGGATAAACTCTTAAACATTACTAATAACAAATATTATATTATTTTAATCAAGTCAAATCACATCTCAGTACGTATAATATAAATGACTTAAAGCACCACAGAGATGCAAAAAGATTGAAAATCCTTTAAGCTCGAAAGATTATAAAAGATTAAAAACCATCTTAAACATTGGCCTATTATACAGGAGCTTAAAGAATTTTCAAATAAATAGTTTACAAGTCATTCCTATTTTTATTTAGAGGTTTCACTTTCGTCATCTTCGATAACAACAGTACTATTACAAATCGGACACTCCAAAACAGGTGTATCGAGTCCACTTCCTCTCTCTTTACTAAATTGAGTAGAACACTTCATACACTTGTATACAATAAGATTACTCTTTTCTGGCGGACGATTCGTTAACATATTATTTAAAACGCAAGCCAGCCTTGTAGCTTCTTCAACATCGAGAACGTATTCACGTTCTTTACGATCTCTCCTAAGAGTATCAAATGTTAATCGAACCTCGGTACAGTCGTCTCCTAATAATTCGCAACTTTGAAGTAACTCGATCGGCCAACGCGTCTTTTCTTTACCACTAGCACTCTCTCTTTCCCAAATATGCGTGTCTGTTACAATTACAAAAATTGGTTCCGAATCGTTTTTGATGGTACCCAAAAATAAACTTTCTTCCCCTTCACCTAAATTTTCGTCGTCACTTATAGGTGGCTCTGGTGAAAGAGTCCTTTCGACAGCATAAATACTGTTATTTTCGGATGCTATTGATTCATTAGCAGTTACAAAAGCCGACTTTTCAGAAACAATCTCAGTTTTATCTTTAGATCCAAAATCAACATCTTTTGCATGTAACAGAAAATCGCTTTCATAAGGACTCGATGCTACTGGACCAGATTTTTCCAAGCCCAAAACATCTTGTACAAATGATCCACCACCTAAACTATGCAGCCATTGTTCACCATACTCCTTTCTAAGTTGTTCAATTTTTTGTTTTGTTTCCAAATGTTCCGAAGACGTTACCAACGAGGCAATCGAAGCCATACTTTCATCCATATCACATACTTCGTCAGTTTCACTTATAATAGCATTTCTCACGCGCCTTTGTCTTTCAGATGTAACCATCGTTGTCTCGCTTGTATTTGAAGAAAATGATGTAAATTGAGACCGGTGCAAAGCTGAATGTATTGGATGTAGAGAACCGACCAACTTCTTCTCGGTTTGAGTTAAAACTACGCGATCCAAAAGAAAACGAACTGTACCGGTATTACTATGTAAATAACGAGCTGTACGACTTCTGTGCTGTGGGTGAAAAGTAAGTGGATTTCCTTCGACATTTAACCACTGTAAAGCAGCTAAATAAGTAAGAGCTCCTAAAAATTCGTGATCCAATAGGCAATTATTACTTAAATCCAACTCGCACAAGTTAATCAAAACAGTTAAATCTTTTATATCCTCAATAAAATTATTATTTAATTTGAGTACTTGTAAACGATTACAGATTTGTCCGGTAAATTGAGGAACACATTCCAAGCGGTTATAACTTAAATTTAGACTCTTTAAATTTAATAAACAATTAATAGGACGTGCATCTCGAATTAGATTGTGACTTAAATCGAGAGTATGTAACCACGGAACAAAGTCCAAACTTAAATCGATGGTTTCCAAATTATTATGCGTAAACGTGGCTTCCTTTAAATTACACCAAGTAAATCCGGGACTTTCATCTGCGCCACATTTTTCCAGAATTTCACTCAAACAACTAATACTTCGAACACAAACCAAAAATTGCAATTGAGTTTTTAAAGATTGAATTCCACAAACGATAGTAGGACTTACTTTATGCAATTCGAGTAAACGAACATTTTTAAATTTTGAAACGTCGATCGTGTCTACGGCTGATTGTTCTAAAAGAGCCGGTGTTAGTTTCAAACTAACAGTCCTTTGAATAAAATCGTGTAAAAATTGCAAGTCTCGAAAAATTTCTGTTTTCAAATTGCTGTTGTTGATAACTTGAAAGGAGGTGTTGCTAGCATCTCGCTCTATCACTTGTGCGAACGAATCGTTTAAATTACAAAGTAAATTTGTGGATAATGAGAACTTGCTCTGACAATTTAACACTTGATCGCCATTATCTCTTAAAACTGCTGCTAATTGTGATATTTGATTGACTTCCATTTTGAGATTTTTACTACACTAAATCAAAATCTCTTTGTTTATGTTTGAAATGATATCAATAATCACATTATTGTTTACTTTATAAACACCAACACAAACATATTTCACATATTTGATTGATTTGCATTTGAGGTTAGATTTTTCCATACTACGTTGCTACATCGAATACGAAAACACCGAACATTCCAACATCGAATTCAATGACAGAAACGAATCAACACATTTACAGAAACAATATGTTTTCTCAAATCCTCTGAAGAACTGGGATTGTGATGGGATTATATTACAAACATTCGCTAAAAATTATCGCAAAATTTAACTAGTAATAGCAGTAAATTAAATGGAGTCTAAATGGTCCAGTTATGCCTGAAATGAAATAAAATATTTCTCAAGTGTTTTCAAGAGGTAGATTATACTTAATTTGGTTGAAATTGGACGCCTTTTTCAATAAAACTTTTCACCTTACCTTTTAAATCCAACCTTTTTCGAACTTACAAAAATAATTAAAAAAATAAAGTTAATTAGTTTTGCATTCTATAATGCGTCGTCTGCGTTGATCTGTCGTAGTTTTACTATCGATAGTAGCGAAAAACTACGACAGATCAACGCAGACGACGCTATAATGTAATACATATATGACAAATTGACAGTTTATATTTTTGGAAGATTTTGAAATATGTGGTCTATCTTTCAAGTCATTAAATTCTTCCCATTTCTGGCAGTGTTCTCTCCAGCAATAAGCTATATAATTACCAATAGCGGAAATTTCTTGAAAATGTATTGTACATACCTCTCAAGGTATATTATTGTTTACATTTATTTGTCGAGCTATACTAGATAATTTCATTGTAATTTCAAAATTGCTATCCTTTAGACGTTCTGATGAGCATGGAGCCAATATTTCGATTACAATTATGCTTCTCAACCATTACAGTCTTGTCAGTCTTTGATGTAGAAGTTCCACAACAAAAAGTTTCACGATTAATAAATTCATTGACAAGTTCAGATAAAACAACAAAATTTTCAATTGACAAAGTAACTTGAACACTATTATTTTCTATCATTGTTATCTTCTTGCAATTGGACCACACATAATTTTCTTTAACAGAAGGGTATTTTAAGAACAATTTTTTAAATAAAAAGTACGCCGTACTTTAACTAAAAATGTAATTTGAGTGGGGTGTTCTGTAACGAATCTTCAAACAAATCGATTAAAATCTTAGCCCGTTTTTTATAAGTTTGTACGTTGACGCCGTCTCTTACTGCATTTAAAATCATTTCAAAAAATGGTAAAACAAAAATTTTAAAGTACTTATTCATCACCATCAGTTATCACAATAGAAAAAGTGTTAAGAGTCCATATAAACCCTTCATTCATTCTCAAACGAAAAATCAAGATAACTCCTTCGTCCATCGGCAAACTCACATAAGGAAGCCTTGCCTGTTATTTAACGTAGTCCTTAAAATGGGAACCAGTGATCTTCAAAAATGTGATTTCTCATGTAAAATTCCCATCTGCTAAGCTAGTCGCCACTAGGTATCATAGTTTTTGCTACATTTCCTCGGCACCCCAACCGATATGCCCCGAAGCAAACGATTCTCAAAATTTCGTTCAAAAATTTTGAATAGGGGGTGCCGGGGAAATGGACCTCAATTCTGTAACTGTTTTCTAGCTAAATGCTAGAAAGGCCAAAATTTTAAATTTGAAGTCTTATTTAGCCATGAAACCGGTTTTACAGAACTTTAAATCCATGATTTTAGCCTTCCTGTCATTTTTTCTTTCTTTTTTCTTTCTTCAAATTAGTAATTTTATACCTTTTTTTAAATAACAAATTATTACGAGAATTAATCTTATCCCCCCCCCCACTATTTCGTACATTTAATAACAAACAATCATCGGTGTAGGTAGTAAAGTGCATTATAATAATTTAAAAAAATTTCATTCCTCTGCCTAACACATACATCTCTACAATTACTTCGTCGAATTTCGACAGGGGTGCCCGCTCGTTAATAATTAATAATCAAATCAACAATTTGCATTGTTCAATTATTTTTAAGGATGTATTTATAAAAAAACTTTTGCTAGGAATATTTTTGAGTTGATTAATTCATATATGTATAGGTTTTACGCTAATTTCAAAATAGTAATAAATATAAAAGACACTAGTGAGTAATGCTATTAACGATTCAGTTTATGCCGTGACATAATTGTAATACATACTCATACTCATTTCTTTCAGTTCAGTTCAAATTCAACCTTTGCCGTGTAAAGATGTTCCCTTACCACCGGTGCTTAACTGACGGTTGTTAACCCAAATCAAGATGATTACAAGGAATATTAATGGACTAAGATGAAGTTATTGTAAGTACACACACACACCTTTTAATAATTTTTTTAACACAGAGGTTTTGATTTATTTTGAAACGAAAAATATTTTTAATTATAATTAATTTTGTAAATGAACAAATTAATTAATTAATTAGAAAGATTATATAAATCCTTAGTAATCTTATGTTTGAAATTCTGTTCTCTCCAACATCCTGTATAATGTGGCGATACCAATTTACCTTGCATAAGAATAAATTTAAGAAAAACCAAAAATAGATAGGAACATTACATTTTTAATGATTCACTTTGTGTCTTGTACCTATATTAAATATTTCGTAACTTATTTCAGTTTTCATTGGGCTTCTGAGTTGAAAAGATCGTTCGTTAAGTGCCCGGCTATACCACAACAATTCCAGTGATGAATGTATCGAGGATTACAAGAAAATTAACAAAGATTAATGTAAGTACTTTTTGTCTTTTTATGGGTATGTAAAGTTTAAGAAATATTTTGAAAATATGAACGTAATAAGTATTTTATAATTAATAATTTTTTATGTTCTGCGCTATTTGCAGAACAGGCTTTAGTTAATAAACTTCTTACTACGTAAAATATCTCTTAACAATTAATCATTTAACTAAATTAAATTATTATGTAAATCCATAGTAATGAGATACTTTCTTTCTTTAAAAGTTTTAGGAAACTCAATTTACTAATTAAATTAATTAATTGGAAATAATCATATATTGATTTTGGATTAATTTGCTTTGTAAATTGTAATTCACACAAGCTTAAATATAAAAGGACACGAGTGACTAATGCTTTTGACGATTCAGTTTATGCCGTGACATAATTGTAATATACTCATTTCTTTCAGTTTCAATTAAACCTTTCACGTGCAAAGATGTTCCCTTACCGCCGGCGCTTAACTGACAGAGTTTGTTGTTGGCTCCAATCATGATGATTACAAGAAATATTAATGAACTAAGATGAAGTTATTGTAAGTACACACCTTTTAATAATTTTTTTAACACAGGGGTTTTGATTTATTTTGAAACGAAAAATATTTTTAATTATAATTAATTTTGTAAATGAACAAATTAATTAATTAATTAGAAAGATTATATAAATCCTTAGTAATCTTATGTTTGAAATTCTGTTCTCTCCAACATCCTGTATAATGTGGCGATAACAATTTACCTTGCATAAGAATAAATTTAAGAAAAACCAAAAATAGATAGGAACATTACATTTTTAATGATTCACTTTGTGTCTTGTACCTATATTAAATATTTCGTAACTTATTTCAGTTTTCATTGGGCTTCTGAGTTGAAAAGATCGTTCGTTAAGTGCCCTGGCTATACCACAACAATTCCAGTGATGAATGTATCGAGGATTACAAGAAAATTAACAAAGATTAATGTAAGTACTTTTTGTCTTTTTATGGGTATGTAAAGTTTAAGAAATATTTTGAAAATATGAACGTAATAAGTATTTTATAATTAATAATTTTTTATGTTCTGCGCTATTTGCAGAACAGGCTTTAGTTAATAAACTTCTTACTACGTAAAATATCTCTTAACAATTAACCATTTAACTAATTTAAATTATTATGTAAATCCATAGTAATGAGATACTTTCTTTCTTTAAAAGTTTTAGGAAACTCAACTTACTAATTAAATTAATTAATTGGAAATAAGATTTTGGATTAATTAGCTTTGTAAATTGTAATTCACACAAGCTTAAATATAAAAGGACACGAGTGACTAATGCTTTTGACGATTCAGTTTATGTCGTGACATAATTGTAATATACTCATTTCTTTCAGTTCAAATTCAACCTTTGCCGTGCAAAGATGTTCCCTTACCGTCGGTGCTTAACTGATACAGTGTTTGACTCAAATCAAGATTACAAGGAATTAATATTAATGGACCAAGATGAAGTAATTATTGTAAGTACACACCTTTCTATAATTTCTTTCTCACTGGGTTTTTGATTTATTTTGAACAAATAATATTTGTAATTAATTAATTTTGTAAATGAAAATTTAAATTTTTTGGAAATAATCATTGGTTGATTATGGATTAATTTGCCTTGTAAATTGTAATTCATACAAGCATAAATATAAAAGGCACTAGTGACTAATGCTTTTGCCGATTCAGTTATTGTCGTGACATAATTCTAATATGTGCTAATTTGTTTCAGTTGCAAATCTACGTTTGACTTGGTAAGATGTTCCCTTATTTGACGCAGCCTGTTGGCCCCACAACAAGACGATTACTAGCAATTTTAATGGACTAAGATGAAGTTATATTGTAAGTATAATTTTCTCAAAGGGCTTTCTAGATATTTCTAAAGAATTACTGGTTGCAACCAAAATGCTTGAACCAGCTTTTAGGATACCATATCTACCTAAAATGAGGGTACTTACCCCTATTTTTTTTTCTGCAATTCCTAATTTTTATTGCACAGTTAAACGTAGAATTTAATTCTCTAAACTCGAAAGTCTATAATGTACAACAAAACAAAATTAAACGTACAAATTAACATTTTTTTACAAACTGTCTCAAATCAAATGTACATCTCATTTTTCCTATTATCTTGTTTCTTCGAGTATCTTCTTTACGAACACAATATACAGGGTGTTAAAAAAATATTCACAACATTCAGAGCGTGTATACGCATTAAAATGAGTAAAAAAGGTTTATTGATACTGATTATTGATAATAGTTCATACTTTTCGAGTTATGGCCACAACTCAAAAAGTATGAAGTATTGGACACCTTTCAAAATAACTTTTTTTACTCATTTTAATGCGTACGTAATGCTTTGAAGATTACGAATGCTTTTTTAACACCCTGTAGAACCTGCAAATTCTTCCATTAACTTTGTTAATTTAATTTATCGTCGTGCAAATTCAAAATCCAAATTAGATTAACTTTATGTCGCACAATTACAATTAGTTTCTTCACAAATTATTTGTTGAACTTTAATCACAAATTTTTCATTTACTTAACAATTTTTACTTCTTTTTTTGCTTCTTAAATCTTAAAGACGTTAGAATTGTATTTTTCCAAAAATTGGACTATACCCTAAATTTAAGTAGAGAACATACCCTCGTAGAAGTTTGTTGAAGGATTTTGCTTACACCAGTGTATTTGTAATTAATTTATTTTACAAATTAAAAATTCCTTAACTGAAATTAATTATTGCATAATTAATTATAAACTTAATGGACTAAGTTGAAGTTATTTTACCTAAGTTTATTTTCTCACAGCGCTTTCGAGATATTTTGAATCAAAATATTTGTAATTATTGGTTAATTAATTGGAAATAATCATTGGGGATTAATAACTACTAAAATTAAAATAAGTACCTAATTTTAAGTAGAGAACTTACCCTCCTAGAACTTTATTGAAGCACTTTGCTTACACCTTGCATTTTTAATTAGTTAATCGACACATGCCTATTACCCTATTACGTACTAAAACGTTTCTTATTTCAGTTTTCGTTCAAATCTTCGACTTTGAAAGATGGTCTTGTGACTAACAGTGCTTTATTTTGCCTAACATCGAGAGGATTACACGAAAACTTAATGGACCAAGTTGAAGTTACTTTATCTAAGTTTATTTACTGACAGCGCTTTCGAGATATTTTGGGTCCAATTATGTTTAATTATTGGTTATTAAAAGTTAATTAGTTAGAAATAATCATTGGACGAAAATTACTAAAATTTAAGTAAGTTATTTTAATTAATTTTAAATATAGAACCTACTCTAGAAGTTTGTTTGCTTTTTGTTATGCTGAATCCTGCATGTATTTTTATTTAATGTTTATTGCAAATTATAAATTAATTACTTAATCGAAACATGCCTAAAATACATACTAAAACACATCTTATTTTAGTTTCCGTTCAATCGTTGACAGTGAGAGTGCCCATTAGTCCACATCAAGAGGATTTTTAGAAAACTTAATGGACCAAGTTGGAGTTATTTTATCTAAGTTTATTTACTGACAGCGCTTTCGAGATATTTTGAATCAAAATATTTTTAATTAATGGTTACTAAAAATTAATTAATTGGAAGTAATGATTGAGCGATAACTACGAAACTTTAAGAAGCAAAAGTCTTTTTAACGATTCAGCTTGTGTCCAAAATGGGTACATCAGACTAACATCTCGATTAGTTTCAGATTACATTCCACCTTTGATTCGGAAAGATGCTTATTTTTATCAAGCCGACAGTGTCTTCTGGTTTTGGACCCAACATGAGGATTAATTTATTTTTAATTTAATTTGGGTTGTATTTAAGTATAGTAGTAAAAGGGTAGCTACACCTCTCGATTAGTTTTTTTTTTAATAAATTTTTTTCAATTTAAATTCATTGCTTGCTTAGGAGGGTAGCTACCCCTATTTACTGGTCATCGCTAGCGAAGACGTAGCAGCTAGGTAAGTTGCTTCCAACAGCTCTTCTCCACGTTAAAGAGAGCGCGAGGGGAAGCAACCTCTAAGACCACTGCGAGTTGTCCTCGAATTGGTCGGAGGTTGTTCCTCCTCCGTAGTCTTTAATGTGGCGATGGGCGTGGTCTCCATGTTGGAATGTGGGTGTGCGTTGGCGCCGGGCGGGGAGGGGTAGGTGGGAGGGGGGTCGGCGGTCCCCTCCCCCCTACCCCTCCCCGCCCGGCGCCAACGCACATGCGCACTCCTACACGGAGTCCACGCGCATGCGCATTAGAGACTAAGGAGGAGGAGCAACAACCGTCAATTTTGAGGACAACCCCCAGTGGTGGACGGGGGTGCCACCCCTCGTACTCTCTCGGACAAGGTGCAGGGTTGAAGCGACGCCACCTACCTAGCAGCTACCCGATAAGCAGCCATTACCAGTTTTAATATTAATTAATATTTTGTAATTATTTATTGTTTTAATTATGTATTATGTCTTGTGGGCCACCGCTTGATGAGCCGAACTCCTCAAGCGATGACTCCTCAAGCTTTATTTGTTACAGTTATTTCTTTCCAAATCTAACGAGGGGTGGACTTGTTGCAGCCCATGCCCTGGGCTGCAACCTTTAATCTTTTTTTTAATGGTATAGCTATTTTTACATTTTTTAATTTCTGCTGCATACATCGATTAGGACACAAGACTGAATCGTAAAGGGACTTTTATGTCTCTTGAATCTCGCTTGGGTGATTTACTAAGCGTTGGCCCGTCAATCAATAATAAATTGTTTACAAATAATTAGTTTTAAATTTGTATAATTAATTACTTAATTACTAGTATATTATTATTATTTTCTTGTGTACATAATTATATTAAATATATGTTTTATAACATACTTTTGTGTATTTTTCATTTTAATAAATAGTAAGTAAACTGATGTAAATCTTGACATTTTTTCCCAAGAAAACAGTAGGTACTCAAGACTCTTCTCTCTATACTCTTCTTAATTTTCAATTAACTTTGGATTTTAAAAGCAAAAAGTAAATTTGTTGAAGACAAATGAAGTCTTAATACATAAGACAATAAATTCCAGCTGGCTAAATCTGTAATACAAAGAGTTCTTCTTTACTTGTGTGAAATGAGATGACAGAGGCAGAGGAGATTGTTATATGAGATTAAATAACATGAGTATGACAGCTGATATTAAAAGAGAGAGCTATAGAGAAAGAGACCGATATAAAGATAGAAAAATAGAGGAAGTTAGAGATAGATAAAGAGATGGATAAAATGAGATAAAAACATAGTAAAATAGAGGGAGTTATAGATAGATAACATGTGATAAAAACATAGTAAAATAGAGGGAGTTAAAGATAGATTCAGAGATAAGGAGATAGATAAAGAGACTGATGAAATGAGCTAAAAGCATAGTAAAATAGAGAGAGTTATAGATAGATACAGAGACAGAGATAAGGAAATAGATAAAGAGACTGATGAAAGGAGATAAAAACATAGTAAAATAGAGGGAGTTTAGATATAGATAAGGAGATAGATAAAGAGACTGATGAAATGAGATAAAAACATAGTGAAATAGAGAGAGTTATAGATAGATACAGAGACGGAGATAAGGAAATAGATAAAGAGACTGATGAAATGAGATAAAAACAGTAAAATAGAGGGAGTTTAGATATAGATAAGGAGATAGATAAAGAGACTGATGAAATGAGATAAAAACAGTAAAATAGAGGGAATTTAGATATAGATACAGAGATAAGGAGATAGATAAAGAGACTGATGAAATGAGATAAAAACAGTAAAATAGAGGGAGTTTAGAGATAGATACAGAGATAATGAGATAGATAAAGAGGCTGATGAAATGCGGTATAAAAATAGAAAAAAGAGATAGATACAGAGATAGATATAGAGATAAGGAAACAAATTAAATGCGATGTATATAAATAACGGTAGACAAAATATATAGATAGAGAGATAGAATTAGAGATAAAGAAAAAAATGAAATGCGATATAAAGATATATATAGAGATAAGGAGACAGATAAAGAGACTATAGAAATATATTAAGATAGCAAAATGGAGAGAGAAAATAGACAAAAAATGATATTGAGATAAGGAGACAGATAGAGAGATACGGATAAAGTGTCAAATAGAGAGACAGATAAGGAGAGAGATAAAGAGACAGATAAGGAGCTGATAAGGTGAGAGACAGATAAGGAGCAAGACAAAAATTAAAAATGGCAGGACATAGAGAGAGATAATGAGACTGTTGAAATGACAGATAAAATGATAATATGTGAAAAAACATAGTAAAATAGAGGGAGTTTAGAGATAGATACAGAGATAATGAGATAGATACAGAGATAAGGAGATAGATAAAGAGACTGATGAAATGAGAGAAAAACGCAGTAAAATAGGGGGAGTTTGGGATTGCTACAGAGAGAGAGAGAGAGAGATAAAGAGGCAGCAACAGAGATAAAGAGACAGAAACAGAGATGAAGAGAGAGAAACAGAGATAAAGAGAAAGACACGGAGATAGAGAAATTCAGAAATAAAACTGCCCTGGACTTTTTCCCTGGGGCTTCTTTCTCTCTCTATCTTCTTCACATTCTTTGTCTTTCTCTTTATCTCTGTTTCTGTCTCTTTATCTCCCTCTCTGTATCAATCTCTAACTCTCTATTCTCTATCTCTCTAAGTCTCTTTATCTATTTCCTTATCTCTGTATCTATATCTAAACTCCCTCTATTTTACTGTTTTTATCTCATTTCATCAGTCTCTTTATCTATTTCCTTATCTCTGTCTCTGTATCTATCTATAACTCTGTCTATTTTACTATGCTATTATCTCATTTCATCAGTCTCTTTATCTATCTCCTTATCTCTGTATCTATATCTAAATTCCCTCTATTTTACTGCTTTTATCTCATTTAATCAGTCTCTTTATCTATATCCTTATCTCTGTCTCTGTATCTATCTATAACTCTCTCTATTTCACTATGTTTTTATCTCATTTCATCAGTCTCTTTATCTATCTCCTTATCTATATCTAAATTCCCTCTATTTTACTGCTTTTATCTCATTTCATCAGTCTCTTTATCTATTTCCTTATCTCTGTCTCTGTATCTATCTATAACTCTGTCTATTTTACTATGCTATTATCTCATTTCATCAGTTTCTTTATCTATCTCCTTATCTCTGTATCTATATCTAAACTCCCTCTATTTTACTGTTTTTATCTCATTTCATCAGTCTCTTTATCTATCTCCTTATCTCTGTATCTATATCTAAATTCCCTCTATTTTACTGTTTTTATCTCATTTAATCAGTCTCTTTATCTATATCCTTATCTCTGTCTCTATATCTATCTATAACTCTCTCTATTTCACTATGTTTTTATCTCATTTCATCAGTCTCTTTATCTATCTCCTTATCTATATCTAAACTCCCTCTATTTTACTATGTTTTTATCTCCTTTCATCAGTCTCTTTATCTATTTCCTTATCTCCGTCTCTGTATCTATCTATAACTCTCTCTATTTCACTACGTTTTTATCTCATTTCATCAGTCTCTTTATCTATCTCCTTATCTATATCTAAACTCCCTCTATTTTACTATGTTTTTATCTCCTTTCATCAGTCTCTTTATCTATTTCCTTATCTCTGTCTCTGTATCTATCTATAACTCTGTCTATTTTACTATGCTATTATCTCATTTCATCAGTTTCTTTATCTATCTCCTTATCTCTGTATCTATATCTAAACTCCCTCTATTTTACTGTTTTTATCTCATTTCATCAGTCTCTTTATCTATCTCCTTATCTCTGTATCTATATCTAAATTCCCTCTATTTTACTGCTTTTATCTCATTTAATCAGTCTCTTTATCTATATCCTTATCTCTGTCTCTGTATCTATCTATAACTCTCTCTATTTCACTATGTTTTTATCTCATTTCATCAGTCTCTTTATCTATCTCCTTATCTATATCTAAATTCCCTCTATTTTACTGCTTTTATCTCATTTCATCAGTC